>JAYEVK010000211.1:0-166235 GCA_036346275.1 Otatea glauca
ACTTCATTGCGCATCATGTCCAGATCTGGTGCCACTCCCTTGAGAATCTCGCTCGGGCGTTTTCAGTAATGAACTCAGCAGTAGAGGTATAAAGACTTTCCCCTACGCAGGAAAAGAGGGCAAAAGACGACACAAAAGGACCAGTCCTCGACCTCGACTCAAGCACCACTTGTATTCAACCATAGTGCATCATCGTCTACCTTTCACCTCCGGGCAAGACTGGAGTAGAGTTGTTACCTGTACTAGGGGCTTGAACCAATATAACTGCTCACGTCAACCACTCCCTTCTTCCCACCCTTAGCGGCGATCAGGGTTTCTCCCTTTGGGTGAGCACGGTCTTGGGCTCTGCTCTCACATCACACTCACCTCCTTCTTACAGTCAGGCGATCCCAATCGTCGATAGCTGGCGCCCACCTTGGGGCCCGAGAGTTTCGCTTGTTCGAAGGAACTTCGTTGCTTCAACATAACCAACACTTTCATCTTCAAATGTCAACATGTCGCATTGGCGAAAGTGTGGGCTTAGATCACGATTCTGAGCGCAAGAGCTCCACATCCATGTTCTCTCCCTGCCCACGTCTGCGGCACCTTGCCTTCATAGGCCAACACCATCAGGCGGCGAGGGGCGGAGGATCGTGACCCGGAGGAGGCGCGTCGATTGGCTCGGGTTGCCATCGATCAGGCTATCACCACTCTCTGATGGGAAGATCACATGGAGAAGCGGACCCGCGTGCGGCAGCTAACCCTGCCCGCCTAAGGCGATTCATGAGTTGGGGCGCTTGCAGTGATCGCCCGGGTTATGGCCGATCCTGCTCAGGCAAGGTCGGCTCTTTTCGGGCGGGCTCTCGCCGAGGAGCTCGACAAGGCGACCGACGTGGTCAAGCCTTCGCAGCGAGGGCGAAGCTGGCGCCCTAGGTCTCTCTCTCTGGCGAGCGATGGCAACTCCTCGCATGGACATCGATGCTCTCGCCAGTCACCTTCGTACAGACGAGCCTGGAGTCCGTCCCGGTCACTTCCACGTCGTCAGGCCTGAAACATCATCCATGAACGTGCTCGACATCGGCAGAATAACAGGATCACCTATTCGAGCAACAGCTCATCCGAAAGCCTTCTCCGGACGTCCTGCCTAGGCATCAAAACATCCATGACCACCTGCGCTATCACGCTGATAACGTCCGTGCCTACCGTCACAATCGATGTGCGATGTACCGCAATCGAATCGAACAATCTGCGACAACGCGACTCGGCTCTGGCGGCGATGGCGCCATGCTCGGTGTGGCGCTGCGTCGACCTACGGCTGCCCAGCATACTCTGCCGGCCTCTGTTGGGTGCGCTGGACTGCCCGATCTAAACCCACTACGATCGAGCGGTTTGACGGGACCAAGAACCCCGGCGAGTTTCTCTCGATCTACTCGACCGCGATCCTAGCAGCTGGTGGGGATGAGGCCATTATGGCCAATTACCTCTCGACGGTGTTGGACGGTGCGGCGCGCACTTGGCTCTTCAATCAGATGCTTGGCTCCTTCCGATCATGGTGCCAGATACAGAATGCTCTCCGCTCCAACTTTCAAAGCTGCTACGAGCGCCCTGGACGGGAGAAGGACATGGATCGTATCATCCAAGAGAAGAATGAGATTCTCCGCGACTTTGTGCGTCGATTCATCCGCATGAGGAACTCGATCCCTAGCGTCTCCGATGGGGCCATCATCAAGGCCTTCATGTATTGCGTCCGTGACCGGCGCCTCACCGAGGACAAGGAGATCACGATGAATCTTGACATCAACAAGCTGTTCTGGATGGCAGAGCGATACGCGGACACGGATGATGTTGTACGCTGGAAGCACGATTAAGACTAGGGCAAGCTCGGCTTCAACTTCGACAAGGCTGAACCATTTGATGCCAAGGGCGACGGCTAGGATCCACATGCCAAAGAACAGAAGAGAGACCGCGATAGCGACACTGGTCGGCTGCGCGTGGTCGCTGCGATGAACAGCGAGTGCGAGGTAATGGAAGTGCGGCGTCCCGACCAAGGGCCTACCTCAGCAAGGTCGACCATGACCTCAATGAAAACAACACCGACCCCAGCAGGGACAAAATCAGCTTGGTCCCCAGCAAGGTGACGCCTATCCACAGGGTGCCGAGGTGCGACCCAGGTATGATTCTGACAAGTTCTACATGTTCCATAAGTCCCACGACCATGACCTGCGAAACTGCAGGACCTAGCAGAACACGCTGGACACCTTTTATGATTGGTGTGGAGAGATGCCCACGCTCCCGAAGGAGGATGAGCGACCCGACAGGGTCAATGCCGATGAGGACTTAGAAGGCCTCGACTTGGAGTTTCAGCAGGGCGACCGCCGTGTCGATGTAATCTTCGGCGGGTCATCGGCGTATCAATCTCAACGTGAGCTCAAAGATGCCGCGCGAACCGTATACCAATCCTCTGCTGGGAAGCCCACTGACCAGCCTTACAAGTGGGTTGAAACCCCGATTACTTTCTCCTGGGATGATGCTTCCCCAGGAATGTCCAAGGATCTCAAGACCGCTTTGGTCGTGACCCCGACCATAAGCAATACTTTGGTCGGGCTAGTTATGGTCGATGGGGGCAGCTCCCTCAACTTGCTCTTAGCGAGCACAATAGACCGAATGCAAATTCCCCGATCGAAGATCAAGAATGTAGCAATTCCCTTCTTCAGCATTGTACTAGGGAGTTCCACCACACCGCTCGGGCAAGCGGTTCTGCCCGTCACCTTCGGCGACTACGCCAACTTTCGTACCGAGCTGGTTACCTTTGAGGTGGTAAATGGAGATCTTCCCTACAACGCTATACTCGGGCGTCCAACGCTGATCAAGTTCATGGCGGCAAACCACTACAGCCACCGCTGCATGAAGCTTTCGGGGCCCAACAACGTCATATCCGTTTGCTGTGACCTCAAGGCGGTGCACGGTTGCGGGGAGAAGGCCTTGGCGCTCATCGGCATGCTGCCCCAATTAGGCTCCGAAGTAACTTCAAAAAGTGCCCACCGCAAGACGACGATCCAGCCCAGCGGTGTGACGAAGGCTGTGCAGCTCGAAGACGGCAACTCGAGCAAGAGCGTCCACATCTCCTTCGAGCTCAATTCGAAATAGGAACTCGAGCTCATCACCTTCCTTCACGCGAACAAAAACATATTTTCTTGGGAACCAGCAAACATGCTAGGAGCCCCGAGGGAGGTGATCGAGCACAAGTTGCAAATAAGACCTGGCTACCGACCTGTAAGCCAGAAGCTGCTCCGTTTCTCTCCCGAGAAAATGATGATAATAAAGGAACATCTCGACAAGCTTTTGAAGGCCGGTTTCATCCGTGAGATCGACTACTCCGAATGGCTAGCTAATCCAGTTATCGTGCAGAAAAAAGGTGGGAAATAGAGAATGTGCGTCGACCACACTGGTTTGAACTCAGTGTGCCCAAAGGATAACTTCCCTCTTCCACGCATAGACCAGATTGTCAACTCCACTACCAATACCAAGATGCTGAGTTTCCTCGATGCCTACTCTAGCTACCATCAAATCAAGCTCGAGGTCGATGATGAAGACAAGGCGGCCTTTATCACGCCGTTTGGGATGTTTTGCTACCCGACCATGTCATTCGGCCTCCGCAACGTGGGCGCAACTTTCCAGCCGCTAATGTTCAAGACCTTGGACCTTTAGATCGACAACAACCTCGAGGTCTACGTTGACGATATCATCGTCAAGAGCTCTTCGAAAGATGTCCACATCGTCGACCTCGCGGAAACCTTCGCCAGCCTGAACAAGCACGGCATCAAGCTCAACCCTGAGAAATGCGTGTTTGGCGTTACCTCGGGCAATGTGCTTGGCTACATGATCAGGGGCTCTAGGTCGGCCCGAACCCTAAGAAAATCGAGGCAATCTTGAAAATGACCCCTCCGACATCAACAAGACAGATCCAGTGCCTCATCGGCCGCATGGTCGCTCTCAGTCGGTTCATTTCAAGGCTCTGTGAGTGCGAATTACCATTCTTCAAGATGTTGCGCAAGCACAGGGGCTTTGAATGGACACCCAAAGCTCAACGATCCTTTGATGAGCTGAAAGCATACCTTTTGAGCCCACCGCTACTCACGACCCTGCGGTAGGGAGAAACGCTGTTGCTTTACCTTGCAGCCCCGACTCAAGCTGTTAGCACCATCCTGGTGGCCGAGCACGATGGTCGACAATAGCCAATCTACTACGTCAGTGAGGTACTTTATAGACCAAAGAAACGCTATCCCAAGGTCCAGAAGCTGCTTTATGCCCTCTTCATGGCTTCGCGCAAACTTCAGCACTACTTCCAAGCGCACACAATGGTTATCTCGAGCAGATTCCCACTCGCCAAGATCCTAAGGAACCCAGAAGACGGAGGTTGCATTGCCATGTGGGCCATGGAGTTGGAAGAATTCGACATACAGTTTGTAGCATGCACCACCATTATATGCAGCGCTTCGCCGACCGTGGTCGGCGGACATATAACCGACTCGAGCCTAATATCGAGGAAGAGCCTGCGGAGGATGTGCCCGATGGCTCCAGGTCGTTCGAGCGCTCGGGGGCTGGTATCCTCATCATCACACCCCGGGGAGACAAACTGAGGTATGTGATTCGCTTCAGTTTTCCAGCAACTAATAACATGGCAGAGTATGAGGCCCTTTTGGCGGGTCTCCGAGCTTGCAAGTCGTTGGGCGTGCACCAGTTGGTCATCAAGGGTGGCTCCCAGATCATCATCAACCAGTACAAGAAAGACTACCAGTGGTCGGAGGGCTCGATGGCCAGGTACCTTGCTGAGGTGCGCAAGATGGAGAAGTGGTTCTAGAACATGGAAATCAAGCATGTGCCCAGGAAGGACAACTCCAGTGCTGACCTCCTATCCAAGCTCGGGTCATCTAGTTGTGAGATTCCATCAGATGTCATCCTCGAGACCTTGGAGGCACCCTCCATTACCGACCAAGAAGATTCGGTCACCCTCCTCGAGAGTGTTCCCTCGTGGATGGAGCCAATTACCAAGTTCCTCGACCGGGGCGAGCTCCCAAAAGACCCAGCTGAGAGGAGCAGAATCAGGCGCCGAGCGAGCTCATACAAGCTTGTTAACGGGCAACTCTATCGTCAGGGCACTCTGGGAGTTCTGTCGAAGTGTGTTACCCCGGAGGAAGGAAAGTACCTGCTCAACGATATCCATTCGGATTTCTACGGTGCGCATTCCTCTTTCAGGAGCATGGTCGGAAAGGCATTTCGCATGCGATTTTATTGGCCAACAACGTTGTAGGACGCTCGAGACATCATCCGCACCTGCCAAGCCTGCCAATTCCATGCCCAAAAATCACACCAGCCGACCTATGCCCTCCAGACCATACCACTCGCCTGGTCATTCTCGACCTGGGGCTTTGAAATCCTCGACCGTTTCCCTCAGGCGGTCGGGGGGAAGAAGTTCCTATTTATCGCCATTGACACCTTCACCAAGTGGGTTGAAGCTGAAGCGGTCTCGACCATCACCGCCCGAGCCGCCGTAAAGTTTTTTCACTTGCTCGTGGTCACAAGGTACGGAGTCCCATGCAGGATCATCACTGATAACGGTTCGCAGTTCACCAGCGAGCTATTCCAAGAATACTAGAAAGACATGGGCACCAGGGTCTCCTACGCCTCGGTGGCTCACCCATAGAGCAACGGAGCGGTCGAGCGTGCCAACAGACAGATCGTCCAGGGCGTCAAGAGGTGAGTCTTCAATGAGCTCGAACAGTACGGCTGGGCCTGGGTGGTCAAGCTTCCCACCGTCCTCAGTGCATTCACACCACGTCGGTAGAGCAACTGCAGTGCTGTTCACACCACGTCCGGTAGAGTGTGGGTTCTACCCTTTCGGCTCGTGTTTGGTCTTTGAAGCTATCCTTCCTGCTAAGGTCATGCTGGGCTCCACCGGGATTAGCTTGGTCGACCAAGTCGACTTTGAGCAAGAGCGGTCTCTCGACCTTGCCCTAGCAGAAGAAGTAAGGAGCCGTGCACTGCTACGATCGGTGAACTACCTGCAAGCACTTCGTAGGCATGTGTCTCGATCGGTTCGACCTAGGGAGCTCCGAGTTGGGGATCTGGCCCTAAGATGAATTCAGGGCTCGACCAACACCAACAAGCTGTCCCCAAAGTGGGAGGGACTCTATAGCGTCATTTCAGCAAATCGCACGGGAGCTTACCAGCTGGCGATGCCCGATGGCAGAGAGCTCACAAACCCGTGGAACATCGACCAGCTCCAAAATTTTATGTGTAACACTCTTACTTTAATTCGCAATAAAAGTTATTTATTATCCATGATTGTGCCTCCTTTACATTTCCTTGCATCTTTGTTGCCTCGACCTGAGCATCACGATCTCGAGGTAGGCCTCCAGGGGCCACATCAACAGTAAGCCGATCCTTATCGCATCACGGCTCCCCCTGTAGCAGGACTTGGACTAGAGACCGTGCTCGGCTTCGAGCAAACATGTATGCTTCGCGCAAAGGTCAGGCCTGAGTGCTACCAAGCCCGACCTGAGAGCATTAAGATCCTTTGTACGCTCGAGATCGCCTTTGAGTTTTCCCGAGCTCGACCTTCCTCGCACAGGGGGTACAACTATTGTTACTCAATAACTTCGCCTCAAGTCTTTTACAGGCCTCCCTAATAGGTCGGAGACATTAAACAACCCATCATGACATTGCTCGACCTCGACTGCCACGACTAATTTCTCCCGCAAACTGCGTCCAAGGCCGACACTACTCGGCCTAGACCACAGCGGGGGCTAGACAAGGGAGTATTGCACTACCCTTTTTTGACCAAAAAACTTTTTATTGACTAACTTATATTTACAAGGAGTAGACATTTTTGTCCCTCGGCCTATTTCCTGTTTACAGGTCCTCCATGTCGTGGGCAAGCTTCTCCTGCTCAAGCTCGGCGATCTTCACCCTCAACGCTGAGGGCTCACCCTAAAGGCGATGCGCCTCGGCTGCAAAGCTGGCAGCACGATTGCGCTCGTCCTGGAGTTGGGCCAGGGCGCTCTTTCCCATCCTGGATGCCCGCCCCAACTTCTCCTCGAGCTCGGCGGAGGCCTTCGCTACAGCGGCGGCTTGCTCCGTGACCTGCTTCCGCAGCTCATCCGCCTCCCCGCGTGCAGCTTCAATGGCCCCTGCCTCTTTCGCGAGCTTAGCATTGAGGGTCTTGGCCACCCTCGCGCGCTCGGCTTCGAGGGCCTCAATAGCCTTCTCACGCTCGGTGGCAGTGGCTTGGGCAAGCTCGGCGGCGTGGGCTGCAGTCCTCTGCCCCGCCTCCTCCTGCTCGACCAGCAGGGTCTCTTTGAGTAGGGCGATGTGGGCCTCCCGCTCCGACACCACGTCGAGGACCACCTTTAGCTTGGCGGTGTGCCCGTGCAGACCTTGGAGTCCCTGGGCGATTAGGCTCATCGCCTACAAAAACCAAGAGAAGTCATGCAATAATTAAGAAGACGGATGGTTACGAGCTTGCTTACGGTGACCGAGCCCTCGAACTTCGTGTGGAGAGACTGGCCAGCCTGTCGCTGGTCCGACCATCTCCGACTCATCATGACCCCATGCCGAGGATGAGGCGGCTACATTGGCTCCCACCGACGCGGACTCGACAAGTGTCTCTAAGGTATTAAAGAAGACCTCTGCAAGTGTCTCTAAGGTATTAAAATTCTATCTGGCTACTCCGCAAATATTAAGAAGCTTGTGTCCATAGATGATTTGAAGTTGCATGGAATGAAGTCCCACGACTACCATGTCTTGATGACCCAGACACTCCCTGTTGCAATCGGAAATATTCTGCCAGTGGATGTTAGGTTTGCAATCACGAAGCTATGTGTTGGCGTCAAAAACTTGATGTAGTGTTTACGGCAAAGAACACACCGCATTTAACGAACCGGGTTGAGCGTGCGGTCGATTTGACACAGAATCGACAAGGTAAAAATATAAAATTCATACAAAGCCGATCGTGGAGATCAATCTGCTTAGACTTAATCAGCTCGAAGCCGATCAAGATTGAGGTAACAAGGTAAGTCAGATTAGCCAATTAAGGCTAATCAGATGATAAAGGTAGATCGATTCTGAAGAAGGCGATGCGCAACAAAATTAGAACAAATCAAACCTGGGGCCTAACTTGAAGAAGATCAACAATCGGCGATGTGCAACTTTATTGATCAAGATCGAAATACAATGACTAAGTTACAAAAGCTACTCCTAGTCGACAGGAAAAAGTAAGAAAGTAAAGGCTGGTTGATTGTATTGTATTGGATTTTTTTGCAGTTTGCTTCGACCCTTCTTTTATACCCATCGGCCAATCGTATCCTTTTACAACACGTTTCGAGTCCTGATCCGTATCGGCCTTATCTCGGACGGTTGTTTCTTTAAAGATCTTGCTGTTACCAAATATCTTCAAATCTTTCCAACTTTGTCAGATTAACTTAGGGTATCTCGATTTTATTATCGATTTTGAGTAGACTTGCCAAATTTTGGTGCAAACATATGCCCCCATTTTTGAGAGATGACTTGTCATCTGTCAAAAATCGCAATATCGGCTTTTCGATCGGCAAGCTGTTGAACTTCACTTAATAAGCGCGCTTTATTTGCGCGTAATTCTCGACATGCAAGTAGTGCGTTTTAGCGCCGTGTCCTTTGAGATTCGTTTCCCGCGCTTCAAATTTTACCTTGCTATAAAATCGGCCCCCCTCGATCATTCTTCACGCTTGACTCTCGTGATCTTCACAATCGACTTCTTCTGCTTGCTTTACATTACAGTCAATCGGCTTCCCTCTGCTTAACCTCTTGAATCTTCTTAACACCAAGATCGACTGAATGGATCCATCCCAGGTACTAATCCCGATTCCCAACAGTATTGATTAGTTTTTCCTTGGTCCTCTAGAAAATTTAGGCCTTGACTACAATTATTGATCAAGTAACTTCGCCTTCCTTTATCGGCTAGAGGGTATAATATTGAGGATTGGAGTAAGAGTTTTAGGGCTTGGCCGACTGCACTTAAAGGGTGGAAGAACTGGTATAACCGTGTAGCAGCCTAAAAAAGGGAGTCCTGGGAAAGAATGGGCATAGCCGAGTGTATTCCTTTGAGTCTAGCCGATCCAGAAGCCAATGAGCCCTTGGTGGCCACGGCTTGTTATTTCTGGTCGGATGCTTTCAATGCCTTTATGTTTCACACCGGTCTAGTCGGCCCAACTTTGCTGGACGTTGCTCAGCTCTGCTGCTTGAGACCAGATGGGGAACAAATATCGGCTTTCAGTGCCAAACCAAAGTACAAACTGATTTGGTCCAAAGGTGAAGGATGGTCTAAATATATAGCCAATAATAACCAAGTAAATGGATTAGTATCGGACGAGGAGCACATCGCTTTCTTTAACCTGTGGCTTGACCGATTTCTGTTTTGTGGAGCTTCATTAGGGCCAACTCAAGTGTATCAGACTATCGCAGAAGGATTGGTAGAAGGCCATCGGCTAGCACTGGGAAAAACGTTTCTCGGAGCAGTGTACCAAATGAGGCATATTATTAGAAGTCGACTTTATACGGGTTTTGCCGATTTTACCGTGGGTAACGTGGGTGGTCCCTTATGGTTTATCCAAGTCTGGCTGCATTGCTTTTTTAGCCGACCCTTTGGTTTGGAGCCCACTGATGATACAGCCTTCCCAAGAGAAGACAACCCAGAGAACGCCATCCCCCAATATCGAGCAAGCTGATCTTTTGGTGAATGGTTCATCATGTGCTCTGGAAATGAGATGAAAATCACAGCAGGCGATTCGAGGAAGTACCTGTCTTTCTTACTTCATCTGAGCAATGAGGATTTGAAACAGCGAGACTTTTTTAGTTATAGCTCTGTGGTCGATTTTCCATGGCCTTCATTTCTGCATCTCGAAGCCGACAGTTCTTCTATGCCTCAGGAAACACTAGACTTGTATAAAATTTTCATTTCTCCTTGCATTCTTCATGTTGGTCTTCATACAAGAAATCGGACATACCAGCCGTCATATGAATCCTACCATCCGTCTGTTTACGCAAGGCAACTGGGATTTGGTCAAGTGATCCCAAGTTTTCAGTTTCTTGATCGGTTTGAGCCAAGAGCCAGAGTCCATAATGTTGTATCAGCTGAAATTGTCTTTGAAGTAGCTGATGACCTGCAAGTCCAGTCTTTGCCACACTTCTTCCTGAACACCAGACGGGCAGGAGGGTATACCACATGGTGGTCAGTCATTGCAGAAGCCCTTTATCGGTCAATGTCTCTGTCAAACATTATTAATGAATTTTTTCCAAATCTCTCGGAGCCGACGTTAGCGTCTAATGCCGATTCTAGCAGTGAGGCCACTTCGTCGGGATATACTAACACGAACGTAAATGTTTCTAGCGAGGTATTGGCTTAGAGTCTAAATCTCCCACTTTGTCTTTCATGAAGTTTTACCTTGAATCTAATTTTGTTATTCCTCTGCAGAACAAAGTTATTGGAAAGAAGTCGGCTTCAGGCCCATCGGGTGACGGCCAACCCAAAAAACAGCAGCAATCGGCTGCCATCACTGGCTATGCTTCCGGGTTTTTGGGTATTCAGAGCCCATCTCTATCGGACTTAGAGAAAAAGAAACAACCCAGTAAGTCTTTTATCGTTTACCCAATTTTCATCTCACAAGATTTTTTTTGCCCGATAAATTCTCAGAAAAGAAGTGAAAGTATACGAAGGCTGCTGCCAAGAAGGTCCGTCCCTAAGCCCAATGAGCAGAGCGGCGAGAGCTCGCCACATACGTCGGCCACTGGAGAGGTAAAAAGTCGTACCTTTCGTAAGTATCAAAGTCTTTTAATACGTTGGCTTACCCTTTATTTCTTTTATAGCCAACGCAGTCAGCTTAGGTGGCGAAGATTTTAGCGGATCTCCCCAATATTTCATCGACGCCTCTCTCTCCTCTGCGGCCGATGCCAACAGCCCCTGTTGCAGATCTACCAGACATCTCTAACCCGACAAATCTATTTGGCTTTTCTCTGGCCGATCTGAACGACCCCGAGATCATGGCTACGGATGATTATGACGCAGAGATCAGAAGGATTCTGGAGGTCTCGAAGGAAGCGCCGGCTGCCGTGACCTCTGCCCCAAGTATGCAGGAAAAACTTAACAAGCTTTTTGACCTAGTTATGAGGCCGCAATCGGAGATACTGGCGAACAATCAGCCGATCAGAGACGCCATGGCGGTCGTTGAAGCCGACCTACCTCCAGAGGCGATGCAAGCCCTCCTAAATGTATGCCACATGGACGAGAGGAGATTCGAAGTTGAGGAAGCATAGGCCAGAATTAATCGAGGTGAAGCCCAGGAAGCCGATCAAAAGCTTCTGGATGAGCTGGTCGCAGACGCGAAGTCAAAGAAACGCAAATTTGATGCCGACGCACAGCAGCTGAAGTCGACCAAGGAGTCCCTCTCCATGCTTGAAAACACAAAGAAATTTCTTTTAGACGAATTGGCCAAGACAGAAAAACAAATCCAAGAAAGCCAGAACTCAATGGAAAAAACTACGTCGGAGATAAAGGACCAAAAACTAAGCATCGCCATGGCTGTGGTAAGTGTGAAAAAACAATTGGCCAAGTTGGTACCAGTGCCAGCAAATGCAAAAGAAGACGATCGCATTATTGAAGAAGTTCAAAGCATGATCACAAAGGCCGCAGGTGCTCTGTCAGCTTTGGGCACAACTCTTCCTGGCTCAGCCATCCAGTGATCGATTGAAATGTAAAACTTTGTTGGTTATTTTGGAATACTCAGGATATTTTGTAACTCTTATAATCGGCTGTTTAACCGATTTTCATCCCGCTTACTAGTAGTATCTTCTGAGTCTGCAATCCTTTCAGCCGACTTAACAGCATCGTGTTAATCTTGGCCTTCTGGACGTAATCCTTAGTCGGCTAGGCTCCAACACAAACGCTAGGATAATACTTCTTTAAATATTTCTCGTTAATAGCTTTAGGCAAAACATATCCTTCCAACGTTTCTATTACGTACGAATTTCCACCGACTAGCCGATTAACTTTGTATGGTCCTTCCCACGTAGGTGACTATTTTCCGAATTGGTTATCTTTTGAACCAACAGGTAATATCATTTTCCATACTAAATCGGCTTGATCGAAAGATTTAGGCATGACCTTTTTATTATACGCCTTCGCAACCCTGATTTTATTCTTCTTAAGCCGATCGAGTGTAGACAAACGTAATTCTTCCAATTCATCCAAGTTGTCGATCATCAAATTGTTATAATCTTGAGCCGATAAATCGTTCTGTCTGGCTACTCGCATGGATTCAATGTTGATCTCCACGGGTAAAACGGCTTCTTGACCATACACCAACTGGTAAGGTGAAAGTTTCGTCGCTCCGTGATAAGCTAGCCGATACGCCCAAAGCGACTCCGATAGAGTTGAGTGCCAATTCCTTGGTTTTTCATCGATCTTTCTTTTGATCAGCTTAATTAGCGTTTTGTTGGACGACTCGGCTTGTCCATTAGCCTGAGCATAGTATAGGGATGAATTCAACAGTTTAATCCCCAGACTTGTCGCGTAACTCTAAAACTCATTAGACATGAATACCGTCCCTTGATCGGTCGTAATTGTTTGCGGTATTCCAAACTGATGGACAATGTGCTCATTGATAAAACCAATGGCTTCGACACTGGTAACTTTCTTGAGTGGTATAGCTTCAACCCATTTAGAGAAATAATCGGTTGCGGCCAAAATAAACTTATGGCCTTTACATGAAGAGGGATATATTTGGCAGATTACATCTATTCCCCAACCTCTGAACGTCCATGGCTTGATAATTGGGTGCAAAGCCGATGCTGGTGCTAATTGAATATTGCAAAATTTCTAACAAGTCTGGCAACCTTTATAATATTTAAAACAATCCTCTAGCATTGTCGGCCAAAAATAACCTGTTCGTCTAAGGATCCATTTCATCTTATGAGCCAATTGGTGAGATCCGCAAATACCTTCATGTACCTCACCCATTGCTACCCGTGCTTCTTCGGCTCCAAGACACCTCAATAGCAAGCCTTCCATCGTCCGATAATACAGTGTCTCATCCATCACAATGTATTTTAAGCTTGATGTCTAACCTTGCGTTCTTTCGACTTAGATGGGTCGATCAGGTAATTTTCTATCTGTGTTCTCCAATCCATGATATCTACGCACATGACGGCTTTATCTACTAGCTCAGTTACCTGATATCGGCCAAAGTTTTTGTACCTCAATGATTGCTGAGACAGGGCATTAGCTCTATCGTTCAATTCTCGAGGGACATGACCGATAGAAAATGATGTAAATGAGCTGATGATCTCGAAGCATTGTTCTAGATATTTCAGCAGTACTTCGTCTCGGCATTGGTATTCTCCTTTTATTTACTGTACAATTAACATAGAATCCCCGTACGCCTCAACCGCACATACTCCGATATTTTCTAATAATTGCAAACCTTTGAGCAATGCTTCATATTCTGCCTGATTATTTGAGCATCAGCTGTTTAATCGAAATGCAAATTCAAAGTTATGCCCTTTGGGTGATATGAGCACTACATCGATGCTATCGCCCTCTCTGCATACATACCCATCAGAAAACAATTGCCAAGGAGCTACGGATACCAAGTCGGCAGCAGTGTCATGTCCTATTATAAAATCGGCTAGAACTTGCCCTTTGACTGTTTTGGCCGATTCATAAGACAAGTCGAACTCAACCAAGACATAAGCCCATTTGCCAAGTCGACCCCGTAGGATTGGAGCTGATAACATATATTTTATAACATCGGTTTTACAGATCACCTTACAAGTCGATGCAAATATATAATGCCTTAACTTCGTGCATAAGAAATATAAAGATAAACATAATTTCTCAACGAAAGGGTACCTGACTTCCGCATCAAGTAGTCGTCGGCTTAAATAAAAGATAACTCTTTCCTTACCATCAACCTCTTGTGCTAGAACAGCTCAATAGTTTCCTCTTGACCGATATATATAGTCCGAAGGAACCCTTTTAAATAGTGCTGACCAAAGCTGGGGATGGACAAATATCTTTTAACATCATAAAAAGCCTTTTGCTGATCGGCTCCCCACACAAATTCTTGATTATCCTTCAACTTCAACAGCGGGGTAAAAGCATGAATTCTGCCGAAAAGGTTTGAGATAAACCTCCGTAGATAATTAATCTTGCCGATCAACTTTTGTAATTCGTTTTTGCATGCCAGCGGCTTGGTGTTGGCTATGGCTTTCACTTTTGCTTGATTAACCTCAATACCTCTCTCATGTACCATAAAGCCTAAAAATTGCCCAGCCGACATGCCAAACGCACATTTGAAAGGATTCATCTTCAAGCCATGTGATCTTATGTTCTGGAAAACTTTTTCTAAATCGGCCAAATGCTGCAAATCATCTGCCGATTTTACTACGACATCGTCAATATATATTTCAATGATGTGACTGATTAAGTCATGAAAAATTAGGTTCATGGCTCGTTGATATGTTGCCCCAGCATTTATTAAGCCAGAAGTCATAACCGTCCACTCGAATAAACCTATGGCTCCAGGACATCTGAAAGCTGTCTTTGGTATACCGGCTTATACCATGAGTATCTAGTTGTATCCGGCATTTCCATCTAGAAAACTTATGATTTTATTCCCTGATGTAGCATCGATAAGCATATCGGCTATCGGCATCGGGTATTCATCTTTTGGTGTCGCTTTATTCAAATCTCTAAAGTCGACACATACTCAAGTTTTCGTTTTCTTCATATTGGAACAATGTTGGAAACCCACTCTGCATATCGACAAGGTCTTATAAATTTAGCCTCCAACGATCGCTCTATTTCTTCTTTTATAATTTTATACAGAGCCAGATTAAAATGCCTAGGGTACTGTTTAAACGGTCGATAACCTTGTTTAATGGGTAGCCGATGTTCTACCAATTGTCGGCTTAAACCAGGCATCTCGTGATACTCCCAAGCAAAACAATCTTTATATTCTCTAAGAATTTCGATTAACTTCTCTTTATATTTTACATCTAATTTCGCGCTAATAAAAGTTGGTCTTTTTCTATCACCACTACCTATATCAACTTCTTCAAGCAGATCGGTGGACGTAAAGCCTTGACCCAACTTTTCAACCTCTTGAAAGTCTTCTATAGCCTCATAGCTATTCGTTGTTTGCCGATAGCTTTGTATTTTGTCTTGTAATGCCTTCTTTGTTTTCTTGTCCTGTCGGCGTAGCACCGTTTGCTCGATCAAACGTGAGTGGTTTGACACTGATCGGCATAAGTCCTGTTTTGCTCACGCAGATGAAATCGCAATCTTCTAGTGTCTTTCCCGATATACACCCTGCTTCTTCATGTTGCCAATTCGCGTCGGAACTGGCCAAGGCAATGTGAGCCGATGTGTCGGCCGTGACAATTTCAACTTCCTCTCTGTTCCATTGGACAAGCGCTTGATGCATAGTCGACGGAATACAGTAGTTGGCGTGAATCCAATCTCTCCCAAGTAGAACGCTATAGTTGCCCTTGGCGTCGATGACAAAAAATGCGGTCGGCAAAGTTTTGCTACCGACAGTCAGTTCTGTAACCATGACGCCTTTGGCTTCAGTTGGATCGCTAGTGAAGTCGTTTAGAACCATGTTAGTTTTAATCAAGTCTTCATCGGACTTACCCAGTTTCTTGCAAGTCATATAGGGCATCAAGTTTACTGTGGCTCCACCGTCTACCAGCATCCTTGATATCGGCTTTCCATTTATATACCCTTTCAGATATAATGGTTTCAGATGCCGATGATCGTCTCTTGGCTTTTCGAAGATTGCGTTTTGGACTCCCGAGCATGATTGGGCAAAAGTTTCTTTAGCCGATTCAGTTTTGATTTTGAATTCGGCTGGCAACGTGAACACCATATTGATATCCATTGGGGTGTATCATCCTAATCATGGGAGAATCTAGATCATCTGCCGACTCAAAATCTTCTACTACTGTTCCTTTTTCCTCCATTCCTTCTTAACGACATTGATCGGACGAAGCTCATTGAAAGCCTCATCCCTCTGTTTTTCTGCGTCTGCCTCCCGGATCTCTTGAATCCTTAATCTCTGAAGCCGTCTGCGCTGCGATCGGCTGAGGCCAGACGGACACCACCTAGGCTTGGGCTCTACTGGCTTTCGTATCTGGCCAGCCAAATTTTCTCGGTCTAAATTGGGCCTTAGCGTTTCGACCTGGTCCTGTACCTGGTTCGGTTCAGATATCCTCTCGTGAACTGGCCTCCTGTAACCTTTGGCGTGATTTCGAATCGGCCCAGGCAGCCTATCTCTAGCCGATTGTCTTGGCCAATCGTCACGGGGGTAATGCTCCATCGGACATGTATACGGAGATGGTAGTGCTACTCCCCTTTCCCAACAAAACTGCCAAAAAGGACATCTTCTATGGGCCCTCTCCACATTTTTGGTGTGATATAAATTATCCCACCGGCGAGTAGAATGTCGTGGTCGACTGTTCATTCTTTCATATTTCTCCATCAATTGTGGAAATGTTGGTCCCGGCCTTTTGGCCGATTACCTTGATGGCGATTTTTCAGCTTTGTACCATTTACCCACCTAAGGATTTCCCTTGGGTTTAATGGTCCACTAATTTTTTCCTTCATGATCGGCTTCTATTTGTAATGAGCTGATCGTAATTTTCAACGTCTGGCCGCCGTTTGAATTCGACTGAATATTGACCTGCCGATCCTTCTTTGGCTCAACATGCATCGGCTCCTTTCCTTTAGCTGAACATTGAACCATGCTAATTGGTAATGGATTAGCGTCAACTTGCATGGTCGGCTCATCAGCAAATTTTAGCCGACCATCTTCAATAGCCGATTGGATCTGTTGACGAAAAATATTGCAGTCGTTAGTATTGTGAGAAAAAGAGTGGTGCCACTTGCAATACCTGCGTTTCTTGATCTCGTCAGCTGATGGTATAATATGTCCCTCGGGCAATCATATTATCTTTTCTTGTAATAATAAATCAAAAATACGATCACATTTAGAAACATCAAAGGCATACTTAACTTTCGACTTATTTCTAGTCGGCTTTAGCCAAGAACAGACTAGGGACTTTTTAGACCCTTTTACCCATTCGGCTATATTTATTTCTACTTCATCATCCTCCGAAGAATCGCTTGGGCAATAATCCACCATATTGACTTTAACTTTATCCTTTTCTTTATTGCCGTTATTTTTAAATCTATCTTTAAACGCTTTATTATCTGGGAATCGGCTGTCCTGAACCGATACACGATGAAACAGATGGCTTAAATCGGTGAACTCTTGCCCTCCAAATTTCTCTCTAAGTGGTGGAATTAATCCTTGAAAAGCCAAGTCTGCAAGTTGGTTATCGGGCAACGTGACACTAAAACATCGGTTTCTAATTTCTCTGAACCTCTTAATGTAATCAGTTACCGATTCTCCAACTCTCTGGCGAACAGAACTTAGGTCGGGAATCCTTAGTTCTAAACTTCCTGAGAAAAAATTTTCGTGGAATCGGCTTTCCAAATCGTTCCATAAGTGGACCGAATTCGGAGGCAAACAAGTAAACCAAGTAAAGGCTGCCCCGAACAGTGACAACGGGAACAGTCTTATTTTCAGTCCATCGAACTGAGCTGCTTCGCCGCATTGAGCGATAAAGCGTCCGATGTGTTCTAGAGTAGTAGTTGAGTCGTCACCGGAGAATTTTGCAAAATCCGGGACTCTAAAATTGTGGGGGTAAGGCATACGATCTAAGTAATCAGGATACGACTTTCTGTAGCCGATAACCTTCCCCTTCGGTTGTATGCCGAATTGGTCCCTCAAGATAGCGGAGATTTGGTCGGCCCAGTTTACATTATCTGCCATTGGCACCGCAGGCCCTTGATAATGTTGATCATAGTTGGCATTCTGCCCCCGAGTGCAAACTCGGGTTGCCAATTATGATGAGTCGACGACACATGGGTATACTGATCATACCTATTATGCCTGACTTGAAGTTCAAGTATTGGGACGAAAGGCTTTGAATAAGTTACTACCCTATGTGGACCTAGATTTCTAAGCTGGGTAGGTTCATGCGGGTATCAATCAGGCCCAATCGGCTGTGAGACCGATTGTGGAAAAGCATAGAACGGAGCCGACGGCGACAGATTTGTTGATGCGTCCAACTTAGCAGCGTCGGTGTATGCATGGTAATGGCTCACCCCACTTGGCCGAGGGTCTTTAGGCAATATTATGGTCGGCTGAGTAGGCATCATGGTAGGGGGTGAGGTTATAGCCGATGGTTTAGAATCGGCCGTTGTGCTCTGCGTATTTTGTGCTACTGAAAAAACAGGATAATTCGGCAGAGCTTGCAATGGGTCAAGCATACTACATGACGAGGCTAACTCTTGGGCTATGGTTTTAACACTATTTACTATCATCAACTTAAGCATTGTCACAAGAGCCGATGATTGGTTTATTAAGACGTGGTGCACAGACTGATTAATCATAGCCGATAATTTGGCTTGAGCAGGCAGATATCGGCTTACCGGTTCTGTGACACCCGCATCTCCCAGGGCGTTGACCGTAGGCAGGGTGGATTTTTGAGTGACGCCACGTCTAGTCTTCTGATAACAGCTTAGCATCATCTCCTCTAAAACAATTTTCCGATCTTCAATCTCTTCACGTTGTTCTGCAGTCAAATCGTCCATTGTTGGGACGATTATAGCTTCTGTGTTGAGATCGGATGGCGGAATCGACTTTCACGATGAAGCGATGTCCCACCGGCGTGCCAGAGTGTGTTGGCGTCAAAAACTTGATGTAGGGTTTCGGCGGACAAGACACCGCATTTAACCCGGTTCGAGCGTGCGGTCGATTTGACCTATAACCCACAAGGTAAAAATATAAAATGCACACAAAGCCGATCGTGAAGATCAATCGGCTTAGACTTAATCAGCTTGAAGCCGATCAAGATCGAGGAAACAAGGTAAGTCTGATTAGCCGATTAAGGCTAATCAGATGATAAAAGTAGATCGATTCTGAAGAAGGCGATGTGCAACAAAATCAGAACAAATCAAACCTGGGGAAGAAGATCAACAATCGGCGATGCGCAACTTTATTGATCAAGATCGAATTACAATGACTAAGTTACAAAAGCTACTCCTAGTCGACAGGAAAAAGTAAGAAAGTAAAGGCTGGTTGATTGTATTGTATTGGATCCTTTTGCAGTTTGCTTCGACCCTTCTTTTATACCCATTGGCCGATCGTATCCTTTTACAACACGTTTCAAGTCCTGATCTGTATCAGCCTTATCTCGGACGGTTGTTTCTTTAAAGATCTTGCTGTTACCAAATATCTTCAAATCTTTCCAACCTGTCCGTTAACTTCCGGGTATCTAATTTTATTGCCGATTTTGACTAGACTTGCCAAATTTTGGTGCAAACACTATGTTATTTCTTTAATGCAATCTCTTGCAATTTTATTGATCCTGATGTGCTAGACAACTTACAAATTGAGGTGGTGCAGACTCTATGTCAGCTTGAGATACATTTCCCACCATCGTTATTTGACGTCATGGTCCACCTTGTTGTTCACCTTGTTAGAGAGATTAAGATATGTAGACCCGCATTCCTACGTTATATGTATCCGTTCGAGAGGTACATGGGTATATTAAAGTCCTATGTGAGGAATCGATCGAAGCCTGAGGGTAGTATTGTTGAAGATTATGGAACTGAAGAGGTTATTGAGTTATGCGTAGACTATCTCAGGAAAAGACAAGCAATCGGTATTGCTGTATCTCGCCATGAGGGCAGACTTGCTAGCAAAAGAACCGTTGGGTCGAAACTAACGAGGCCACGATTTGATATGTATTGCAAATCACATCTGATAGTCTTGCAGCACAGCGCAGAAGTTGTATGGTACATCGAGCAGCACAAGTTGATATTATGGGAAGAGAATCCACATATGGATGAGCTTTCCATCACGCGAGAACACAACGATAGATTTCTCATATGGTTCAAACAAAAGGTGGAGGTCTCTAGTGAGAATTTGAAATAGTTGGCTGCTAGACCTAGATTTAATGTACAGACATGGTAGGGGTATGATATTAATGGGTACACCTTTTACACTTAAAAGTCAGGATGCAAAGAGTGCTCTGGAAATTATATGTCGGTTTTTGAAAAAATCGATAGTGATATTGGAGCATTTGTGTCGGTTTTTGTGAAAAACCGATAATGATATTCAAACATATGTGTCGGTCTTCTTAAACAACCGATAGTGATATCCAAACATTTGTGTCGGTTTTTTGAAAAACCAATAGTGATGTTCTATCCATGGGTCTGTGCAGTGGCATGTATTTGTGTCAGTTTCTTTAAAAAAACCGATAGTGATGTTCACTTTATTTGCTAAAAAACATACAGTGCTCTGGAAATTATTTGTGTTGGTTTTTTGAAAAAAAACGATAGTGATATTGGAGCATTTGTGTTGGTTTTTTTGAAAAACCGATAGTGATATTCAAACATTTGTGTCAGTGTTCTTAAAGAACCGATAGTGATATCCAAACATTTGTGTCAGTTTTTTTATAAAACCAATAGTAATAGTTAAACATTTGTGTTGATTTTCTTGAAAAACCGATAGTGACATGTAAACATTTGTGTCAGATTTTTTGAAAAAACCGATAGTGATATTGGGGAATTTGTGTCGGTTTTTTAAGAAACAGATAGTGATATGTAAACATTTGTCTCGATTTTTCTAAAAAAACCGATAGTGATATTGGAGCATTTGTGTCGGTTTTTTTAAAAACCGATAGTGATATGTGTAGGGTTCATCTTTTTGTTAACCACTCACTGGAATTCTAGCAAATCCGCGTGACCCCCTGCTCCTAACCCTAGCTCTCGCCCCCGCCATCCCCATAGCCCCCCGCCCCCGCCGCCCCTCCTCCCGTCGCCGCCCCTCCTCCCGACGCCTCCCCCTCGAATTCTTGCTTGCGGTCACCCTCGATCTCGATCCCCTCACCGAGCTCCCTCGCACCACCGGTGGCATCCCCCTATCAAGCTCCCTCGCACCGCCGGTTGCCTCCCCCAACGAGCTCCCCCACACCGTAGGTCACCTCCCCCACCAAGCTCCCTCGCACCACCGGCTGCTTCCCCCCATCGAGCTCCCCCGCACCGTTCGTCACTTCCCCCCACTGAGCTCCCCCGCACCGTCGGTCTCCTCCCCTCACCGCCGATTTGTTCTCCACTTTATTCTATCTATGCAGCATTGGTCGCCTACATTTTATTGTGCTAGTTCTATTGTGGCAAGAATTGGTGTGGTGTGCATTATATCTAAAGGTTGTAGCATCATGCGTAGCAGCGGCTAGTAATGTGAGCATTCATAGTTGTGAACTTGTGATACTATTGTTTAACTTGCTGCAAAGATACATGCAAATGGTTCATAAATTAGTTCATGAAATTCAAATGACTGAAATGAATGCTGTGAGTCTGCTATGGGATAATGGTCTATAGTTTGATATTGAGTTGTATCTTGGACTGAATGTTGTGTTTTACATACTGAAATGCTCAACCTAAATTTATTTTTGAAAGTGAGTTGCTTTCAGTTGAGAAGGTGTATAGAAAATTGCAGGAAGCTAGCTAGCTTTCTAACTAATCAAGTTGCTTTATGTCCGTCCACCTAGCTAGCTGATAACAAGGAAAAGCATATAAGAATCTGAGAAGGTAATCCTTGTGTCAAAAGCAATAAGTTCAGTGAAATAATACCCTTGCATGGAAGAAAGTAATTGCTTAAATGCATTAGATGATTAGCACTAACAACGCTACGATTTATGCTTTCCAAGGGATCAGATTAGTAGAGTGTGTGCGTATACATGCACTTTCCCATTTATTTTTTACTTGGTCTGATGTTGTATGAATAAGATTGGGTATGTTTTCTTTTGCTTATTACCCACTTGGTTAGTTGGAGCATGTATGACGACAACAACTGAACCTACTATGCACTAACTACTTGGCTTTTATTTTGGTTGCAGGTCATCTTTATGATATTTAGGCTGCTATACAATATGGTTCTTTGTCTAATCACTTGGATGCATATATATGAACTATTATCTAACACTGTGTTGTCACATGTCCCATTGCTATACTTAAGAGCTGAAATTGACAAGGCTTCAAATGGGTTAAGTGCCAAATTTTGTGAATTTAGTAACATATTGTGATTATTTAGTATCAATCAATAAGTGATATCTTCTCATTAAGTACAGTGTTTATAATGTGGTATTCTATAGAAAATGACAGGAAGCTAGCTAGCTTGCTAACTAATCAAGTTGCTTTATGGCCATGTTTTGTATGTATCAGCTATATGTATGTAGTGGTGCCTTTTTTATTATTTTCTCATATGTGGTTATTTACTCGTCATATTATTATGCAACTTTCGACTTTGTTAATTGAGATCATTATTTCATCTATAATTGCATATTACTTTTGTTTTTTTTATCTTAGCATATTTTAGAGTTTAGGTTGCGTAACCTACATCTCCCGTTCGAGGGTGCTTATTTATAAATATGCTGAAATGGCATATTTATAAGTGAGCAGTCTTGAATTGTCCACGTTTTTGGGACAGTTTGAGGATATGTGGTTTTGGCAAGTTCCTGAGCTGTTGTACAACTCCATAGTAGATTTCGGTAGCATCTCCCTTGTGTTCTCCGGATACACACTCATCTTGACCTGTTGTCGAGACGTGTATGTGGAAAACAAAGGGGAGATGCTGCTGAAATTTTCTCTGGAGTTGTACAACGGCTTAGGACTTGCCCGAACCATATATCCTCGAATGGGATTAGGACCAAACCTATTTAGAGATTAGGATTTATCGTTGGTACTATAAAGTAAAGGTCAACATATAGACTTTTCTTGAAGATCATTTGTTCATCTGTTACTCTACTGCAATATTCAGCTCTTGCTTTACATGATTTATTGTTAAGTTCACATAATAACTACGAATTGCTTTCTCTCATGTCAAATATATGACCATGTCAGATAAGAAAACTCAAAATGTCACAATTAGAGAGCATCGGCTCATCGTTAGAATGAGTAGAAGGTGCTCTTGAGGGGCGAGCCAAGTTCCAAGTGTTGAGCTGAGCCAAATTCCAAATGTTGAGGGGCCGAGTAAGGTGAGGAAGGCCCGAGGACCGAACAAAGGGGCCACAGGGAGAACGGCGCAGGTTCTCCACTTCAACACCACGGGGATTTGCACGGGTCCTCCCAAGTACAAGGGGCGATACCGGTCATTCCTCGGCCAATTGGTGAGGGAGAGAGTTCCCATAACGGTTAAGGATTGGAGAAAGGAAGTAAGCGCCGAGCAGAAGAATCAGCTATGAGACGAGATTAAGGGCAAATGGATTATAGAACAGGAAGATGAAAACAATGCAAGGAGGTATGCCATCAAGAGGATGGGTGTGGCTCTGAGGAACTTCAGGGTCTTTATGCACAGTGAGTACGTGCTGAAAGGCTGTACACCATTCGAGAGGTATCCGTTTGTGAATTCTGGTGTTTGAGCGGAGTTCAGGAGGATCAACAGTACGCCCGAGGCGAAGGAATTGTGACAAAAGAGCATTGCTACCCAGAGGCAGAACACGCACGCGCACTACCTCGATTCAGGCGGTTATGAAGGAAAGAAGGTAGAGTGGGCACGACTAGCCGAGGAGTGCGCGACCTCCGGGACTGCAATGCCTTATTCGCACATATGTGAAGAGCGGGCACGTGATTGGGTATTAGCAAGGACAAAGAAAAGCGCGGATGGGCAGCTCAAAGTACCAAACCCCGCTACCGCGCGCGTCGTCTCCACCATCGTAAGACATCTAACTTAGTACATTGCAGTTGACCATTCCTGTTGTATTTCAGATCTAATTCGTACTCGCTTCTTGTCGGAGGAGGTAAGCTAGTGGAAAGAGTAGGGGACCTTTCCGAGCCAAGGGTCAAAGGACATCCTGTCCTCTACAATCGAAGAGTCCGACCATAAGGGCCGGGTGCTTGCCGCAGGGGCAGGGCATACGAAGAAGTCCTACTTCCAAGATGATGCTGCGAGTGCTAGATCAACATCATGGGAGGCACGTGCGGAGCGCCTCAAGTTCACACTCAGGGAGCAGCTGAGGGAGGTGATCAAGGAGGAGATGAGGGAGGAGATGATGGCACGTGGGGAGCGCCTGAGGGCTGAGATCATGGCGATGATCTCCTAGAGTAAGAGCCAGATGCCCCCGCCTACCGTAGAGAAACCTGCGCCCCGACCCAGTATCTGCGATTCCAAAAATGATAAGTTCGGTCCCAAGTTGAAGGTAATAATTAATTTTGCCTAACTTAAAGGTGCAAGGGTAACTTTATATATTTTCTCTCAAGTTGCGCACTTTTTGCAGGTGCCTACCAAGTGCCAGCTCACCCTGACGAAAAACGGATTTCCTGTTGAGGCTGCATGCGGGGTTGCATTTCCATGCAAGGAGACCGACACGGTGTATGGTCAGACTTTGGGGAAGGGCTATATGAGGGTCTAGGTGGACTACGTCCACGAAGCCTTCTTATCACATGTGCTCGAGTTCCCCCCCCAACGAAGACATCACCACTCTCGGGGATGTCGTTCATCAAGTGGCCCATGACGGGCGTCATACTGATCAAGGTAAAAATTCCCCGTGTCTTCTCTACCATTCCAGTAGTACTGCAACAAGTTACATATGTGTGTGCTTAGTAGGTTCCTACCGTACTTGTGCCTGCTCTCACCATCGTGATGACTCCTGCGCAGAGTGCAGAGCTGGCACGTAAAAGGACTAGCACGATAGCCACAGAACCACTGGGGGCCTCGGAGACTCCATCTGCTAAAAATGCAAAGTTCACAGAGGCCACAGCACCCCCTGAGGTACATGAAAAGCCCACTCCCTGGGCTTCGAAGACTCCTTCTGCCCCAAAAGGAATGTCGACACAGCCCACTGAGACCCTTTATGATTTTAAGGCCTACGTACATGAAAAGCCCCTTCTACCTTCCAGCAAATTAAATCCTCTAGGCAAGTAGACTCGACAGCTCCATGGATGGTACGTTGACAAAGTGAAAGAGGGCGGGCAGCGTGTCGACTTCAATGATAAATACAGAAAGGGATATTTCCACCGCGAGGAGGATTCGACATTCCTAGTTTGTTTCAAGGATCTGTTCCATCTGTACCAACTGATAGCCATCGATATTTCTACTGTACGATCCTAGACGCTGTGAGTATCGCAACATATAGCACGAGCTTATGACTTCTATAGGATTTTGCATTATATATTTAACATTCAACACAAGTTCTAGGGCAATGAGGCAGCGAGTTGTGACGAATCGACAACTAGTTGGGTTCGTCGACCCTGAGCTTGTGTTCGCGACCATGGCTAGGCTTCAACCGGAATGGGTTGCCGGCTACATCAAGGGGGCATTGAGAGTTGAGTCGAAGAAGGACTTCGTTCTACTCCCGTACCATGAGGAGTAAGTACTACTTTACCCTTTCAATTACTTCTACGCACTTAAACCGTATGTGAACTTATTTCCTTCACTGCATACCATTTAATAAGCAACCATTGGGTTTTACTCATGATCGTTCCGAGTGAACACATAGTCTACACTTTTAACTCGATCGAGAAGAGACCGATGGTCTACACGATCAAGTCTCCTTTGGAGTAGTTAGTGCGCTACTCTTACCTAACACTTTCTGTATTTAACTACGTTAATTCTTTTTGACTCAACGGCATCTCTCCAATGTATATAGGGGTTTCTCGAACTACGTTGCTGAAGGAGGGATACATGATGACATAAAAGGCTTGAAGCTGAAGTATGTGCGCTTCAAGGTACAAGTGCCTACCATATATAAGATTAATATTTTTTGACATCTATTCTTCATCTCTTAATTTGTTTTTCTTTTTTTACAGTGTCATCAACAAGACAGCGATGACCACTGCGGTTTGTACGTCATGCAGCACATGATGATCATGGTCGGCGGCTCAGACCTTTTCTCTAAGGTATATGTACATGCATAATAATACAATTAGCCTTTCAAGTAGAAATTTCAAAACTTAAATTAGAGCACTTGTTTCTATTTTGCAGCGTATCAATATCCCCTAGAAGAGCTTAGACAGCTCTGCATTCAACAAGTTACGGGACCACTTATGCTAGTGGTACTGGATGGAAGTTATCTTGCAGATGGATAGGTTTATAGATCCTGAAAGTTCCTACTAGTCCATATGTGAACAATATCACGTATGTGAATGCAATTGCATGTGTACTAACTATGAAGCATGTTTGAGTTTTGTTTTGTGAACGAATGTCATATGTGTTGTAATAAAATGTTTATGTTCTGTGAATGTGATATGTGCATAATGTGTGCTATTGCTGTGTGAATATGATATGTGCGTACTGTGTGAAATATATGCTGATTGGAGGGTGAATTGAAAAATAACACACCCCCTCATCTCTATCGATTCTGAGAAGAAAATGATAGAGATAAGGAGGTCATCTCTATCGGTTCTTTGTAAGAAGCGATAGAGATGACCACTTTATCTCTATCGGTTTTTTAGAAGAAGCGATAAAGATGAGTGCGTCATCTCTATCGGTTCTTTAGAAGAAGTGATAGAGATGACACGCTCATCTCTATTGGTTCTTTATAAGAACCGATAGAGATGGCCGGCGCACTCATCTCTATCGGGCAAGAACCGACTATAATAGCACCGTCTCATCTCTGTCTAATGACTTTATGTCACCACCAAAACCAACTGTGATGATAAAAAATAACCGATTGTGATGTATATTCGTATAGTAGTGAAGGTAAAAAGGCTTATTTGATGAAGTTCGGTAGGTCTCACACAGAGAATATACAGCTTGTAATCGATCATTTTAATGGGGGTAAATCTCAATGAGTCAAATTTGAACATATACCAAATCTCTAAATGTCAGACGAGTCAAAGTTGAATATATACCAAATCTCTTTACTTTGCTTCCTTGTATACTATTTGATCATCTAAGGTAAAATGAATATGCCTAAGCTAGACTTATCACTCGTTACTTTTCTTGCTCAATTTTTATTCAGATCAGGTAGTGCAACTTTGAAGAAAAAAACTGGACTCATTAATCTCCGTTTTTTGAAAAGTGTTCTTTTCAGTTACACGCACAAGAATATTTAAGAAATCCGGGCTTTACCCTGATTTTTATATCAGAATATGGCCTTTAATTAGATAGTTTCATTCTGCATCTATCACACTTTCAGTGCAACGTGAACTCATTGTGCAAAGTCTAACAAGTAAAAAAAAAATATTGTCCCTAGGAATCTGAGAAGCAGGCAAGAAAAGAATACGAATGATCTCGGGTGCCTTAAAAGTGAATGCAAGATTTTGTACTACATCTTCTAAGTGGCTTCGATTAAACTATTCATTTGTTGGTTACGCCACTACATATGTAGTGCGAGCACGAGCATTCACTGTACAGTGGTAATGCTTTCTCAAAAGTTCCAGGGCAAAATACTGCAGCTCGAGGAAATAAGTGAGGTAAAGCAAAGAGAGAACCTTCTTTGTTACTGTTTCCTTTGAATAAAACTTTACCTGTGCCGACAAATCTATTGCTACAGTTCAAAAGTAGGGAAACGATTATCTTCTGAGTATTCTCAATCGTCCAGTCGAAAACAAAAGAAGATGTGTCCAATTGAACTTTTTTTTAAATAATATATTTTTAAAATAATTTTACAAAAAATAATAGGCTGAAACAAAATTTTACAAAAATACACCTATATCGCTATTTTAAATGGTGATAGAAGCCCCAGCCTTATCAACCAAATGAATCCACAATAAAATAATCCGTCGACCAATTCAATATGTGACTAAAAAGACCTCTGTCGTCGTTTCAAATGACGACAGAGGTGTATTTTTGTAAAATTATTTAAAAATGTATTATTTTTTTCAAAAAATTCTGTCCAATTTTGTGTCCTGGCGCCCTCATGTCGAGTATTGGTTTTTTCAATGAGATTGTCAACAACGAGGGAATGGTAAGTGTGAAATAGCATGCGTAGCGAAGGATGCTAATCTGATGGAGATTACCTTGGTGGAAAACAGACCCAGGCTGTTTATTATTATTATTATTATTATTGCTGCTGCTGCTGCGAGGGGAGTTCTTTCAAGGTTCTCACGTAGAAATATGCATATGAACACAAGAAGAAAAATAATACAAAGTAGATTTGTCTGTGTACAATCAAGTCCTAAAGATCGATATTAGTGCTGTAACCCAATACCATACTGTGACCCATGGATCACGATAAATTCTCCTTGGTACTCCACTCGATAACTAGAGCAGATTAAGACCAGGAATGGACAATATATCTAAATATATAGGAAAAAAAATTCATATAACATCTTGAACTTTGCTCAAAAATCCATCCAACACCTCAAACTTTCAAACCGGTTATCTATCACCCTAAACTTTTCAATCCCGTTCGTTTAACACCCTAAGTTGGTTTTTGTAACATCCTAATTTTTGCCTTAAGTGTTATTTTATTGTCATTTGTGCAATGTGTGATTTATTTGGATTTTTCTGGATTTATTGGAATTTATTTCGAAAATTAAGTATTTAGTCTCTTTGAGAAAACTATTTAATTGTTTGCAAAGTTAAAATAAAGTTTTGTCCAAAATATTTTATTTGAGCTCAGAATATCTCAAAGTATTTATGAGATTTTTCTGGGGATTTTACTGATATTTTACTTGCCTTAAATAAATTAATCCAATTTTGAGAATTATTTTAAATCAAAAAGTTTTAGAAAATTCGTGAGCAGATATTGGGCGAAGCCCAGCCTTGTCTTGTATGACCTATCATTTGTCGCGGCCCGGTCGGACCGTGTTCCCCGTTGTTGGTCGTTAGCCGTTAGGTCTTCATCACACGGTCTTCGTCAAGCCACGTCATCAGCGCTGCGTAAGCCGTTGGATCGTGAAGGAGCGCTCGACATTTGAAGATGAAGACGGGAAACCCTAGCGCCTGTGAACCGTTGGATCAAGATCGTGCGGTTGAGATTGCGTTGCGTTATTTTAGGTAGGATCCGATCGCATCCGTTGAATTTGGAAAGGGCGGATCGGATCGGATCGGATCGTTTCGGAAGTGATCGCAGCCGTTCATCGCAGATCGGACGGTCCTCGCTCTTCGTCTCTGATTCGGTTTTCGAATCCGCTGCCGACTTGCTGTCGCCGCCGCGTGACTTAGGGTTTCCATTTTTGCGCGCATGCTGAGGCTATTTAAGGCGCGGACTACACCCCGAGGTTCGCCATCTCCAAGCGCAGCCGTAGCCCTAGCCGACGCCGTTGAGCCGCTGTCGCTCGTGCGTTAGAGCTCGCCGTAGTTCCCGAAGGCACCGCTGGTGGTTTTCTTCGTTTTTCGAAGCCATCGAGCCGCCTTCCGCCGCACCAGTTCCAAATTGGAACTCGTCGCGTCAAGCCGCGCCGGAGCTACCACTTCTTCGTCGCCGGAGTCGCCTGGATCGCCGTCGGGCTCCTCTTCTTCCTCCGCTCCAGGGAAGTTACGCCGCCGCGCCGACATCTTCGCCTCAGAGCTTCGTCGACCGTCGGATCTTCGTCGAACCGCTGCGATCGTGCCACGTCTCCATCGGCATCAGTAAACGCCTCGGGTAAGGGTAGTTGTCCAATCAGAGATGAGCGGTAGAGATCGCGTCACGTCTCGGTAAACGTGGTAAGGTGCTCGGGTATCCGTAGCCGTTGGATCTAGATCTGACCGTCGAGTCAGTGCCGCGTGGGCACAGATCAGTGGCCGTCGGATCGTCGCACGGATGCGTGACGCGTGTCGGTGCGGAAACTGAAGCGTCATGCGCCGGGTTCACGGTGGACCATAGGAGGTTTGTGGACCGGGTCTGTGCGCCGAGGCGACATGTCAGCTAGTGATTGGTCCACGTGTCGCTTGCGCAATAAAACAAGTTTTCTGTATAAAAATAATTCGGGAAAATCAGAAATTCTAATTTCTGTATTTTCAGTATTTATTCAAACTTCAAAAGGCCATATCTTTTGTATTTTAACTCGGATTTGAGTGATTCAAATTTCTAAAAAAATTTAAAATCAAGATCTATTTATTGGCGAATTTTTTTTATATTTTTGGAGTTTGTTTGCTCTCTGTTTTGGTGTTTATATGCCATTTTGGCATCGTTTCGCGTAGACGTTGAACTGCTCGGTGATCCGGAGGAAGATTCGTCGCTTCAAGACCCAAGCTCAGAGCAAGACCAGCATCTAATCCAAGGGAAGTTGTGCTTTGACCATGTTGAACCTGATTTCACAAAATTGCTATTTTGTCTCTAAAATTTATGCATGATATTTTATGTGGATAAATGATTTCAATTAATCTGGGAAATAGATAATATGCCTATTTGCATTAAGACCACCTTGTCAGTTATATGCCATGATCTTGTTGTTACCCTAGGATGGTTAGTTAATAGTTGGTAAATATTGATAATCAACATGGGCTAGTTAGACCGTCATAGATTGCTTAGCCATACCACGTCATCACATGTGTCCGAATGTTGCTACTTAATCTTGACTAATGGAATATGGAACAATGTTTATGAATTGGTGTGTCATGTGTTGTCACATAGTGATATTAAGTTGTCGTGACGAGGAGGTCACACAACTAGATTGAAATGTTGGTGGCACATGGTGCTTGGTAATCAACTGGGGTGGTAATGATTTAGATTGGGGCAAGTGGCAAGGGGTAGTGTGCCAAGGTGGGCCAGGATTGGCAGGGCTATGTGGAAATCTTGCCTTAATCACTTTAAGGACTTAACCTTGCAAGCCTTTGACCTGAGTCTTTCTTGCAACCACATGTTTGGAATTGGACAGCCTAGCTAAATAATTTGTCAAGCCTAGATTTCGGTACTGTCGTGGTGAATAGTGAGTCCCGGGTTTACGATTTAACTCACATGGCGCAAGAGGGGGACCCTATTGTGGTGGTTTAACCCTTCAGTGTTGAAATCTTAGCGAGCAGTACTGGGTCTAGGTGTAGCATTGTAAAGGTTTTGTTATGATCACTCGCCTTGGTGGTGTTTGGTTGTATCGTGTGGGTAAAGTGCATAACCTCTGCAGAGTGTACAAACTATTCGAATAGCCGTGCTCACGGTATTGGGCAATGCTCGGGAATTACAGTTAAGGGTTAGACTTTATTCAAATGAAAACTGGATGGGATGGCAGGATTGCCACAGAGTAAATGGAACTTGACTTAGGATTGGAAATCTGATTTACTTGTAACTGAATCTATTAATTAATGTTATTTGTTTTACTGTTTTTCAATCTATGTACTGTATTCTTGTTAAATGCCGCTTTATTGCAAAATAGCCATATTAGCCATTCCTTTGGATTAAACCAAGCATATAGAATATTAGACTTGCATTGCTGTGCACAACTTGTTGAGTACTTTATGTACTCACCCCAACAACAACAACTTCATAAGAGGAAGAATCTATGCCTTTCATGGAGGAGGATTATCTAGATGCGAATGATTAGGGTCCGAGCCTCGTCAGTTGCCTGCGGTGAACTGGGGAGCTGCTACGCTTATTTATTTTTCCGCTGCTGCTTATTTGCTATTTCTTTTATAAACCCTGCGAGGCAATAATCATGTAAGACAACAGTTAATATTAATTACTAAGTTTATGATATATTCCGCTGTGTGTGACTGTGATAGCATCTATGTTGAGCCTGTGTGCACTAGCTGATCCTAGACTAGTGCGTTATACACAGAGGGTCCGAATTTGCAAATTTGGGTCCCGACAGAGGTGGTATCAGAGCCATACTGACTATAGGTCTTGTCCCTAGGTAGTTGGTATCTCTTAGGAGTGTCCAAAATTATTTTCTAAAGAAAAAGATAAATTTGACTCATAAGAAACTCTTGGCTTATCTCATTCTTCTACTCTCATCCTTGCTAAAATTACCTTCTTTTCGTTGTCGTTTCGAGTGGAGATCTTATTCAAAGTTTTTTTGAATAGATGCCGATCTTCGAGTCCTTCGAGGCGAGGCAGGGTGGCTATGCCATGGAGTTGTGGAGAGTTCTTCAAGTGATTGGAGGCTTCGATCATCCACTCTACCAAGGAGGCAACTGGAACGTCAACGGTGTGCATCGGGGGTTCTTTTGCAAGCTGACCATCTTCGCTCGAGAGTGCGACGAGACCACCAGACCGATCCACATCACTGCCCGGAGGTTCACGTATGAGGCTGGAATTCAGGAGGCTGCCAGACTTGCTCTTCGACGGATCTGCCATGACTACGCCTATGAGCTTCGCGACACCGTGTTTCGGCTTCACCCGATAGTGCGAGCGTACAAGCGTCGACGGATCGTGGAGAGGGAGTGTGCTACTACAGTACACCTTGCTGAGTTCGCCACCGCCCAGGAGGAGCACATGAGGGACACTGCTCACGAGCTGGAGACAGCGTACGAGGCGCTGAGGGTGACCGAGCGAGAGCTTCAGAAGACCCGTGACGCAGCAGCCAGAGTCATCAGCGAACTGGAGGAGGCCTTGCAGGTAGCCGAGGAGGTGGTGGACCAGGTCGTTTAGGAGCCAGATGGGGTTGCCGAAGAAGAAGAAGAAGACCCAGAGGAGCATGAGTGGGAGCCTGAGGAGCTAGCAGAGGGTCACCAGGATTGGTTCGCACCCATGCCAGCCCACCCACCGGTGTATGCACCGGGTCAGTCTCAGCCAGAGTGGTTGGATGAGTGAGTGCTTTAGAGTTTTGTTGAGACTCGAGTGTTGAGTCGCGTCTTTAAGTTAGTCATTACCCTTTCGTAGACGTTAAGGTTGCATGTTTAGTTTGGTTCTTAATTGTCTGCTGAGTGTGCAGTATGTGCTGCAAAGCCCTTAGGCATTGTGAGCAACCATACCAAGTATTAATAAAGATTATTTAAGTTGGGTTTAACCTGTTTCCCCCGCCTTAGAAATTCTTGCATCTTATCTATGCTACATCTACCTTTCCTAACCCAAGAATCAATCAAGCAGATGGTGAACACCCATAGCAACAACGGAGCTTCAGGAAGTGGTCTGCACTCAGGCAACCATCCCAGTGAAGGAGCACCATCGCAACAAGCACCGCCAGTGGATATGCAGAACTTGGGAGCTTTTCTCGCTGTGCAAACTCAGTTGATGCAGACAATGATGCAGCAGATGACCAATATGGCTGCAGTCAACAACCCCGCTGCCCAGAACAACAATGGCGGGCCTCGTCCTTACTCCAAGTTGTTGGACTTCATGAGGACCCGGCCGCCAACATTCTCAGGCAATGTCATCCCCTTGGAAGCGGATGATTGGCTGAGAACCATTGAGAGGACGCTGTACATCACTCAATGTGAAGGCCATGAGAAGGTTCTTTACGCATCCCATCGCCTAGAGGAACAAGCCGAATGGTGGGAGAACTACTGTGCTGCTCATGAGGCACCTATGGAAATCACATGGGAAGAGTTTGCAACGGCCTTCCGCCAGTATCATGTACCGGAAGGGATGATGGACCTGAAAAAGGAAGAGTTCAGGGCACTTAAGCAAGGAGGCCAATCGGTGGCCGAGTACTTGAATAAATTCACGCAGTTAGCTCGCTATGCTTCATTAAAGGACTAAACTCAGGGCTGCAGGTTGGGCTAATTACCCACACTTTTGCAGATTTTCATGAATTGGTAAACAAGGCTTTGATTCTGGAGGATAAGCGCAAAGAACTGGGGGAGAATCGCAAGCACTTGATGACCAACCAAGGTGGACGCCCTAACCACCTGCGAATGAGGATGACACCGCAAGCTGTTAACAAACCAGCAACACCTGCGCCGCGACCACCAGGACAGAGTTATCAAACGTCGGCCCAGGGTAACAATGCTCAAGGAGGAGTGCAGCAGTCAGCCACCAGAAGGTGCTACAGTTGCAATGAGATGTGGCATTATGCTAATAGATGTCCCCAGAAAGGAGGTATCACGCCAGTGTGTTTCAACCTTGGAACGACACCTGCTAAGGCGCCGATGACGGGAGTGAGCCGAGGAACTGGACAGGCATGAGCGACGCCTCAAGCTACTATTCGGGGCAGAGTCAACCACATCACCGCAGATGGAGTTCAGGAAGCGTCAGACATCGTCTTTGGGTAAGTTTTGTAAACTCGACTGCAATAGATCTTATTTGATTCGGGAGCTTCGCATTCTTTTGTCTCTCGAGCTTTTGCATCTGAAAATGGTTTGAGTATGAAAAATCTTAAATGTGTGATGTTAGTCCAAGCCCTGGGATCTGAGTTAAGATCTAGCCTTGGGTGTTTTGGAGTTAAGCTGCTAATTAATGGGGTAGAGTTCCTAGCGAACTTGGTCATCTTAGTTACCCAAGTTTTAGATGTTATTCTCGGTATGGACTGGTTGTCCAAGCATAAGATAGTATTGGATTGCGGTCGAAGGGTTGTATCCATTAAGAGCCCTAGAGGAGAGAAAGTGGAATTCCAAGCGATAGCAGTTCGTGATGGTCAATTAATGGTTAATAGCGTGTGAAAGCCGTCAGCATAGAAGATGTGCCAGTTGTCAGGGAATACCCAGATGTATTTCCAGAGGATCTGCCGGGAATGTCGCTAGACCGTGACATCGAGTTTGTCATTGAGTTAGCTCCTGGAACAGCACCGATAGCAAAAAGACCCTATCGGATGCCTACCGATGAGTTGGTAGAAATGAAGAAACAGATTGAGGAATTATTGGAGAAAGGTTTTATAAGGCCAAGTTCGTCACCATGGGGAGCACCAGTTTTATTTGTCAGGAAAAAGGATGGAAACCTTAGAATGTGTATCGATTATAGAGCACTTAATGAAGTGACGGTTAAGAACAAGTACCCGTTGCCAAGAATTGATGATCTTTTTGACCAGTTAAGAGGAGCTGGAGTGTTTTCAAAGGTTGATCTTCGTTCAGGATATCACCAGTTGAAGATTCGAGCGGAAGATGTTCCGAAGACAGCATTCTCTACAAGATATGGACATTATGAGTTTATGGTCATGTCTTTTGGATTGACCAATGCTCCGGCATATCTCATGAACATGATGAATAAGGTCTTCATGGAATACTTGGACAAATTTGTTGTCGTGTTCATAGATGACATTTTGGTGTATTCAAAAACCGAAGCAGAGCATGCAAATCATCTGAGTCTAGTTTTAGATAAGCTTTGTGAGCAACATCTATATGCTAAATTCAGTAGGTGTGAGTTTTGGAAGGAAAAGGTGGAGTTTCTCGGTCATGTTATGACTGGAGAAGGAGTTGCCGTCGACCCAAGTAAAGTGGAGGCAGTGCTGCATTGGGAGCTACCAAAGTTTGTTTCTCAGATCCGAAGTTTTCTGGGAATGGCAGGATATTATCGCCGATTGATTGAGGGATTTTTGACGATTGCGAGACCTCTTACGCAGTTGCTGAAAAAGGAAAAGAAATTTGCTTGGACGCTGTCGACTTTTGTAGTCGGCAATAAATTTATGGGGTAGGCGCTAGATCTCAAACTCGAAGGTCACACAATACAAGGGATTAGACAGGTTCGGGCCCTCGACGATAGAGGTAATACCCTAATCCTGTGTGTTCGGATTATATGGATCTCTTGGATCAAAGGTTGCTCAAAGCGCATTGTGCTCTAGGCGATATGGCGTATGCTCTAGGGCTTGATTGCTCTATGCTTGGATGATTGGATGTCTATGGTGTTACCCGCCCTCTCCCTTATATACTGGGGGTGGGGCGGCTTACAGAGGTCCAATCGGTTAGAAGATTCCGATCGGTTGCTATATTCTAGCCGGTTATAGGATAGGGTTTACATCTTTATCTATCCTAATAACGACTCGGATTACAACTGTATCTTTTATATCTAAATACATATTCGACTGTCTATTGGACGTGCCCCCTTCCGTGCGGTAGCAATTCTTGGCGTGGGGCTCATCCATTGGGCCTTCTGCTTGGGCCTGTCTCCTCCTTAGGCAATACTGGGCCGGTCATGAAGATACCTGGTTTCATATATTCCACAGTAGCCCCCGAGTGATTCATGATCCGATTGCTATGCCTCTAGCTAGGTCTCAACTTGAATCATTGTTCTGAACTCCTTATGCAAACTTTCGACTGGTTTCTTCATTTGATTTGAAGGCTTCTTCTTGCAGCGAGTGGATTATGAAGAACTCGAATATAACCCTTGATTTTTGCTTCAACTGAGTACAATCTTCTGTTGGACAGGTTTATTGTGAGCGGCCTCGTGGACCTGACCCATATTTCAGACGTGGATTGAATATTTCTTCCCGCCCGAAGCGAAGCGTTAATATCCTTTCTCTTCATGGATAACCACCGGACGGTCTTCGAGGTCATCTTGATTTTCTGTGTTAACTCGTTTGCTGAAAAACTCCTTGGTTTCTGAAACTATATTAACTCTGAATCTCTTCGGCTCTTGATGCATTTACTTCATCTTTGCTGTGTCGGCTATAAAAGGCGAACCAGCGCTTGTAGAATGCATTCCTTCACGTTCAGTTCTCCATATCTCTGCTCCACCACTTCTATCTTCTTCATGAGGAGGAGGAGGAACGTCAGGAACATCCGGGACCCAGGCTCGCCGAAGAATGGGTGCTTTTTGAGGCCGTCGTGGCTGAATTGGTGGAAGAGGAGGCGGTCGCCCGCGACCGCGCCGTCGTCAACACCTTCCTGGAGATCTTCCCGCCTCTACGAGGCTAGGAGGCACCGTGGAGGCGCTGGCGGGCGCGCGCAAGAAGTCTAGGGCTCCCCGTAAATGTAATATTTTCCTAGGCATAATGCCTAGGGAATTTATATGTAATAAAGAAGTACCTTTTGTAAATAATGTCCATGTTTGTCCTTAGACGTAGCTTAGACCCAGCCTGGAGCATTTCAAAGCTTGCATGGCTCTTTAATCTGATGATATCCTCATAACTTAGTCTCGACGTGGAGCGCATCGTATTGGGGTTTATGCAGCTGTTGGCCGAGCAGCATCCAGATCTGACTAGCGCGAGATGCACCTTAGGTCCGACTTGGGACATATTAGGATTTGCGCGGCTCATGGCCGAATGATACCCATGTCCGTAGGACACAGCTTAGGCTCGACTTGGAGCGTATCAGGATTTCTTTGGCTCATGGCCGAGTGATACCCATATCCGACTGGTGTAGGATACAGCTTGGGCTCAACTTGGAGCGTACCATACATACGTGGCTCTTGGCTGAGTGATAACCGTATCCGACTGGTGTAAGATACAGCTCTGGTCCGACTTGGGACATATCATATTTATGTGGCTCTTGGCCGAGTGATACCCATATCCAACTGATGTCAGATATAGCTCTGGTCCGACTTGGGAGATATCAAAGTTTATCCGAATGGTATCCATACCCGTTTATTACAATGCACAGCCTATCGACCCTCTTGGGGCATATCATTGGATTCGTGCTTTGTCAGGCTCAACTTGTGATATATGATCCGTCATACGGTAACCAACAGAGACCCAGCGTGGGGCATATCACAAGAAGATATTTTTAATTCACACTGGAGGATATCCACACCCGCTTGGTGCGTTGAGTGTTTAAGCATCTCATCGTGGGGTGCAACGTGTCCCGAACTCGACCTGGTCAAGCCATGATTGCCTCATGCATCCGGACGCCGCGCCGATGGAGTCATTTCTAACGCAGGTAGAGGCAGTGTCCTGCAATTTTTCCCGCCAACTCGGCGTAACCCTAATTTTTCCTGCCTTTAAAGGCCAGGCCATGCGTCGCCCGACGGTTCACTCTTTCTCGTGCACTCTTGCCCCTTCTGCTTCCTTGCCTCTCTGACTTCTCCGCCGCTAGGGTAAACTGCTGTTGCGCTTGCATCCTCGCGCCGATGCTGATCCTTTCTCCCGAAAATGTCTTCGCAACCCTCCAAGGACGCTTCCTCGTCGCCTTCGCCCCAGGATTGGACCACATCGACTACGACAAAGGAGCGGTTGCAATCTATGGCGGACGACGGGGTTCTCCCAGTCCCGATCCTTATCTCCGCTCAGCCGGCAGCAGGTGAATCCACCCCCACTCCTCGCCCTGAAGAGGTCGTGGTCTTTGAGTCTTTCTTCCAGCACGGGCTGGGCCTTCCCGCCTGCGCTTTCCTTCATGGCCTTCTCTACTTCTATGAAATTTAATTGGTGAACTTGAATCCCAATTCCGTACTGCAAATTTCCCTTTTTGTTCATCTTTGCGAGGCCTTTCTGGGCATCCGCCCCCATTTCGATCTTTTTCGCCATTTTTACCTCTTGAAACCTTATCCCTCGAAAAGCGACCCCAAGGTAGTCTGGGAGCGGATTTCACCATGGAGGGTCAAGAAAACTACTACCGTAATTCCTTCAAAACCTCCAACAAAGGCTAGCATCAAGAGTGGTTCTATTGCGCCAACCTGATGCCTGTTCTTCCCTCCTTTGCTGGGCGCCGACCTAAGGCATCCCTTTCCTGGGTGTCCACCCCCAACGTCGCCGATACGAACCAGGTGCATGACCTTCTGGCACTGATTGAGAAATTGAAAGAGGATGGCCTCACGGGGGTTGGTTTGGCTCTTCATTTTGTTGCTCGCCGGATTCAGCCCCTGAAGGAGCGAGTCCATCTAGGATTCGCATTCGAAGGGAAGGACGATCCAACCCTGGAACTACCTGGAGCGCTATCGAAGGAACAAATATGTGCTCGGGTAGGCGAATTCTTCATCCTGAGCGTCGACGTGTCCACCGTCAATTGCCCGAAATCCTTCACCACATCACATCCCCCTCCTGAGGTAAGCGAGTTTGGCCGAGAGATTCTTGCCTTTTGTCTCTGAATGTATTTTGATGGTATAGTGCTCCCTTTCAGGATCGGTCAGCCTTCTTTAGCGACGCGCCTCTCCCGGAGATGCCCGTTCACAAGGGCGCTCTCCCTAAACGTCCGGCGAACTCTTCGGCCGGGGACCCCGTCGCCAAGAAGGGAAAGAAAGCAATGGCCAAAGACCCTACGAAGCCCCGGCGCCCGACTGGCGGTCCCAAGATACAGGAACAGTCGGCATGGGCCCCGATGCCTTCGGCCACCTCTCCTCCTGAGCCCATGGCACAGCCGAGCCCTGATTTGAGGGACTCGGGCAGTCAGGAGGAGTCCAGGGTTCCGACTGGTGGCGCCCCGAGTAGTCCCTCTGGGAGTAGTTCTGCCACCCGGAAGAAGCCACCGATAAGGATGAAGAAGTCCGACAGGTTTGTTACCATATCGACTCTTTAATTGGCGTGTTTCACCAGCTTATTTGCTGATAGTTCTTCTTGTAGGAATCCTTCATTCGATGTTCCTGTCGAGACGTCGTCCGGGTTTCCTGTAGAGGCCGAGCCTGAGGACGTTTATGTTTTGGTTGAGGAGGCCTCGCCTGTGGACGCCGGAGCTCCTCTCGAGCCCCAGTCGCCTTCACTGACACCTCACGCTTCGGCATTGGGCCCTACTTCTCAGGAGCACGTCCCCCGTCCGTCCCCCGAAGTCGAGGAGATCCCCCGGATTCCGCCGACCCCCACCCGTCCCCGGCTCGTAATGCAAGCCGCGTGGATCAATGAGGAGGACGGCTTGAAGCTCCTGGATGACTCGGAAGAGGAGAAAGAGAGAAATGACTTCCACAGTCATGCCACGAACTTCGCACGCTTGGCCCGGGTAACCACTTCTCTGCGCTCGCCATTTTTCTTGCTTATGCGAGTTGGCATGTAGTCACCTGTTCCCGTGTTGATCGCAGAAAATAGGGGAGCGCTCTGAAAAGAAGGCCGAGTACCTCCGGAAGATGCTCCCGGAGATCCGATCACGCCAGGAATACCTAGCGAAATTGGAGCAGTTCAAAATCGGGCATGCACCGAGCTGCGGCTCTCGGCCGAGTTGCTTTGGCGCTACGGGAGGAGAAATTTGGGCGACGCATCGGCTCCTTCGAGGTGAATATCTCTTAACCTCTCCGTACTTCTTCATTCGATCATTGTTTTTTGATTTCCTTATATCCGTGTCACCGAGATTCCGATATCACGGCTTCGTGGCGGCTCAAGTCTCGGGAAAGGAATTGGAAGGTACTTTCACCGCCAACCTTCTCTTATCTTCGCCGCCCTCTCAGATGGTCCTTGAAAACCTGCTCTGCTTGCAGATTATAAGATCAAGACGCAGGCGCAGTACACTATTTTCAATGACAAGGTTAATGCCCTTGAGACGTCTTGCTCAAAGCTCTGCGAAGCCTCGGGGCCCTTGCTGAGCTCGCTACATCCCGAAGGCGAGAGGCCGCTCAGCAGGGACCAAGTTATCAATCGGTTGGAGGAAGCCCCCAAGGAGCTCAAGAGACTTTTGAAGGAAGTGGCGACCAATGGTGCTAGCCAGGCTCTGGCGATCACAAGGTCGCTTTACCCTCAAGTGGATCTTGAAGCTATCAAGGAGGGCTATGCCTGCAACGTATATGAGGACCGAGTGGTCGAACTTTGGGAGGAAGTCAAGGATGCTTCTTCTGCTGTAGCGGAGACTTTGGACCTATGAAAAATATATAAAGGCATTTCTTTGATATTATGCTTTTTTCTTTTTTTTCTTTTATCCGAGTGGCTTTGATATCGCATCTAACTGGTCGAGCCCCCACGCTCTGGGGCATGGTTCATAACGCATGTCCCAGAGTCTTAGAACTTATAGGAGAGAAGCACTCAGACGTGTAAGATCAAAGAAAATTATATGAAAATAACTTTAAGAACGAACTTTCATTCATATAGGAATATTTGAATTACAAAGTTCAGGTGAAAAAACGATGTAGCTGTTCTATGTTCCAAGTGTTGGCCGATCGTCGCTACCGCCCTCACGCTTGAGTTTATAAGCTCTGTATGCACCACCTCATCAACGATGTAAGGGCCTTCCCAGCTTGGGGAGAGCTTATGCTCGCTTTTCTGATTCTTTCTAAGGACCAGATCTCCGTTGGAGAAAGCGCGGCTTCTTACATTGCGACCGTGATAGCGACGCAAGCCCTGAAGGTACTTTACCGACCGAATTGTTGCGATGTCCCTGGCTTCTTCCAGTCGGTCGAGGTCTTCTAGCCAGCTTTCTTCCGAGGCAGCTTCCTCATAGCTCCGAACCCATGGGGATCCGAATTCCAACTCGGTGGGGAGGACCGCCTCCGAACAATACACCAGGAAGAAAGGTGACTGCCCGGTTGCTCTGCTGGGGGTTGTTCGCAGCCCCCAGAGTACCGAGGGCAATTCTTTGACCTACCGAGTGGCATATGGTTGGAGACGATCGAAGATCCTTGCCTTTAGGCCTTGTAACACCATGCCATTGGCTCGCTCGACCTGCCCATTACTCCAGGGGTGTGCCACTGATGCGAAGCAAATCTTTATGTCGAGTTCACCGCACTAGTCTTGAAATATGCCGCCTCTGAATTGAGTGTCGTTGTCCGTTATATTTCGATTTGGTACACCAAACTTAACCACGATTTCGTTGAAGAATTCCTTGGCCTTAACGGCTGTGATTGTGGCGACTGGCTTGGCCTCAATCCACTTGGTGAATCTATCAACAACCACGAAGAGATGAGTATAGCCACCTTGGGCCTTCTTCAAAAGTCCCACCATGTTGAGCCCCCAGACCGCAAATGGCCAGGTGATTGGAATAGTTTGTAGTTCCTGTGCCAGTTTGTTCATTTGTCGCGCAAAGAACTGACATCCTTCGCATGTCCGGATGATGTCCTCTGCGTCAGTAACAGCAGTTGGCCAGAAAAATCCCTGGCGATAAGCCTTTCCAACCAGGGTTGATGACGCCACGTGATTCCCACAAACTCCCGAGTGGATCTCTTTGAGAAGATTTCTTCCTTCTTGCTCTAATTTGCACCGTCATAGAACGCCAGAGGATCTCTTGCGATAGAGTTCTCCCTTGATCACTACATAGCTCTTGCTTCGGCGCATTATTCGCTCGGCCTACGTGCGGTCTTCGGGTAGCTCATCCTTCATCAGATAATCCAGATACGGGGCTGTCCAATTGGGGGTTATGATCAAGACTTCTGTCTTTTCGCTCTTCTCAATTGTGACATCCGACTTAGGCCGAGTGCTTATTGTGGGTATGCGAATTTCTTCGATGAATACTCCCACGGGCACTGTGGACCGGATGGATCCCATCTTGGCAAGTTCATTGGCTGCTTCATTGTCTCAGCGGAGTACGTGAACCAGTTCCAGCCCGTCAAAATTTCCTTCCAGCTTGCGTACCTCCTAGCAGTAGGCAGCCATGTTGCTTCGATGCAGGACCATTCTTTCTGCACTTGATTGACCACGAGCATTGAATCTCCGCGGACCGCCAAACATCGGATACCGAGAGAAATGGCGATACGGAGCCCATGGATGAGTGCCTCGTACTCGGCGGCGTTGTTTGATTCAAGAAAAAGTATTTGAAGAACGTATCTCAATCTTTCTCCACTTGGTGATATGAGCACTATGCTAGCCCCCGCGCCGCTGAGCATGAGCGAACCGTCGAAGTACATGGTCCAATACTAAAGTTCCTTGATGACCGCCGGGCTCTAAAGTTCTGTCCACTCGGCGGTGAAGTCAGCGAGCGCTTGAGACTTAATGGCTGTGCAGGGCTTGAATAGGACATCGAAAGCCCCAAGCTCAACTGCCCATTTTGTAATTGTCAAGAAGGTCTTCAAATCTTCTTGATAAGCCCAGCTCAATGTCCCCAGGACGATGTTTTCGAAGTATCTTCAAACGCTTGCTGTGCCTCGGGCGTCCATTGGAACTTGTCCTGCTTCTTGAGGAGTTTAAAGAAAGGCATACCTCGCATACCCAGTCGGATAATAAACCTGCTGAGTGCCGCCATGCATCCCGTAAGCTTTTGGACGTCCTTCTGGAAAGTCGGTGGTTCCATATTTGATATGGCCCTGATCTTTTCTGGGTTGGCCTCAATGCCTCGCTGTGATATGATAACCCGAGCAGTTTTCCTGAAGATACTCCGAAAACACACTTCTCAGGATTGCGCTTCATGCTGAAAGTCCTCAGACTCTCGAACGTCTCGGTCAAGTCGGCGATAAGATCCTTTCTTTCCCAAGTCTTCTCCACGACATCGTCCCCGTATGCCTCCACGTTGCGTCCGAGCTGGGCGTGAAAACACCGCAGAAATTGCGCGCTGATACGTTGCACCAGCATTTTTTAATCCGAATGCCATCGTGGTATAACAAAAGGCTCTGAAAGGCGTGATGAATGAAGTTTTGATGTGATCTTCCGCCTTTAGGCGAATCTGGTGGTACCCTGAGTAGGCATTGAGAAAACTCATAATTTCGCACCCGACGGTCGAGTCAACCACCTGATCGATTCGAGGAAGCCCAAAGGGATCCTTCGGACATGCCTTATTGAGATCAGTATAATCAATGCACATGCGCCAAGTTTTATTCTTCTTTTGCACTAGTACAGGGTTTGCCAACCAATCGGAGTGATACACCTCTTTGATGAAACCTACAGCTAAAAGCTTGGTGATCTCCTACTTGATGGCGTTCCGGTGGTCTGGAGTGAATCACCGAAGCCTTTGCTTGATTGGCTTTGCCTTTTCGTTGACGTGCAGTGAATGCTCGATCACCTCCCTTGGAACACCCAGCATGTCGGATGGTTTCCAGGCAAAGATGTCCTTGTGAGCCTGGAGAAAGGTGACGAGCGCGCCTTCCTATTTTTCATCGAGCCCTAACCCGATTAGAGTCATTTTGGACAAGTCATATGGGTCGAGGGTGATTCTCTTGGTTCCTTTGCCAAACTTCATCCCCGACGTGGCCTGCTTCTTGGATGGGATGTCGCCCTCCTCCTGCAGCATAGTGGCTTCTGCCTGGATTTTCTTTTCCTCGGCGGTCGCCTACTGCAACTCAGTGAGTTCGTGGTTTTCTCGGTCGCATTGCAAGGATTGTTTGATGTCACTGCGAATCATGATGACGCCTTTGGGTCCCGACATCTTCATCACCAGATAGGTGTAGTACGGGACGGCCATGAATCTAGCCAGACCGGGCCTTCCCAAGATAGCGTGGTATGCCGTGTCGAAATTGGCCACCTCGAAACTTATGTGCTCGGTCCGGTAGTTGTCCTTGGTACCGAAAGTAACGGGCAAAGAAATCTGCCCGAGTGGAAATGAAGAGGCCCCCGGGATCACTCCGTGGAACGGCTGAGTGCTCGGCCTTAGCTCAGAGCGGGGGATGTTGATGTCATTGAGGGTTTTGGCGAATAGGACATTAAGTCCACTCCCGCCGTTGATCAGGACCTTCCTTAACTTTACATTGCGAATAACAGGGTCAAGCACTAGTGGGAACTTACCCGGATGCAGAACCTGGTTGGGGTGATCCGAGCGGTCAAAGGTGATTGGTACTTCAGACCACATTAAATATTTGGGGGCTGCTGGTTCCACCGCATTGATCTCCCGAGCGGTAAGCTTTTGCTTCCGCTTGGACTCGTATCCGGTGGAGCCCCCGTAAATGTAGTTCAGTTCATGCTCGGGCTCCTAAAAATCGTCCTCACCAGGAGGGTCCTTATTCTTGGCAGCTTCATCCTTCGCTGGAGCTGGTTGCCTGTGGCTTTCACGCGCAAAACGCTTCAGAGTGAAGCAGTCCTTGGCCACGTGCTTTCCCTTTGGGTGGAAAGGGCAGGTCTCCTCCATGACAGAATTATAGTCGGGTGCCTCCCTCCGTGGGGCTCAGGGCCGGTCGCGTTCGGCTACCGCGACTAGCTCCTCTCCTTTCCACTTTTTATCTTTGTGCTTGGAGGACTCGGGTTTGTCGCCTTTGCTCTTCTGCTGCGGGCGATCCTCTTGGCGCTGGGCCAGGGCGTCCGAGGCCGTGGCGTAGCGATCGGCCAGCGCAAACATCTCCTTCACGGAGGTAGGGGGTTTCCTGGACATTTTCTTGATTAGGTCTGGATCACTCACCCCTTTTTGGAAGGCCACCACCACCACAGCTTCAGATACGTCCCTGACGGTGTTCTTCTTCTGCATGAAATGCCGAATGAAATCTCTTAGCGTCTCGTCCTTCTTCTGGTGAAGCTGGTACAAGTCCCACGGGGTGCCAGGCCTCTCGTAGGTTCCCTGGAAGTTAGCGATGAATTGATCGCAAAGATCACTCCAGGAGTCCACCGAGTTCGCAGGAAGTCCCGTGAGCCATGCTTGAGTCGAGGGGGTGAGATTGACCGGCAGATAGTTTGCCATCACAGTCTGATTGCCCCCGGCTGCCTTAACCGCCAGGGCGTAGACCTGCAGCCAAGCTTCCGAATCTCGCTCCCTGTCGAACTTTACGATGCCCTTGGGATTGAATCCTTCGGGCCATACCACTCGGCTTAGCCGAGGAGTGAACGCTCGGATCCTGTCAATAGATCTCTCATCATGATGGGGGGAGATCGACGTGGCGAGCCTCTGGCTCGGCGATTGTCTTCAACACATCAGGGTGGAGTTCAGCGCGGCGAGTTCATGGCTCGACGGTCGTCGTCGTTCCGATCCCGGCGATGATAATCTCTATGGTCATCGTGGTTATCGTACCTTTGATCACTTCGTCGATCGTGGCGCCCGAGTCACTCTTCCTCGTCCCGCTCCTGCCGTCTGGCGGTGATGTCTTGGCGGAGGTCGCGGTTGAGAATTCGGCGAGTGTCTCCGACTGGTGGTGTATGGCGCCGACTGTCGGTATTCCGACTGGTTGCAGCCCGACTGCTGGTGACACGAGTAGTCGCGTGGGAGCGTGAGTGCGCTTCACCTACCGGCTTTTCCTGATTTTGCTGGATTGCTTCCGCCATCACCATAGCCTTGATCTGGACCACGATCGGGGCCGCCGGGCTATCTGATGCAATCATCGGGTCCAGCGTGTCGAGAAGCGTTTTGGAAGCGACGACGTTCTGCATCGGCGTGTGGAAGACGGATTGGTCTCCCAACCTGGACTGCAGGATGTCCTCGCGGACATTGCGGCCACGCGATCGAAGAGATCTCACCTGCACCTCCTTACCCTTACGAAGGTGATCTTGCTCCGCAGCCTCTTTGTCTTCTTGATGGATATCGGTCCTCTGCTCCTCAATTGCGAAGACGCCACAAAGATCGCAGTAGCTCTTCACCATGCCGATTGGTTTTCTGGGTGAGTCAGAATGGCATACCTGAGATGGGTTGGCCTGATCTTCACCAGATTGGATCTGGCTTTGGCCAGGCAAACAAGCTCTCCGCGGGTATCTACGATGAAGTCCAGACTTCTGAAGTGGAAGGCCTGGCCGGAGACGAAGGTGGCGATGAATCCACCGATTGCTGCCATCGAGTCTGTAGGAAAAGATTACAGCGCTTCCCCTACCTGGCGCGCCAACTCTCGACTTTTGTAGTCGGCAATAAATTTATGGGGTAGGCGCTAGATCTCAAACTCGAAGGTCACACAAGACAAGGGATTAGACAGGTTCGGGCCCTCGCGATGGAGGTAATACCCTAATCCTGTGTGCTGGGATTATATGGATCACTTGGATCAAAGGTTGCTCAAAGCGCAATGTGCTCTGGGCGATATGGCGTATGCTCTAGGGCTTGATTGCTCTATGCTTGGATGATTGGATGTCTATGGTGTTACCCGCCCTCTCCCTTATATACTAGGGGTGGGCGGCTTACAGAGTCCCGATCGGTTAGAAGATTCCGATCGGTTGCTATATTCTATCCGGTTATAGGATAGGGTTTACATCTTTATCTATCTTAATAACGACTCGGATTACAACTGTATCTTTTATATCTAAATACATATTCGACTGTCTATTGGACGTGCCCCCATTCGTGCGGTAGCAATTCTTGGCATGGGGCTCATCCATTGGGCCTTCTGCTTGGGCCTGTCTCCTCCTTAGACGATACTAGGCCGGTCATGAAGATACCTGGTTTCATATATTCCACAGTAGCCGCCGAGTGATTCATGATCCGATTGCTATTCTTCCAGCTAGGTCTCAACTTGAATCATTGTCCTGAACTCCTTGTGCAAACTTTCGACTGGTTTCTTCATTTGATTTGAAGGCTTCTTCTTGCAGTGAGTGGATTATGAAGGACTCGAATATAACCCTTGATTTTTGCTTCAAATGAGTACAATCTTCTGTTCGATAGGTTTATTGTGAGCGGCCTCGTGGACCTGACCCATATTTCAAACGTGGATTGAATATTTCTCCCCACCCGAAGCGAAGCGTTAATATCTTTTCTCTTCATGGATAACCATCGAACGGTCTTCGAGGTCGTCTTGATTTTCTATGTCAACTCATTTGCTGAAAAACTCCTTGGCTTCTGAAACTATATTAACTCCGAATCTCTTCGGCTCCTGATGCATTTACTTCATCTTTGCTATGTCGGCTATAAAAGGCGAACCGGCGCTTGTAGAATGCATTCCTTCACGCTCAGTTCTCCATATCTCTGCTCCACACTTCTATCTTCTTCATGAGGAGGAGGAGGAACGTGTTGATGCATCAAGACAGGGTCTTGGATGCGTGTTGATGCAAGAGGGTAAAGTGGTCGCATATGCGTCAAGGGAGTTAAGACCGCATGAAGGAAATTATCCTACGCATGATTTGGAACTGGCTGCCGTGGTGCATGCCTTGAAATTGTGGCATATTATCTCATTGGAAATAGATGTGAGGTATATACGGACCACAAGAGCTTGAAATTTATTTTCACTCCGTCGGATCTTAACATGAGGCAAAGGAGATGGTTGGAATTGATAAGGGATTATAATGTTGGAATTCACTACTATCCAGGAAAGGCGAATGTGGTAGCTGATGCCTTAAGTCGCAAAAGCTACATCGCGATCATGATGGTACAAGAAGAACAGTCAGAACTGTGCAAAGAATTACAAAGATTAAAGCTGGAAGTAGTTCCGGAGGGATTCGTAGCTGCTTTGAAAGTAAAGCCAACGCTTGAGGATCAGATTCGGGAAGGACAAAAAGATGATGAGAAAATCAACCGAATCAAAGCTAAAAAGGATGAAGGATTAGCGGCGGATTTTACTGTGGATGACCGGGGTACCATGTGGTTCAAGGGTCGAATCTGTGTGCCACACAGACCAGACCTTAAGCAGTTGATTTTAGAAGAGGCTCACGATTCCAAGTATTCAATCCATCCGGGAAGCGCCAAGATGTACCAGGACTTAAGGAAGAGGTTTTGGTGGCCGAATATGAAGCGCGAAGTCGCTGAGCATGTTGCCTTGTGTGATATATGCCAGAGTGTTAAGGCAATACACCAGAGACCAGCAGGTTTGTTGCAGCCGTTAAAAGTTCTAGAATGGAAATGGGATGAAATCGGGATGGATTTTATCACTGGTTTACCAAAGACCCAAAGTGGGTATGATTCTATATTGGGTCATCGTGGATTGATTGACCAAAATTGCTCACTTCATTCAGGTTAAGACAACTTACTCAGGAGACCGGTTAGCAAAGTTATACATGGCCAAAATTGTGTGTTTGCATGGTGTGCCTAAGAAAATAGTGTCAGACAAAGGTACTCAGTTCACCTCGAGGTTCTGGGATAAATTGCATGAAGCTATGGGAACGCGATTGAACTTCAGTACAGCATATCATCCGCAGACTGATGGTCAGACAGGAAGAGTAAATCAGATTCTGGAAGATATGTTTAGAGCTTGCGCTTTAGCCTACACTACTTCATGGGACAAATGTTTACCGTATGCAGAGTTAAGTTATAACAACAATTACCAAGCTAGTTTGCAGATGTCACCATTTGAAGCTTTATATGGTGGTGCCTGTTGTACTCCGTTGAATTGGAATGAGATAGGAGAGCGTATGATATTTGGACCTAATATTCTCAAGGAAGCTGAAGAGCAAGTTGCTATGATAAGAGAGAGGTTGAAAATCGCGCAGTCAAGGCAAAAAAGTTACGCTGATAATCGACGTCGTGATTTGAGTTTCGAGCCCAACAATTTTGTGTATCTTAGAGTTACCCCTCTGAAAGGAGTTAAAAGGTTTCACGCTAAAGGAAAGCTTGCCCCAAGATTTGTTGGACCATTCAAGATTTTGAGCCGTCGAGGGGAGGTTGCTTATCAGTTCGAATTGCCGCAGTCGCTGGCAGGCGTGCATGATGTTTTCCATGTGTCACAGCTCAAGAAGTGTCTTCGAGTGCCAGCGGAGCAGACGCCTTTGGAAGAGATTGAGTTGCAGAAGGATTTGACCTACAAGGAGCAACCGATGAAAATTTTGGATGTTGTGGAGTGAAATACCAGGAACAAGTCAGTTCGCTTTGATAGAGTTCAGTGGAGCAACCATTCTGAGAATGAGGCAACCTAGAAGTGTGAAGAGGACCTGAAGTCAGAATTTCCAAACCTATTCTCTAGTTAGCCCTAAATCTCGGGGTCGAGATTATGTTAAGGGGGGAGGTTTGTAACATCCCAATTTTTTCCTTAAGTGTTATTTTATTGTCATTTGTGCAATATGTGATTTATTTGGATTTTTCTGGATTTATTGTAATTTATTTTGAAAATTAAGTATTTAGTCTCTTTGAGAAAACTATTTAATTGTTTGCAAAGTTAAAATAAAGTTTTGCCCAAAATATTTTATTTGAGCTCAGAATGTCTCAAAGTATTTATGAGATTTTTCTGGGGATTTTACTAATATTTTAATTGCCATAAATAAATTAATCCAATTTAGGGAATTATTTTAAATCAAAAAGCTTTAGAAAATTCGGTGAACAGTACTGGGTCGAAGCTCCGACCTTTGTCTTGCTGACCATCACAGGCGGCCCGGTCGGCCGTGTTCACCGCAGTCCGGGTATCACCGTTAGATCTTCATCGCACAGTGTTCGTCAAGCCGCATCATTAGCGCTGCGTCAGCCGTTGGATCACGAAGGAGCGCTCGAGATTTGAAGATGAAGTCAGGAAACCCTAGCGCCTGCGAACCGTTGGATCAAGATCATGCGGATGAGATCACGTTGTGTTATTTTAGGTAGGATCCGATCTCATCCGTTGATTTTGGAAAGAGCGGATCGGATCGAATCGTTTCGGAAGTGATCGCAGCCGTTCATCGCAGATCGGGCAGTCCTCGCTCTTCGTCTCCGATTCGGTTTCTGAATCCGCCGCCGACATGCCGTCGCCGCCGCGTGACTTAGGGTTTCCATTTTTGCGCGCATGCCGAGGCTATTTAAGGCGCGGACTGCACCCCGAGGTTCACCATCACCAAGCGCAGCCGTAGCCCTAGCCGCCGCCGTTGAATCGCCGTCGCCCGTGCGCTAGAGCTCGCCGTAGTTCCCGAAGGTGCCGCCGGTGGTTTTCTTCGTTTTCCGACGCCGTCAAGCTGCCTTCCGCCGCACCGGTTCCAGATTGGAACTCATCGCGTCAAGCCGCGCCGGAGCTGCCACTTCTTCGTCGCCGGAGTCGCCTAGATCGCCGTCGGGCTCATCTTCTTCCTCCGCTCCGGTGAAGCTAAGCTGTCGTGCCGACATCTTCGCCTCGGAGCTTCGTCGACCATCGAATCTTCGTCGAACCATTGCGATCATGCCACGTCTCCATCGGCATCAGTAAACGCCTCGGGTAAGGGTAGTCGTCCGATCCGAGATGAGCGGTAGAGATCGCACCACGTCTCGGTAAGCGTGGTAAGGTGCTCGGGTATCCGTAGCCGTTGGATATAGATCTGACCAACGAGCCAGTGCCGCGTGGGCACAGATCGGTGGCTGTCGGATCGTCGCACAGATGCGTGACGCGTGTCGGTGCGGAAACCGAAGAGTCATGCGCTGGGTTCACGGTGGACCAGAGGAGGTTCGTGGACCGGGTCTGTGCACCGAGGCAACGTGTCAGCCAGTGATTGGTCCACGTGTCTCTTGTGCAATAAAACGAGTTTTCTTTATAAAAGTAATTCGGGAAAATCGAAAATTCTAATTTCTGTATTTTCAGTATTTATTCAAACTTCAAAAGGCCATATCTTGTGCATTTTAACTCGGATTTGAGTGATTCAAATTTATAGAAATTTGTAAAATCAAGATATATTTACTCATGAATTTTATTTTATTTTTGGAGTTTGTTTCCTCTCAGTTTTGATGTTTATTTGCCATTTTGGCATTGTTTCGTGTAGACGTTGAACTTCTCGGTGATCCGAAGAAGATTCGTCGCTTCAAGACCCAAACTCAGAGCAAGACCAGCACCTGATTTCACAAAATTGCTATTTTGTCTCTTAAATTTATGCATGATATTTTTTGTGGATAAATGATTTCAATTAATCTGGGAAATATATAATATGCCTATTTGCATTAAGACCACCTTGTTAATTATATGCCATGATCTTCTTGTTACCCTAGGATAGTCAGTTAATAGTTGGTAAATATTGATAATCAACATGGGCTAGTTAGACCGTCATAGATCGCTTAGCCATGCCACGTCATCACATGTGTCCGAATGTTGCTACTTAATCTTGACTAATGGAATATGGAACAATGTTTATGAATTGGTGTGTCATTTTTGTCACACAGTGATATTAAGTTGTCGTGGCGAGGAGGTCACACAACTAGATTGAAATGTTGGTGGCACGTGATGCTTGGTAATCAACTGGGGTGATAATGATTTAGATTAGGGCAAGTGGCAAGGGGCAGTGTGCCAAGGTGGGCCAGGATTGGCAGGGGTATGTGGAAGTCTTGCCTTAATCACTTTAAGGACTTAACCTTGCAAGCCTTTGACCTGAGTCTTTCTTGCAACCACATGTCTGGAATGGGATAGCCTAGCTGAATAATTTGTGAAGCCTAGATTTCAGTACTGTCGTGGTGAATAGTGAGTCCTGGGTTTACAGTTTAACTAACATGTCGCAAGAGGGAGGCCCTGTTGTGGTGGTTTAACCCTTCAGTGTTGAAACCTTAGCGAGCTGTACTGGGTCTAGGTGTAGCATTGTAAAGGCTTTGTTATGATCACTCGCCTTGGTGGTGTTTAGTTGTATCGTATGGGTAAAGTGCATAACCTCTGCAGAGTGTACAAACTATTCGAATAGCCGTGCTCACGGTATTGGGCAATGCTCGGGAATTACAGTTAAGGGTTAGACTTTATTTAAATGAAAACTGGATGGGATGGTAGGATTGCCACAGAGTAAATGGAACTTGACTTAGGATTGGAAATCTGATTTACTTGTAATACTGAATCTATTAATTACTGTTATTTGTTATACTGTTTTTCAATCTATTTACTGTATTCTTGTTAAATACCGCGTTATTGCAAAATAGCCATATTAGCCATTCCTTTGGATTAAGCCAAGCATATAGAATATTAGACTTGCATTGCTGTGCACGACTTGTTGAGTGCTTTATGTACTCACCCCAACAACAACAACTTCAGAAGAGGAAGAATCTACGCCTTTCGTGGAGGAGGATTATCTGGATGCGAATGCTTAGGGTTCGAGCCTCGTCAGTTGCCTACGGTGAACTGGGGAGCTGCTACGCTTATTTATTTTTCCGCTGCTGCTTATTTGCTATTTCTTTTATAAGCCCTGCGAAGCAAAAATCATGTAAGACAACAGTTAATATTCATTACTAAGTTTATGATATATTCCGCTGTGTATGACTGTGATAGCATCTATGTTGAGCCTGTGTGCACTAACGTGATCCTAGACTAGTACGTTATACATAGAGGGTCCGAATTTGCAAATTCGGGTCCCGACAGTTTTGTAGGGAAAAAGTCCATAACACCCGAAACTTTCCTTGAAAATATGTCCGAGGTGTTAAACGAACAGGATTGAAAAGTTCGGTGTGCTAGATAACAGATTTCAATGTTTAGGGTGTCGGGCGGACTTTTAAGCAAAGTTCAAAGTGTTAAATGGACTTTTCCCCTCTACAAAACCAGCTTAAGGTGTTAAACGAATGGGATTGGAATGTTTGGGGTGCTACACTACTACAGAACAATACATTACTGTTGGCTCCAAAACGCCTTCACTGTCGGTTATTGGAGCCGACAGTGATTGGTCGGCAGTGATACTTGGGATTATCACTGCCGGTTCGGCCTACAATCGGCAATGATATTGAACTATCACTGTCGGGTCAAACCAAAATCTGGCAGTGATATTGGACTATCACTGCCGGTTTAATAAAAATCCGGTAGTGATAGTTCCATATCACTGGCGGTTCGAACTAAGAAACGACAGTGATATATATATATATATATATATATATATATATATATATCACTACCGGTTATTGGATAGACCAGCAGTGATAAGCCGAGCACCAAATATTTTTATTGCATATTTTTTCTGCATTATATATTTTTATACAATATTTTTCTATAGTGTATTAATATAGTATATAAACTATCGTTAAAACATAATTCAAATATATTAAAGCATCACAATATTTGGTTTTTACAATAGTTCGTTTACAAATATAGTTTGACTACATCTCATTTAGTTTGATTTCGCACCGACTCCAGTAGAAGGTGTCAAGTAGGCATGTCACGGGTCGAGATTGAAGGAATGAGGCGATGAGGCTACTCGTGGAACTCACCATTTGGATTGATGACCTCATCATGAATGAATCCGGCGAACTTTTCTTGAATTGCTATAATTTCTGTCAGTAATAACTTATTGGTTCTTAGCTTGGAGCACTGTTATTAAAGAAATGAGAAAGTTAATTAATGATGATATATGTTAAATGAAAAAAGTAGGCATCAATGAGTAATTATATACCATGGCTTCGTTATAGCCGACACTCTCCGTGACAATTAAATATATATTTGCACATACATAGTATGCACACAAATTGTTTCCCTAGTCCTGCCTCATGTATGGAAAGTCGGTTATTATTTCAAAATGTTTCCTGTAGGAACGATACCGAACACTTTTCTTGCAATATCGTGTGTATGCCCTGCGAATGATTTTGAATAGTAATTAAACTTAAATGCAATAGAATGGAATATTGCTAGAGCAATAACGCAACGATCGAGTTTACTTGTTTAGCATGTCCCAAAAGTCTTGATATAGATTAGTTGGTTTCCTCCTCGAGTACAAGACAAAAATCCTGCTAGCATCTAATTGGATGACGAGGAAGACCCAGTGAAACCTGCACATATATGTCAACATAGTCAATTACTCCCACATCGTGTTACGCAAAAATAGTAAAACGATATTAGAAGTAGGGAAATATATACTTAAAGTTATAGGGTAAAAGTATGGAGGTTTTGTATTGCAGCTTCAAGAAAGTATTAAATAAATAGTCTTCATTATACTGTGGATAGTCTTTCATAAGCTTCTCGTTCAGAAGCCCCGAATCTAGAAATTCTAAGTTGTCATTGCCATTTTTTCTACATGTCTGTACCTCCATTCTACATAAGAAAGAAGTTAGACATGCAATTAAACGGTACAAGAATGTACAATAATATACATAGAGACTTACAAAGCCCACGGTCTAAGTATATTCACGTCCAGGGTATCTTGCTGGTACAACATATACAACTCCTCGAAACCCACCCAGAAGGTGTTATCCCTATTGTGAAAATCCGGCTCTCTGTATCTGATTGCGAACGCCTCCATATCATCATTGGACTGCTGCACGTACCACTGATGGACGCGCCGCAGTTGTGTTGTTAAGTGGTCTAAATGAGCTGGTTCAACCAACGGTTTCTCCATAAAAAACTTCCACCTTAGACCTTACTCGTGAGCACCATCTCGTTGAGCAGCATCTCCTTGAGCTTCCGACCTCAACGCATCGACACTAGCCGACTTCAAGTATTGCTTTCTGGCGATGCGCTCGTAGTATGACATTTTGCAAGGTTCAGAAGCCCGCCCCGTCTTTTTCACTTTTCCCATACTCAAGAAAATATCTACGCATTACCATAAAATTTAGTCTTCTCAGGTGATGGCACCTTTTTGAAGTGAGATGTTACGCCGACGCTTATTTTCTTTTTTCGTTCTTCTTCAGTCATCTCAGCTGGTAATTTCTTTTGAGGTTGTGCTGATGACACAGATGACTGAGATTTATTAGACGACGGTGCCGACTTCCGAGATAGTGTTGGTGTTCAATTCTTTTTAGATGTCGACGGAGGAGTAACAAGTAAATCTAAAAAGAATCGAACACTGGCAACCAGATTTATAACAAGTAATCATTCAGATTTACTACGCTGGCAACAAGTAAGCATAGTGCAAACCAACGAGCTGTACTCTTCTGTGAACTTCACTGAGAGACAAGTTTCGATTGAACTCGATCGAGATGGCTGACAAGTATGGACGAAGTGGCTACGGTAGGTCTGGCTCTGACAACGACTACGACAGCGGCTACAACAAGCCTGGCAACGACGAATACAACCGCCATGAAGGTGGCTACAACAAGTCCAGCGACAACGACTACGAAAGTGGGTACAACAAGTCCAACAGAATGTGGATCACCTAAGCAAAGGCAGTGGTCCGTGGCGACAGTGGGGATCTCTGAAGCGATGGCAGAGAGCTCCGAGGCGATAGTGGGGAGGTCCGAGGGGAGATCCGGCGAGGCGACGGTGCGGAGGTACGCGAGGAGGTGGCGACGGACATGCAACGGCGCTATGTTAGAGTGTAACTGAGAGGAGGGGGCGGGAATGGAATTTATAGGGGTGGACTATCACTGTTGGTTCGGTAAAACAACCGACAGTGATAGTCTATCTCTGTCGGGCCAGAAAGCGAGCCAGCAGTGATAGTGGCCCTATCACTGCTGGCCCACTCAACAAACCGACAGTAATACTATTGTATTACTGCCGGGTGGAACTCGATCGGCAGTGATAGTGCTTATCACTACCGGTTTATAATAGGAACCGACAGTAATAACCCACATTACTACCTTTTTTATTTGCAACCGACAGTGATAAGCTTATCTCTAGCTAATTAAGTGAAACTTTCAATTTGTTCCATTTCAAAGCCTGAGTGCTTTGGGATTTTTGAAATCCTATCAAATTTGATCGAAATTTTTTGGAGGCATACTACAGGACATCTACTATTTTATATAAATATTTCCTCTAATTTTGACCAAGTTCTAAAATTCTAAAAATCCAAAGTGCTCATTGTTTTAGTAGTTTATTATTTCAATGCTTCAAAAATTCGCACAAATGCAGTAGCCAAATAATGCTTCCAAAATTCACAAAAATGCTATAAATAATTTCACACAAATGCTAAAATTCAGACAAATGCAGTCAAATTCACACAAATTCAAAGACAATTAAAGATTTGCACTCAAATCTTGGATCACGCTTTTCTTCAAGCTGCCAAAGAATAGAGAGAACCAGTTCCGAGCATAACCACAATTTCCATATATTTAATTAGTACAACTAAGCTACACGTTTGTCTAGTTTGTGGTGTGCCTCGGTACAAACAAAAGGAAAAGCGTAACGACAAGAAGCGTAAGAGCCGGGGCAACGACGGTGAAGAGGTCACTAAAGGTGCACCGGCCAAGGTATTGTGGTACTTTCCCATCATTCCCCGTCTGGTGCGATTATTTGCAAATCCCAAAGAGGTAAAATTGTTGCGTTGGCATTATGAGTCTCGAAAGGAAGATAGCAAGCTGAAACACCCTGCTGATTCGGCTCAATGGAGAAACATCGATTGGAAACATAGGAGTTTGGTGCCGAAATGAGGAACATAAGATTTGGATTGAGTACTGATGGAATGAATCCATTTGGTAACATGAGCAGGAAGGTGTGAATGCTCATCGCGACTTAGCCTACATGGGAATCAGGCCTAGGCTTGCAGTGATTGAGGACGCTAGAAAAAGTCCATGCATCCCCGCTGCATGCTACACGCTATCCAAGAAGGAGAAAGAAGACCTTTGTAAGTGTCTCGAAGGTATTAAAGTTCCATCGGGCTACTCCGCAAACATTAAGAAACTTGTGTCCATGGATGATTTGAAGTTGGTGGGCATGAAGTCCCATGATTGCCATGTCTTGATGACCCAAATGCTCCTAGTTGCAATCAGAAATATTCTGCTAGAGGATGTCAGGTTTGCAGTTACGAAGCTGTGTTATTTCTTCAATGCGATCTCCTGCAAAGTTATTGAACATGATGTGCTAGACAACTTACAGAGTGAGATGGTGCAGACTCTATGACAGCTTGAGATGCATTTCCCACCATCATTCTTCGACGACATGGTCCATCTTATTGTTCACCTTGTCAGAGAGATTAAGATATGTGGTCCCGCATTCCTACGTTACATGTATCCGTTCGAGAGGTACATGGGTATATTAAAGTCCTATGTGAGGAATCGGTCAAAGCCTGAGGGTAGTATTGTTGAAGGTTATGGGACTGAAGAGGTTATTGAGTTCTGCGTGGACTATCTCGGGAAAAGACAAGCAATCGGTGTTCCTCTATCTCTCCGTAAGGGTAGACTTGCTCGCAAAGGAACCGTTGGGTCGAAACCAACGAGGCAACAGTTTGATATATATTGCAAAGCGCATCTGACAATCTTGCAGCATAGCGCAGAAGTGACAGGGTACATCGAGCAGCACAAGTTGATATTACGGGAAGAGAATCCACATATGGATGAGCTTTCCATCATGTGAGAACACAACGATATATTTCTCACATGGTTCAAACAAAATGCGGAGGTCTCTATTTGTGAGACTGTCAAATGGTTGGCTGACGGTCCTAGATTTAATGTACAGACATGGGCAGGGTTACGATATTAATGGGTACACCTTTTACACTGAAAGTGAGGATGCGAAGAGTACTGTTCAAAACAGTGGTGTAAGCATAGATGTTTTGTCCGATGAACATCACTCAAAAGGAAGATCCTCAACGGTAATGAACTCTAACTAGAGGGTGATCGAAGAAATTTGGGAGCTCGAAGGAATATACCAAATTCCATTGTTCCGATGTAAGTGAGTGGGACTTCCCCATGGAGTGAAGGTCGACAAGAGAGGTTTTACTCTTGTGGATCTGAACAAACTCGCCTATAAAGATGACCAATTCGTACTTGCGAAGCAAACAAATCAAGTCTTCATGTGTGTGATCCGGCCAATCTGAGGTTGCACGTCGTCCTTTATGGTAAGCGACAGATAGTTGGTGTCGAAAATGTCATAGATGAAGAAGAATACGACCAATTCGATGAAATACCTCCATTTGCAGATGGGGCCTATCTTAGCGACGACGACGACACACATGGAAGAAATTACATGCGTGTAGATCATCAAGAAGGGTTGTATTGTAAATAAAAGGAGTACGTCAATGTATCAGTTGCTATGTGTTTCAAATATTTGTATTGTACCTAACTGTAGTTTCGTATTTGCAAAGGTTATGTGTACGTATGAAACTTTCATAATTTTTGTCAATGGATTGTGGTATGTATCTACTTAATGCAAGAAAAATAAGGCACTCTACATCAAATCATTTCTGGAAATTTTCAAAATACTTGGACTTTATTTCAGAAAGATTTGACTTTTCTACTCTTTGAACAAAAATCATGCCTACAAAGTGAATTTGGGCTTCTTTTTTCAATACTAACTCTTTTTGCCAAAGTCCTTTTTCAAAAAGATTTGTAGTATCACAAAGTATGCTCCTGCAAAATTTCAAATAATTCCAACTATGTTTATAAAAGTTATGGCCCTTTCACTCTTTGATCAGATATTTTCGCAAATTCAGACTTCATGGTTATATTAAAAAACCAATAGTGATATTGGAAAATTTGTATCAGTTTTTTAAAAAACCGATAGTGATATTTAACAATTTGTGTTGTTTTTTTATAAAACTGATAGTCATGTGGTGCTTATATTTGTGTCGGTTTTTTTCGAAAAAGCGATAGTGATGTTCCCTTTTTTGCTAAAAAATGATACAGATATATACTAGTAGTGTTGGTTTATAGTGAAAAACCGATAGAGATAGTCTCGTGGGACATTTTCCATTAAGTAATTCATACGAGTATTGGTGTCGGTTTTTACTAAAAGCCGATAGAGGTGTTATATTATTAGTGTTGGTTTTGAATAAAAAACCGATAGAGATAGATACTAGTAATGTCGGTTTGTAGTGAAAAATAGTGATAGTCTCGTGGGACATTTTCCATTAAGTAATTCATACGAGTATTGGTGTCAGTTTTTACTAAAAACCGATAGAGATGTTATATTATTAGTGTCTGTTCTGAATAAAAAACTGATAGAGATAGATACTAGTAGTGTCGGTTTTTAGTGAAAAACCGATAGAGATAGTCTCGTGGGACATTTTTCATTAAGTAATTCATACGAGTATTAGTGTCGGTTTTGAATGAAAAACCGATAGAGGTAGATACTAGTAGTGTTAGTTTTTAGTGAAAAACCGATAGAGATAGTCTCTTGGGAAATTTTCTATTAAGTAATTCATATGAGTAGTAGTGTCGGTTTTTACTAAAAAACCGATAGAGATGTTAAATTATTTGTGTCGGTTTTTGTGAAAAACCGATAGTGATGCTCTATAAATCGGCTTGTGCAGTGCCATACATCTGTGTCGGTTTTTTCCAAAAACCGATAGTGATAGTGATAATATATTTGTGTCGTTTTTGGTAAAAAACTGATAGTGTTAATTAGAGTATTTGTGTCTGTTTTCTAAAGAACCCGACACAGATAGTTATTAATTTCCAGATCAGACTATTTCTATCGGTTTTATTTATGAACTGACACGAATACGGGAAATATTTGTATCGGTTTAATGGTTGGACCGACATAGTTATTGCATAAGCATAAATGAAATCCTTAATTACTTAGCTCATCTCGATCCTCACTCGCGCGACCCTGACCCCAGCTCCAAACGTGCCCTAGCTAGCGCTCCGCCTCGTCTTCTAATGAGGACATCACTATTATGGATATGACCACATTTGGCTGTGCCAACTCCAACACGTCATCCACGGGCCAAGAAGAGAGAGATATCAAATCCATTACATTCTGGAATCCAATTCGGCCTCTGGATACCAGCCTGAAGTAAAACATGCATAATTTTTGCATACGGTATCGGATTGGAGAGTCCTTGTACTTGATTAAAAGCTTAAATGAGTCCTTTCCATTGGGTCAGGCCCCAGTTCTAGATTAATCATGGATCAGTCGAAATAATAAAAAAATACACTATAATACTATTTTGGGTTGTTTTGGGCCTTGTAAGCGTGTAGGGGCCCAAGCTCAAGTTATGTGCACCTCCCTGGTTGCACACAACCCTAGGACGTCCCTCTCAAATCCCTCCCTCTTATAAACTCAGTAGCCGCCACTTTAGACACTTGGATTTTTGTTTGATTAGTTTAGCCAAGTGCAAACATTGTGTCTTCAAGTTGTGCTGGACAGCCACCTTGTCAAGACCTTCAATAGAACTCCACCTATTTTGTCTTCATTCATATTCGCAATTTCAGATTACTTCTACTATTGTTCTTGCTTGTTCTTCGGTTGCTTGCAGGAATTGAACCTCGTGTTCAGGTTGATCGTGCCAACGGCAAGATCAATAACACTCCGGAGTTGGTTTAGCGATTGCTAAGGTGCATCGTCGTCGTACGTTGTAGTCGGATCGTCAAAGTCAGTTCCACCAAATCGATAGTTATAACTCTCATCGAAAGATCGGTACACAACCGTACATCAGGTGGTATCAGAGCGCCAAGTTTCTCGGTCAGAGATTCAGTATCTTAGATTAGTTTTTGTTTTCTATCCTATATTGAAAATTACTCCACAAAAATTCAAACTTTAGATTCAATCTGGTATTTTAGTGAGTTTTGTCATGTTTTGATCCATTACATTCCTTGTTTTAGTTGCTTATCATTTTTCCTTCACGTAGCTTTTCTTTCAATCTGTCCAGTACTTTGTTTTGTTCATAACTTTCGCATATGAGCTTGGATTCTAGTGTTTTTGCACTTTCCTAAAACCTGTGAACGATCTCTCCAAAAACTTAGTTGGGCATGGACTCTAATTCCGTATCCAAGTTTGTTTAATCTGGACGTCAAATTGGTGAAGCAAGTTGTACTTCCAATCCAGATCGGTTCGGTATTTTGATCATATTTCTCATGTCCGAACTTCGATTGAGAAGTTTTTATACTTTCCTGAATCCTTGAAGAGTCCTCTATAAAAATGTTTTTGGGTGTCCTTTGTGTTTCAGACTCTTTCAAACCGAATTTAATTCGGATTCGAAATCGGTCTCGTAGGCTGAAATTGGAACAATTATGTGGTGTTCAGTTTTTGAGCCATAACTTCCACATCCGAGTTCCAAATTGCATGTTCTTGTACTCTTTTGAATGCTGAGGACATAAGCTTCAATTCTTTCCATAGTGAACCTTCTAAATTCGGTCGTTTTGAAGCTTTAATCTTGGTGACAAATCTACTGCCCTAGAAACATTGAATTTGGGTATCTTGCTTCTATTCGTGTTCTAGCTTTGTTCCTTTGAGTTGGTTGAGTCCAGTAGCATCGACAATCCATAAAACCCCAAAATATCAGTACGCATACCTTTGGGAACCAATCCATCCTTTGCGAATAATTTGATCCCAATTGAGACTAGCTATTCGATATTGCTTAGGACTGTTCATTTTGATACATTGCATAATCTTGAATTATCGTATCATACTATCTTGTGATATCAAGTTAGGGATTCCAAAACTTTGCTCATACTATTGTTGGCCGAAAGTCACCAAAAGAAATAAAAGAGAAAGAAAGAGCCAAAAGGCCCAAAAAAAGAAGAAGAAAAAAAAGAAAACAAAACATAATAGTGGCCGGCAGCACTACATTGAGCGAAACCCTAATTTATGTCCATTATTTTTCAGATTGTGCAATTGTATTAATTAGTGAGCAATCTTGTACCCTTTTACCTTTTCTGAAGCAATTAGCTAGTGTCTCTCCATAATTTATGCAACACGAGCTTTGGTGCTGAAATTCTTCTTATTTAGCTCATTCCATTTGTTGCATTAAGTTACATAAAATTCGTTTATATCTTTGAGATCGGCAACTAGGGCTTGTGAATTCTAGTTTGGGTCATTACTTACATTACAATTACTAGAATTATCAGATTGCATAGGAAATAAATATAGCCTACCTAGCTCCACATATTATACCTCGTACGTTTGTTTGGTGCCTTGGCAATCGCTTTATCCAAGCTTCGGAGAACTTTTGACACCTCCAACGGCAACTCCTGCAGCATGGTAAGAACTTGTAAGAGCTTTGGTTAAAGCGTGAGAATTGAGCGACTTTTCAACACATCCTAGTAGTTGGTAGGGACATATCCTTGTGATTTGTTTCTTGTCTTCACTAACAATGGCAGGTTCTCAACGTCGTAATGCTTGGGCCAACAGCATCATATGAGAAGAGATAGTTCACACTCTGAGATATGAAGATCGTACGAGCACAGCTTCATCACCACGGGAGGTACGACGACATAGCATACGTACTAAAAGTAAGTTCACTGTACCCATTTTTAGTGGTAAATATGATCCTGAAGGTTCTCTTACTTGGGAATTAGCTGTAGAACAATCATTTGATAATCATGGAATTCCTGAGCATGAAAAGGTTAGGGTTGTTACTAGTGGATTTACTGATTTTGCTGCTCTTTGGTGGAATGATTATATGCGTAAAAATCAGGACATCCCTAGCACATGAATTAAATTGAAGAAAATTATGAGAGATAGATTTGTTCCTTCATATGTTGCTCATAAATTACAGAATGAATTGCAATGTCTAAAACAAGATTGTAAAACTGTGAATGAATACTACCAAGAATTTCAGAGTAGATATTTGCGTTGTGGGTTAGAAGAGACCAAAAAGACTTGGATGAACAAATTTCATTTTGGGCTAGATTTTGATATTCAGATCATGATATCTTGTAAAGAATTCAATTCTATGTCATGTTTGCTTAATCTTTCTTGTGAAGCTGAAAGAAAAATACAGAGAAGACAAGCAACCACAGCTCAAGTTCCTATTGAGTTAAATGATACTCCTGTTGCATGCACTGCACTAAACCTTAATGAGAGCATACACCCTGAGCATGAGAAAGAAATACCAGAAAATTTGAGTGAAGTAGAGGATAGCACATGTGATGATGATTCTACTAACATAATCCAATCTACTTCTGTTACTTCTATTGTTGTTGTTCCATGTGATATGTAGGTTACTTCTGAAGAAGGGGAGCTACAACCTGAAAAACATGCATTATCATGTGAAAGTTTTGAGGTACCTACTACTTTTGAGGAGGACGCTAATGACCATGGTTCATATTTGATTTTACAGCAATAAAGGGAGCTAATTTGTGAGTATATTCCTGTTGTACTTAATTCTAGTGAGCTACCATCGTGTGCCATAATTGTAGAACCATGTAATGAATTGCATTCTTATAATTTTGAACATGTGGTACTGATTACGCATAAGGAAGTGATAGCTAGAATATCCCCTGCCACTGTTGTGTGCTATATCATGTTGAATGAGCCTGTTAGCTTGAATTGTGCTATGAATAAGATTTCTGAAATTTCATCTCCTAAGTCTTTATCTAGCACCTATGCCTACTATTTTAAATTCAATTTAGTTGGGAAATATGGCATAGATGGCAAGTTTCATGTCTACAGAATATGCATAACTTGTGATAAACTTGCTGAATTGAAGCTTGCTATTTTGGGCAATCCTAGTTGTATGCAAAAGCTTGTTTCATGTAAGGCACCATCAATTTTTTATGATATGTGTGATACCCATAGCTTGCTACCTCAGCATGTCGTAGTTGATAAGTGGAAACCCATTAAAATTGTGTCACCGTTGTTGGGATGGTTTGATATTGCTTGTTTACAATATGATCATATGAATGAGCTTTGCTTGTTACCAAAACTTGTAGTTTTGCCCATCTATGTTATTGAACGAGGCTTACAAAACATGAGTATTCTTTATCCAAGGGCAGGGATAGATATGTGCTTTACTTATACTTGCAAAATAAGTTGCAAATTGAATCATGTTAATATTTATGTTATATGCTTCACTTATAATCACAAATTGAGTTACAAAATTGTGAGGAAAGCGGCTTTGCTTAAATCTGATTACCTCATTTGCTGTTATATAAGTAGCATGACACGAAACTAAAAGAACAATGAAATATGGGATATATACATATATGATGCATACACGTTGTTCTTTTTGTTTCTTGTTTCTTTTCCAGCTTTTCCCGAGGATGGTTTTCCTTCAAGGAGGGGAGGAAGAATCTCTGAGTGCTAGTATTCATCAAGCCTTTATATGCTGGAAAGAATTGTTGAGCAATGTGGATGATTATCAGGACGAGCTAAAAGCTAAGCATGAGTCGAGGACGACTCAAATTCAAGAAGGGGATGATGATGAAAACATCACTACTACGGATATTACCACATTTGGTTATGCCAACTCCAACACGTTATCCACGGGCCAAGAAGAGAGAGATATCAAATATCACGTTCTGGAATCCAATTCGGCCTCCGAATACCAACCTAATGTAAAACACGCATAACTTTTGCATACGGTGTCCGATTGGAGAGTTCTTGTACTTGATTGAAAGCTTACAACGAGACCTTTCCAATGGGTCAGGCCCCAGTTCCAGATTCATCATGGATCAGTCGGAATCATCAAAAAAATAAACTATAATACTATTTTGGGTTGTTTTGGGCCTTGTAATCGTGTGGGGGCCCAAGCCAAAGTTGTGTACACCCCCCTGGTTGCACACAACCCTAGGACGTCCCTCTCACGTCTCTCCCTCTTATAAACTTAGTAGCCACCGCTTTAGACACCTGTGTTTTTGTTTGATTAGTTTAGCCAAGTGCAAACTTTGTGTCTTCAAATTGTGCTGGACAGTCACCTTGTCAAGACCTTCAATAGAACCCCACCCTGTTTTGCCTTCATTCATATTCGCAATTTCAAATTGCTTTTACTATTGTTCTTGCTTGTTCTTCGGTTGTTTGCAGGAATTGAACCTCGTGTTCAGGTTGATCGTGCCAACGGCAAGATCAATAACACTCCGGAGTTGGTTTAGCGATTGCTAAGGAGCATCGTCGTCGTACGTTGTAGTCGGATCGTCAAAGTCAGTTCCACCAAATCGATAGTTATCTCTCTCATCGAAGGATCGGGACACAACCTTACATCACCTTCTGCCACCATCGTCGCCAATGGTGCCTCCCCACTCGGAGCTCCCCGATCTACGCCTCCCCGCTCGAAGCTGCCCCCACCTGCGCATCCCCACTCGGAGCTCCCCCACCTACGCCTCCCTGCTCGGAGCTCCCCCCACCCAGTGGAGCTCCCCGACTAGCGCATCCCCGCTCGGAGCTCCCCCACCTGCACCTCCCCGCTTGGAGCTCCCCCAGCGGCGCCTCATCGCTCGGAGTTCCCCCCACCCTCTTGGAGCTCCCCCACCGACACTTCCCCTCTCCGAGCTGGTCCACCTGCGCCTCCCAGCTCGGACCTGGTCCACCAGCGCCTCCCCACGCGGACCTGCCCCCACCGGTGTCTCCCTACTTGCTAGAAGACTTGAGTTCATTTCTATGCTATCAATCATGATTTAGTGCGTAATTAGTGCCCTTTTAGTGTGTTTTAGTTTTGGATGTCTTGATTCTAGTATGGACGTTGCTTTATGGACGTTGGTGTTTAGCTCCTGGGAAAATTTAGAATTGGCAACAGGGAATTCTTATGTATGGAAAGTATGCTGCTAGTTTTTTTTGGCATTTGTATGATCTTAAGTGGTGTATAGGCTATGCAAATCAAGTAGGAAGATAAGTTCAAGATAATTTATTGTCGTTTATGATGTTTGTGAGGTTATTTTGTACCCTAATTTGGATTGATGAACCCTATCAATATGTGTACACAGTATTAGATTGTGTCTTTCACTTCCCCAATCACCATACATAGGTGGCCACCCCTCCTTCGTTGGCAACTTTTGTAGGACCATGTAGATTACAATAATATCATATCACATGCAAGACATGAACTTAGATTTAACAATATTTAATAATTTATAGTATTAGTAAGGCCCCTATATTTTACAAGTGTTCGTTAAGTTCCATTTTGTGATTTATGAATCTTCCATAGGCATATATGTTTCCTAAATTAGTGTAGCATCTAGGATGAGATTAACACTTTTATATGTAGATACATGAATCACAGTTTTGCTAATGGCTTATTTTTAGCATATTACTTTTGTTTAGACATGTGTTTACTTTCAGCATATTACTTTTGTTTAGACATGTGTTTACTTTCAGCATATTACTTTTGTCTTTTATCTCAGCATATGTTAGAGTTTAAGTTGCATAACCTACGTCTCCCGTTCAAGAGTACTTATTTATAAATATGCTGGAATGGCATATTTATAAGCAAGCAGTCTCGAATTGTCCACATATATTGGACAGATCGAGGATATGTGGTTCGGGCAAGATCCTGAGCTGTTGTACAACTCCAGAGTAGATTTCGGTAGTGTCTCCCTGGTGTTCTCTAGATACACACCCTTCTTGACCTGTTGTCGAGACGTGTATCTGGAGAACAACGGGGACATGCTACCAAAATTTTCTCTAGAGTTGTACAACGGCTTAGAAACTTACCCGAACCACATATCCTTGAATGGGATTAAGACCAAACCTATTTAGAGATTAGGAGTTATCATTGGTACGTTTTTAGTTGGTCAACAGGTAGACTTTTCTTGATGATCATTCGTTCATCCGTTACTCTACTACAATATGCTAGAACTACTAAATGCTACGAATTATCCATTGAGCTATTGATTTACATGATTTATTGTCAAGTTCACAAATTCCTTTTTCTCATGTCAAATATATGACCATGTCATATATGAAAACTCAAAATGTCGCAATTAGAGAGCATCGGCTCATCGTCAGACAGAAAGGAAGGTGCTCTTGAGGGGCCGAGCCAAGTTCCATGTGTTGAGCCGACCCAAGTTCCATGTGTTGAGGGGCCGAGTAAGGTGAGAAAGGCCCAAGAACCGAACAAAGGGGCCGTAGGGAGAACGCTGTAGGTTCTCTACTTCAATGCCATGGGTGTTTGCACGGGTCCTCCTAAGTACAAGGGGCGATATCGCTCATTCCTCGACCAATTGGAGAGGGAGAGAGTTCCCATAATGGTTAAGTATTGGAGAAAGGAAATCAGCGCCAAGCAGAAGAATCGGCTGTGGGACGAGGTTAAGGGCATATGGATTATAGAAGAGGAGGATGATAACAATGCCAGGCGGTACGCGTTGAAGAGGATGGCTGTTGCTCTAAGGCACTTCAGGGTCTTCATGCACAGTGAGTGTATGTTGAAAGGCCATACACCATTCGAGAGGTATCCGTTCGTGACTCCTGGTGTTTGAGAGGAGTTCACGAGGATGAAGGGTATGCCCGAGGCGGAGGAGCTGAGATAGAAGAACATTGCTACCCAAAGGTAGAACACGCATGCGCACCACCTCGGTTCAAGCGGCTATGAAGGGAAGAAGGTAGAGTGGGCGCAACTAGCCGAGGAGTGCGCGAATTCCAGGACAGCGATGCCTTACTCGCACATATGTGAGGAGCGGGCACGTGACTGGGTATTAGCGATGCCTTACGCTGCTAGTAGTACCAAACCCCGGTACCGTGCAAGTTGTCTCTACCATCGTAAGACATCAAACTTAATACATTGCGGTCGACCCTTCTTGTTGTATTTCAGATCTAATTCGTACTCGCTTCTTGCAGGAGGAGGTAAGTCAGAGGAAAGAGCAGGGGACCTTTCTTAGCCAATGGTCAAATGACATCATGTCCTCTGCGATCAGGAAGCCCGACCATAAGGGACAGGTGCTTGCTGTAGGGGCGGGGCATACGAAGAAGTCCTACTTCCAAGATGACGCTGGGAGTACCAGATCAAGATCATGGGAAGCACGTGCGGAGCTCCTCAAGGACACACTCAGGGAGCAGCTGAGGGAGGAGATCAAGGAGGAGATGATAGGGGAGATGACGGCACGTGAGGAGGAGATGAGGGGGCAGATAATGGCACGTGAGGAGCGTTTAAGGGTCGAGATGATGGCAATGATCTCCCAAAGTTAGAGCCAGATGCCCCCACCTACCGTAGAGAAACCTGTGCCCCGACCAAGTAGCTGCGGTTCCAAAAATGATAAGTCTGGTCCCCAGCTGAAAGTAATAATTAATTTTGCTTAACTTAAAGGTGCGAGGGTAACTTTTCATATGTTTTCTCTTAAGTTGTGCTCTTTTTGCAGGCGCCTACCAAGTGCCAGCTCACCCTAACAGAAGACGGATTTCCTGTTGAGGCTGCACACGGGGTTGCATTTTCATGCAAGGAGACCAACATGGTGCATAGTCAGCCTTTGGAGAAGGGCTACATGAGGGTCTAGGTGGACTACATCCACATTGCCTTCTTATCACATGTGCTCGAGTTCCCCCCAACGAAGACATCATCACTCTTGGGCAAGCACGGATGTTGTTCATCAAGTGGCCCACGACAGGCGTTGTACTGGTCAAGGAAAAATTCCTCCATGTCTTCTGTACCATTTCAGTAGTACGGCAATAAGTTCTAGCACAAGCTCCTCTGGATCCTCCTCGGACTCCTCCAGCTCAGCTGCCTCCTCCCTGAGGTAGAGAGCCTCCTCCAGCTTGGCTATCCTCTCAGAAGCCATCCTCCTAGACTCCCAAAGATCCTTTTCGGCCTTCTCCAATGCTTCATATACCTCTGTAAGCTCCTGTGGAATATATGAAACCAGGTATCTTCATGATCGGCCCAGTATCGACTAAGGAGGAGACAGGCCCAAGCAGAAGGCCCAAAGGATGAGCCCCACGCCAAGCATTGCTGCCGCACGGAAGGGGGCACGTCCTATAAACAGTCGAATATGTATTTAGATATAAAAAGATACAGTTGTGATCCGAGTCGTTATTAGGATAGATAAAGATGTAAACCCTATCCTGTAACCAACTAGAATATAGCAACCGACCGGAATCTCCTAACCGATCAGGACTCTGTAAGCCGCCCCACCCCCAGTATATAAGGGAGAGGGCGGGTAACACCATAGACATCGGATCATCCAAGCATAGAGCAATCGAGCCCTGGAGCACACACCATATCGCCCAGAGCACATTACGCTTTGAGCAACCTTTGATCCAAGAGATCCATATAATCCCAGCACACAGGATTAGGGTATTACCTCCGTTGTTGAGGGCCTGAACCTGTCTAATCCCTTGTCTTGTGTGACCTTCGAGTTTGAGATCTAGCGCCTACCCCATAAAATTATTGCCGACTACAAAAGTCGACAGCTCCTGGTTCGTAGTCTTCGTGAGGGTGTCCTGTGCTGAAGCAAAATGTACTAGGTGGACGACGATGGCATCTTCCTCCCCCTTGATCCTGTCCTCACTGACGGTGCTTCCATTGGCATGATACTTGAATACGGTGGACTCCAACTCTGAAGCGTAGTCACGGGCAAGGCGACAAAGTGCAAGACAGGCAGTCTCCTGGATCCCAGACTCAGACGTGGATCTCCTCACTGAAATGTGGATGGGGTGGCTCCTGATGGTGTTCTTCCTAGCGTAGACGATGATCTTGCAGATTGTCCCTCTTGTTTTTCCGTTCACGATCTAGTTGGTACCACGATAGATAGGACGATCAAAGCCTCCCAACAGCTGCAGCATCCTCCAAAGCTCAGTAGCAAATCCTCCCTTACGCTCTCCATAAAGATACTCCATCTCGACCTCCAGAAAGCAGCTCTCGTAAAAATCTCAACTCAAAACTAGAGAAAAGACAGAGAAATTCAGCAAAGGTGGAAAGCAAGAAAGAAGGGATAAGTCAAGATCCTTTTAATCTTTCAAGTTAATTTTGCCTTTAGAAAATAGTTTTGAACACTCCTAAGATAACAAACTAGCTAGGGCTTGACCTACAGTTAGTATCCTCTGTCAGGACCTGAATATGCAAATCAAGACCCTCTGTGTATTCCGCACTAGTCCAGGATCATGCTAGTGCACATAGGCTCAACATTGATGAATATCACAATCATACTTAACGGTAACATAATAACGACTTCATCAACATTAAATATAACTGTTGAATGATCTTATGGTCAACCTTACATGAATATGCCTTGCAGGGCTAAAACTAAAAGTAAATAAATTGCAGCGGAAATAAACACAAGCGTAGAAACCCTTCAATCTGCCACGGGCAACTGACAAGGTTCGCACCCTAGTTATTCGCCTCTTCCTGATACTCTTCCTCAAAAGCAGGCGTTGCTTCTTCTCCAACTGGTGATGTCTTGTTGCAAGGGGTTGAGTATATAAAGCACTCAACAAGTTGCGCACAGAATGCAAGTCTAATGTTCTATATGCATGGCTTAATACAAAGGATAAGCTGACATGGTTAATTTACATAAACAACGTTCATAAAGGAATAGCATTAATAGATTGAAAGACAGTAAAACAAATAATATCAATAATACATTTTTCCATTTTTTTTCCAAGAACCAACTCATTACCTTATTCCACATTTCACGTCCATACCCCATCTGTTTTTAATAAAATCTAACACCTGACTGTAATCACCGAGCAATGCTCAATACCGCGAGCACGGCTATTCGAATAGGTTTTACACTCTTCAGAGGTTATACACTTTACCCACAAGATGCAACCATACACAACAAAGACGAGTGATTATAACAAAGCCTTTACAATGCCTATCTAAACCCAGTACTATCCACTAATGTTTCAACACTAATGGGACTGGTTACCACATCCAGGGCCCCCTCTTACGCCTTGTGAGTCTACCCGTACACTCGGAACCCACACTGCCAAGATAGTACCGAAGCCTAGACATAACAATTTAATCAGCTAGGCCTATCCCATAACAGACATGTGGTTGTATGAATGACTCAGTTCAAATTCTTGCAAGGTTAAGTCCTTAATTGACCAAGGCAAGACTAACTAAAAATCATCATAACCATGAACCAACCATTATCATAAAAAAACAATGCGACCGCCCAAATACCACATTAGCCCACCACAAATACATGCCACTTGCCTCGGTCTAAATCATTTTACCACCACGGTTGATTACCATGCACCACGTGCCATCAACAATAGCAACATTGTGTGACAACATCCTACACACAAGTTAATAAAAATGTTCCATAATCATTAAGCAAGATTAACCATTTTTACATAAAATGATGACTTGTTGCACGGCTAAGCATTCTACTTGCGTTCTAACCAACCATATTGGCAATTATAGCTAACAATTAGTATTAAACCTTTCTAGGGTGACAAATGAAATATGACATACCACATGGCAAGGTGGATGTAACTCAAAGTGGACCATAACTAATCCCATATTTGAAACAGCGATACTTGAATTAATATGCAATACTTTGAATCAAAATAATATTTAAAGCATAGGTTCAACATGATTAAAGCACAATTTGCCTTCAAACATCTCTAACTATTGCTCTTGACCTTGCTCGGGTGCTGCCTCCTCAATCACAAACTCACCGGGCAACTCAACGTCTACGCGTAACAAGCGAGAAAGCAATAAATAGCAGGTACAAAGAGGATGATCAACTCCCAAAATTAAATAAAATTCACCATTAAATAGAGCATGATTTTACAAATTTTTAGAAACTGGAATCACCTCAATCAGAGTTCAAATGCAAAAGATATAGCTATTCAAAGTTTGGAATAAAAGATAATTCTGAAAAATAGAAAAACCGAATTAACCGAATTACTTTTACACTGGAAAATAGCATTTATGCTATCATGCTAACATCAGCATTGAATATGATTTTTGGATAATTATTTTTCTAAAGAAAAATGATTTATAACGTCACGCTGACGTCAGCGGACACGTGGCCCAATCAGAAGGCGACACGCATCACTCGCACATGGACTCGGTCTACGGTTCGGCCTCGGTCCATTGTGGACCCGGTGCATGGCACCTCGGCTACGGCACCCGACACGCGGTGATACATGGTTGGGCGCGGCGCCGGTGCGATCGTGGTCGCACGATTCAAAATCGACGGTCAAGATCCGGCGGATGGAGGCTGCAGCGGCGGACACGCGGCGAGCTAACACCATCGCTACACGGCTCACTCTACGTGGCTTGATCCGAATCGAATGGCTTGCGCTACACAACGTGGACTTGCGACGTGGCTACCCCAGCGGATGACATGTGTAGAAGATCCGACGATGCTCACCAAATCCGACGGCTGATGAAGCTTGCAATAGCGACGATGGCGCGATGGAGCGGGCTCACCGGAGATGAAGACGATGACACGGCTGACAGCGTTTCAAGGCATCTCCGGTGACACGAAAGGATGGAAACGGTGTGTCTCACCGCAGCGAAGGATATGGTGGCCTTGACGACGGCGAGGACTCAACGAACTATGAACAAGCGGCGAAAAAAGACGACGGAGGCTTCGGCGAACTTCAGCGAGCTCGCACGGGCGAACGATGGCGTCTCGGCGTGCGCAACTGGACCAGAAGATGTGGCGCGGCGTGAAGATCTCAATGGCGGCGGCGCTTTAAATAGCGGCCTCGACTTCCGCGAATCTCACTCGAAACGAGCTTTGCTCCGATACAGTGGTGGAATCCGGCGGGGATACGGATGGGCGACGTGGCGCGGTCACAGTTGTCCACGCGGCAACAATCGACGGCTTGCAACACGCAGGCGATGCGGGGAAGGCACGGCCATTGGATCTCGATCCGACGGTCACGATCCTAGGGTTTCGGTGGAGCAAGTTGCGTGGGCTCGACTGCATGGAGAAATGGGCTGGACCGAGGGTTTTCGGCCCAACACTGCTCAACCGATTTTTAAAATATTTTCAAATTAAAATAATTCAGGTAAATAAATAAAGCTATAATACATAGCAAAAGTATCAGGAAAAATCCCAAAAAATTCAGAAAAAACTTTGGAACATTCGGAACTGAAATAAAATATTTCCAACCAATGATCATTAATACTTTTCTCTGAATAATTAAATGATAGCAAAAGGCTTTATTCAAAATTCCAAAATGAATTAAATAAAAACTCAGAAATTAAATAACAAAGAAAAATCATATTAAATTCAATAAAAGCAAAATTTGGGATGTTACAGAATATAAGGTACTAGGGGTGGTGAACAAACGTGGTGGAAAAAGTGCTAGACAGCTGGATCCTTTCATATCTGCTCCCTTAAAGCTCGAAGAATTTGGGAGCACAGGTAGCACTAACTCATTGTTTTCATGGAAGGTCCCGGAAATTCTAAAATTGCCTTTAGGCTCTCCCGCGGGCTCTTTTGCAAAAAAACTCTCGTGATTTCGTAAATTCGTGTCCAACTTCGGACCAGGCCCTTTTAGAAAAAAAATCATCATGGTTCTAGAAAATTGCATTCAAACTTGGACCATGCCTTTTTGCAAAAAAATTCTCGTGGTTCTGAAAAATTGCGTCCAGCACTAGACCAAAATTTGCTCGGTGCAGTGTAGTGCGCTGCTATACGTAGTTTCCCTTATTAGAACGCAAGACTATTGCATACGATGAAACTCTGTAGTGTCCATAGATATTCGTTTCAGTGTTGTCAACCAGAATATCAAGTAAAACATTAAAATAAAGTTCTAATGTACAATGAACTAGCTGAATACAACATAACCTCTTGTGGGGGTCCGGATTTGATTTTCAACAGAATTGAATTCCCAACGCGTGCAGAAAACATTTTTTATGGGATGTCTTCGAAGGTACAACAAGCATAAAATACAGGTTAAGGGAAGCTATCCTCTGCCCTGGTTCTTTAAAGGCGCAGTGTGCCTTAGGCCTTAGCTAGCTGTGATCTGAGCCATCCAAGGGAAGTGAAGCGTCCAGATTGCTCTAGGCCTCTGGCCAATCCTTAGCGCATGAGAAGGCAGACTATCCTCCAGTTGAATGTGGCACAGAATGGACAGGTACGACTCGTCCCCTTTATTTTCCCACATCCATAAAGATAAGCATGTCTACTTCTACTGTGATGCGTTAAATATCTGATTGCAGAACATATTATAGATTCCATGGGCATAAAACTTTGGTCCACTCTGTCTGGATGATCCTATCATATCAGTCCATCAGGATGTGGCGATCTGGCCTGGTGATACTCTGAATGAATCACGGATTCCTGGCTAAAGCAACTCGGTAAATTTGCCAAAGATAATGTTTTGTAAAGCATAAAGATGTCTTTACTACTCTCCTACTTAAATGCTAATATGATGAATTGGAGAAAGCACCTTTACTTACCTACTGGCTCCCACAAAAAGGAACACTACTACAGAAAAACTTATCACAAACCGTTCGGAACCGTCATCACAGACGGTTTTCCGAACCATCTGTAACCATATGTCAGTGATGTTACGGCATATCACAGACAGTTTAGAAACCGTCTGTGATAGAAGATATCACAGACGGTTTAAAACTAAAACCGTTTGTGATATCATAAAATCACAGACGGTTTTTGATTAAAAACCGTCTGTGATGTGATGATATCACAGACGGTTTTTGTTTGAAACCATCTATTACATCATTACATCACAGACCGTTTTTAATAAAAACCGTCTGTGATTTTATGATATCACAGACGGTTTTAGTTTTAAACCGTCTGTTACATCTTTACATCATAGACCATTTTTAATTAAAAACTGTCCGTGATAAGACTTCCAACAGACAACTATTTTTCTATTTATTGGCTAGCCTCAGGAAATGCTAGCCACGCCCTCTGGAAAAAAGCAGATTACAGAATAACTAAACTCACGTTACAAACATTACAACCATTTCAGATTACAAGCATTACATCCAATTCATCAATCAACTCAGATTACATCATAGCGCGAAGCATATTACATATAGATTAATATTGCACGACACATCTCTTTCAAAAATGAACTTAGATATATTAACCAAATGTAACTCAATACCATTAACCAATTAATAGAATACACAACTACAATTTACAAATCCACAACACAAGTTTGACAATTAACCCAAATGGTAATTCAGAAAAAATACAACTCCTCAAGTTATAAGGCAGCGTGGAACTCGCCTTTTTCGTTTATGACTTGACTGAGCAAGAAGGCACAAATCTGTCCTCGAATTCGCTCCAGATCGGCCTCTTCCAATGCAGTTGTTACCTGATTGGGTGTTTTCTTAGTGACAAGGAGTTCCATATTGTGGCAAACGTAAAATCCACAACGGTTATTTCCCTTTCCCTGCTGGTGGCACTGCAAATATAGATTTGGTTAGTTCCAGAATCATTATTACATAGTTTACATAGGATTATTGTGTATAGCGGATACCAGAAACTTAAAATTGTGATTCAGCTTCACCCTGTCCTTGCCAGAAGGCCCTCCATAAGCTTTGTACACTTTGAACGCGCTACGTGATTGCAAGAGGTTAGCCTCAGCTATTCCAGGAGAAACATACACGTTGAACAACCTACATGACCATGTTATCTTTGGAGGAAACGTGATTAATTACCTGGTGATTAATTTTGCGATAGGCTGTAAGTCGTGGCTGCCACTCTGTAAGGAATCATGGTAAATAACCCAATTCGTCGATGGATGAATTACAATGAGAACCCAGTGAAACCTACACAGGTATGTCGGCATAGTCAATTAACAAAACAGAGTTGCGAGCATAGTGCAAATCAAACTAGCACTTACCCTGGGTTGTGGGGTAAAAGTATGAACTCTTTATCTTTTTTAGCTGACAAGGCCTCTCCGACGTATTTATCGACAAATAATAAATCTTTGTCCATTGTTTGCTTGGAGACTGTGTGGGTCCAGGAAACACACCGGTTGTTCCTTCTATCTCGCTTCACGGATCATGTATCTAAATATACGAAAGCATTGAGTCATATATATATATATATGATTTTTATCGGTATTACACGAATGTAGACTGTGAATGCACACACTTACAATGTCCAGCATCTCAAAAGCGTGGCGTCGAGGGCGTCGAGGTTGAAGACGTCAAAAAGGTCCTTGAAGTCGGTTGTGAAGAATCCCCCTCATGACTCGTTGAATAAATGCTCAGGCTTGAAACTGACCGAGATACTCGTTATGCGGTCTTGCACTGGCTTTTTAGCTTGTTCCATGTACCAATTCTGTAATCTAACGCAAGCCATAAAAAGGTTCTTCATGCGCTCTCTTGTTACAAAAGGCTCTCCTAGCTGGTATACTCGGGCCAGCGGGACAATTGGATAGTCCAATTTCTTCGTGATCTGCTTCGCTTTGCCTTTGACTTGTTTTCTGCCATAAGGAGTCTTCACGGGAGACGAGTGGGCACCATCCCACTGAATGTCCTTTGATGCAGGGGGCACGGGAGCCGATTTGGTGCCCTGCTGAGGTGCAGCAGATGAGTCAGGCAGTTGGGGAAGCTCTGGTGATGGAGGACGGGCATCCAGGGAGATGTTGTGCTGGGCCACTGGATAAGAGTGCAAATGGCGTCCCCCAGTGTCACAATCTCGTCGTTTGGGGGCATCGGTAGTGGGACGGTCTTGAAATTATCATTTACACCATCCACACTAACCTTCATGAATCACGGTGCCACAAGGGTGCCGTGCACCAGCACCCTTTCAATAAACGGATACGCGACCCCCGAAGCAGCCGGAATAAGAATGGCACCATGGATAAGTCTCACTTGGAGAGTGCACCGCGTGGCCACCTACATAACGGTACACAATTAGCTACTGCGTCCAATAGCTATTTGTATGGAGCATTCAAGACATATATATAAGTACCTTGATGTCACAGACAGGAAATTTACCATGTTCATCTGTGGGAGTGGCGGACACACAGTTGCTCTTTTTGGTAGTGGGGCTGATTTGCCCACATACATCTAGGACTTGCGCAAGCTGATTATTGAGCCTTTCCTCGAGGCTTCTTATCTTATTATTGAATTCTTCTCTTAGTCTTTCCTCAATCCTTTGTACCAGTTGTTCCTCTCGCTCTGCTTTGGTTCTCTTCCTACTCCGGTATTTGTCTGAGTCGTTTGGAAATCCCGACTTCCAGGGGATAAAAACCCCCTTGCCTCGCATGCAACCAGGGTGTTCCTTGTTTCCCAAGGCTGTGGAGAGTACATCTTTCTCTCTGTCTAGCAAAAAAGTGCCCTCGGAAGATTGTGTACTCAACGCTACCTGTAAGATCCCGAAAAGTTATTTCACTTACGAAATTACAGACTAATTACGTACAAAATTGGAAGTCCGATATCTTACCATGCGTTGGCAGACTTCCTCGTCCGCGGGGTTTGTAAAGGAGACGGTGCCGGAAGACATGGCACTTGACCTTGCTCTCAGCCAGTCTCTGGCGCATCGGTCAAAGATACATGCAAATGGCACACAGGCCTCCTCGTCCTCCCTCTCCCATTGGTCCCTCTTCCCGCTGCACCCAGCAGCATGCCAAGTCCGTGGGGGTGGGTGCTCCTTGCCTGCAAGGCCTTGTGGGCTGCACTTTGACGCACGAATTCGTCCGTCGTCTTCGCCTCAACAAAATTTTGCCATACATCCTCAGCAATGAACCCGTACTTAGAGAAGGGAGTCCTATCCTTATTGACATATTCCTTGATAAGTGTGCTCTTGAAATTCTTCCACACCTTTCCCACCACTAGCAGTGCATACCGTCGCACTAAGCTCACAAAGTCTTCTGGGATATCAAACGAAGACATAATTTCTGTCACCAAGTCATTGCGGCTCTCATCAGTTAGTGACTTCTAGGATGGACAGGTGATGGGGACCCGTTCCTATGCGACTATCCCGCACAATGTCCTAAATGCATTCATCGCCTTTCTTGGTTCGGTGGGGGCCCCATCCTTTCGATCAACTGCCGTGATGGTATATCGTTCCTTGGGCCTTTTATTTGCTCCTCTTGGACCTCGAGGAGGCTTTCTTTTCGATGACTCATCACATCCTTGAGACGACGAATGAGGGGACACTATGTTGCAATCTAGGCTGTTTGTCGTGGCTCAACAGGAAAGAAAAGTATTCAAACATGGAAGGCTACCAATTGATGGCTGCTTTTATTTAATGGGTACAAAGGTAGTATATATATTAGACCCTTAAGCTTATTCGTGTGTCAATCTTTAGAGTTGAGACTCAAACTCAAATTATGTTCAAATTGTGTGATGCAAGGTTAAGAGAAGGTAAGTTAAGAGAAGCAAATTTAAGACAAGGTAGATTAAGAGAATTAGTATTGCTTACAAGTGACAACATACAAAACAATTCATGATATTTTAGTTATAAGTTCTCAGAAGAACAAACAAGCATTGAGAATTCATTCATTCATGCGAGCATATCATTCATTCATTCATGAAATGAAATGAAATGAAATGAAATGAAAAGCACATATATCATAAGCATAAAGACGGCTTAAAAATTGTGGACAGATATATTTGTGTAATCATCAATATCGAACAACACATTACAGTAGCCATCATGGAGCATAATTGATATGTGGATTTGTAGTAATACAATTTTGATGGTACCCGGGGTAGAAGGTGGGGTGGTATGGATTTTTCCAACGCAATGTACGGAATCAAACAAGTGAAATAGAAGCAAACATTTTATCATTGCACATGATGGCTAGAGAAATGAAATGCCCATTTCATCATTCACACTCCTACACTTCGATTTTATTTCTCAACATAAACATATATTAACACAACATGATCGCAACTTTACTAAATTCATATCAGATTGAGGTTTATGATTAGGTGTTCCTGGGTACATAGAAAACCTACCTAATATGGTAAGATACAAGTTATTCTGACTACCATCACTAACAGCAACATGCTATTTGGCAGAGAAAGACACACAATACAATTAAAAATCGATATCTTCTTACCAGAATTCCTTTACTAACCTGAAATCGATACGGCGAGGGGGCGGCGTTGAGGCGGCGTCGACAATGGGGAGGCGTCAGCGAGGGGGCGGTGTCGGCGATGGGGAGGCGCCGGCGAGGGGGCGGCGTCGGAATGGAAGACGAAGCGGGTGGGCTCGGGAGACAAAGCTATAGCTAGGGTTTTGAGCGCGTGAGTGGAGAATGAATGTTCTGCAAGAGTGGCCTTTTATAGGGTTTCCGATATCACGCACGGTTCTAGTTTAGAACCGCTCGTTGTTAATAACATCACGCACGGTTCTTAAATAGAACCGCTCGTGATAGTATTTGCCATGACAGTTCTATATTAGAACCGCTCGTGATAGTATTTTATCGCAGACGGTTATGTATTAGAACCGTCTGTGATATAAAATATACCAAACGGTTCTATTATAGAACCGTCTGTGATGAAGCATGACATAGACCTTCATTGCTGAGGTAAATCCAGAGTTTGGCCTTCTTGACATACAATCGATACTGGATAATGTATAATGTATATGAAATTGTAGATGAAGCAATATCAGTAAAGGAAAGGAAACTATATTAAATAAATCAGATGCATATATACACAAAGTTGTTTTGAATTTCGAGCATCTCATTTCAAACAACTCTATTATCTTCTAGAGTGCACTTAAAATCATAACTCTACTTGCTTATTCTTTTGTATAAAAATTAGTCCTTCATGATGATCGACGCATGTGTAGCTAGCTTCTTCGAGTTGTTCTTCTTGGACTATGATGCTCTTTCCGATAGGAGGCAACTCTTCAAATTGTTTGTATTCTTCCTCATCTACTACATTCTCTACTCCGACAATTCTCCTTTTTCCCTAAAGAACTACATGTCTCTTCTTGTTAGACGGGTCGATTACATAGAATACTTGAACAGCTTGGTTAGAGAGTATGAATGGTTCATCTTGGTATCCGACGCGTGCGAGGTCGACAGTAGTGACACTGTACTTGTCAACCTTCACGTGCTGGAGATGGACCCAACGACACCAAAATAAGGGGATCTTGAATAGTACATAGTCGAGCTCCCAAATCTCCTCTATGAACCCATAGTAGGACCTCCTCGTTGACCCAACGATGTTGAACGCATCTATGCGGACACCTCTGTTCTGGTTTGTGCTCTTCATATCCTGATCTCTCGTGTAAAATGTCTACCCATTTAAGTCGTATCCTTTCCATGTTACAACTATAAATGTTGGCCCTTTTTCCAACCACGTGAGCATATCACCTGATGAGGTCCCAGTGATGGGTCGCTCCTTCAGCCATCTGTTAAACTGAAGGTTATGCTATCTCGTGATCCAAGACTCTTGCCGCGTCAGATTCTCTTGCCGTAGCTAGTGCTTATGCTCGTCGATGTACGGGGACACTACAACCATGTGATGCAAAACCATGAAATGAGCTTGAGCATAGGAAGCCGGATCAGGCATGATTGCTTTCCTTCCGATGGTCCCAATGCCCTGGAGTCTCCCCTCATGCCGAGATCGAGGCACACCTATTGGTTCGACCTGAGCCATGTAATCGACGCAGAACTCTACGACTTCTTCGGTTGCATAACCTTCGACAATACTACCCTCCAGCCGAGATCGATTCCGTACATAGGACTTGAGAATTCCCATATACCTCTCGAATGGGTACATGCTACTTAGGAACACGAGCCCGCATATCTTTATCTCTATCACAAGGTGAACAAATAGATGGACCATGATATCGAAAAACGACGAAGGAAAATACATCTCAAGATTACATAGAGTCATCACCACCTCAGCCTACAGTGCATCTAGTGCTTTGGGATCGATGACCTTCTGAGCAATTGTGTTAAAGAAATAACATAGCCTCGTGATTGTCTCCTGGGCCTTGATTGGTAAAATACTTCTAATTGCCATAGGGAGCATTTGTGTCATCAGCACATGACAATCATGAGACTTCATACAAACTAATTTCAAATCTTGCATCGAAACAAGTCTCTTCATGTTAGAGGAGTAACCGGATGGAACTTTTACACCATGCAAGCACCGCACGATTCGCCTTCTCGGCCTTAGACAAAGTGTAACAAGCAGGTTCGCAGTATGTTCGGCCTGTATCTGTCTCTTTCGGTGCTAACTTAGGTCTTATGCCCATATCGACCAAGTCAAGCCGTGCATTGATACTGTCCTTTGTTTTGCCTTTAATATTCATTAAGAGACCAATCAAGCTATCACGCATATTCTTCTCACGCATCACGCCGATGCAAAGGTCGAACTTCTAGGTGCTCCCAATAAGGTAGGTCCCAAAATATTGATCTCTTCTTCTACGTGCTCTTCTCACGGGACCTCGATTTACGTCCCTTTCCAAACGCAACATCCAATACTTAACCATATCATGAACATCTATCCCACTTAAAGGCTTTGGAGCGAACCATCTTCGTTCGTTCCATCGAATTGTTTTTTAATCTTGCGGTATGGGTGATTCCTCCGAAGGAACCTACGGTGATGCATGTAAACGGTTTTGCGTGAGTGATTCAGCCACACACTCTCGGTATTGTCTAAGCAGTGAGTGCAGGCTTTGGTTCTTTTTGTACTCTGGCCTGATAGGTTACCAAGGGCAAGGTAATCATTTATGGTGTAGAACAAAAAGGCAGTGCAAAGTGAAGTTCTCTTGTTTGTACGCATCCCATACCTGTACCTCGGGAACCCATAGTGTTTTCAGATCTTCCACCAATGGTGCTAGGTACACATCAATATCGTTCCCAGGTTGTTTCGGTTCTTGGATAAGTACGGACAACAAAATGTACTTCCTCTTCATAGACAACCAAGGAGGAAGGTTGTAGATACAAAGATTCACGAGCCAAGTGCTATGTTGGCTGCTCATGTTACCGAAAGGGTTCATTCCATCTGTACTCAATCCAAACCTTATATTCCTCGGATCCTCACCGAATTCTTGAAACCTCCTATCTATGTTTCTCCACTGGATGGAATCAGCAGGGTGCCTTAGCATTCCATCGTTCTTACGCTCCTCCGAGTGCCAACGCAACAGTTTTGCCTCATTTGGGTTCGCAAACAAACGCTTCAAACGAGGAATTATAGGCAGATACCATGCCACCTTAGCAGGAGGTTCTTTCATCACCTGGATGCCCTCGCTATCATCATCTGAATGACTCTTACGCTTGTACCGGGATGCGTTGCACACAGGACATATGTGCAAGTTTGCGTACTCTTAGCGGTATAGGATACAGTCGTTCGGACATGCATGTATTCTTTCTACTTCCATTCCCAAGGGACAAAGAACCTTCTTAGCTTTGTAGGTAGTTGTCGGCAAATCGTTTCCCTCGGGAAGCATGTCCTCCAATAAACGTAACAGCGATGTGAAACTCTTGTCGGATCAACCGTTGCTTGCTTTCAATTTCAGCATTTCAAGCACGGATGACAACCTTGTGTATTTCGATTTGAAGCTTGAGAACAAAGGTTTCTCCGAGTCCTCTATCAAGCCCCGAAATTTACCATATTCTCTATCATCACGGTTCCCTTCTACATCGCGCAGCATCTGATTCAGATTATCTTCCTGCAACCTATCCTCATCGGAACCACAATCGATATGATCATCCGACATATCATTGACTTCGTCGACCATGTTAATACTACCTGCTTCCTATATCTCCTGCTCTTCACCGTGACTGGTCCAACATGTATACCCCCTTTTGAAACCCCTCATAATCAAGTGTGCTTCGATCTGCGTAAAGTTTCGAAACATCTTTAGATTCTCACAGTCAATGCACGGACAAGACATAAACTCACCCTTTATTAAACATATCCTCTTCTGCAGCTCTTCTAAAAGCGGAGACGCCATTAATGTACTCGGCACTCACACGGTTCTTAGTGTACATCCAGCTTCGGTCCATCTACGCCAAGCATATAACATTTAGTGTTAAATATTAAAGTACACTAGGTGTCCTTATGCACACATTGCTAAATTATAACCAATTACTACCTTCGAACAAAACAAACAAATGCATCTACAAGCTAGATATCTAAACACAATCTTTAAATTAATTCTCTCTTTACCAAACTAGCTACCTAAATCTTATATATATATGTAATAATGCAGTTAGATTTAACCAATTCCTAACCTTTGATCACAAAGAACTTGCACATACATGGACCTACAAGCTAGCTAGCTAGATCTAAACAATCTTCAAATTCTCTCCTTACCAAGCTAGATCTTGAATATAATATAATTACTCATTACTAAATTAACCTTAGATCAACAAGATCACATATGGATCTACAAGCTAGCTAGATCTAAACAATCTTCAAATTTCTCTTCTAAGTAATATCTTGAATATAAAGCAATTAATTAGAATCTAAGAAATTATATACTAATTAACCTGCTTAAATATAGAAAAGAATAGTACATGGATCTACAAGCTACATCTATATACAATTAATCTCTCTTCAAATTATCTCCTTACCAAGCTAGATCATGAATATAATGCAATTAAAACCCATTACTACCTTTATGTAGAAAGAACACATGAATCTACAAGCTAAATCTAAAAAATCATCAAATTCTACCCTTACCAAGCTAGATCTTCAACATACTGCAATTAGACACCGTTACTAACCTTAGATAACCAAATCAAATGGATCCTCAATCACCCTTCAAAATCAACGGTCTTCTTTTACCAAATCGCCTCACAGCTGCACAGCCACAGTCAAATGAAAATAGATCCCGAAACCCTAAAATGCATCAAGTGGCTCGGGCCTCTGTATTATATATCGCTGAGAGATATCACAAACGGTTTTATAAAAAACCGTCAATGATAAACATAGTATTCCAGACGGTTTTATTATAAAACTGTCTAGGACAATACCTGATATTACAGACGGTTTTATAAAAAAACTGTCTGTCATATCTTCACAGACGGTTTTGAACTAAAACCGTCTGTAACATTGATGTATATCACTGACGGTTTTTTTAGAGTACCGTCTATGATAATGTCACTGACGGTTTCAATATAAAGCCGTCAGTGATGTTAATCGTCACAGACGGGTTTGAGGAACCGTCTGTGATGTGGCGTCTAATATAAGCCTTTCTGTAGTAGTGGAATTGACAAAAAAAAAAGGACCTGTAGGATATTAGTGCCTCATGATTTGTAGTTCCTTTGAAGATTGATATTGTTTACGGACAATTGACAGCAATTGGAGACTGTCAACCAGCTAACAGCTTTTTCATTGTTTATTAGAGTAACTATTAGTGGCAAGCTAACATAATTTTCACTGTTTTTTGGGCTAACTACTAGTCGCACATGAAGGATGAAGAGCATGTCAGCTGAGTAATTGGTTGCCCAACGAGAAAGCCAACGAAAATTGACTCAGCTCATCAGATTTCTTCAACACGTGGTTTTATCTATACCCTTTTATAATGCAACTAAGCATTCTTTTCTACGTCCACCCCAAATAATGCACCCCACTAGAGATGGCCCAATCTTTATGCACCCAGCAAAACATCCTCAGAAACTTGACTCCATCAAAATTAACCTCTCAGATCTTTCCTCAGCTTTACTTACCCACATCCGATGGCCATTGTTTAGTGTGTCTAATCATCCCTATGGCCCACAACAGACCTCCCTCACCTCCAGCATCATCTCAAGGAAAAGGAAACAAATATTCTGAAATTAAGGAAAAGGAAACAAACGTCCTAGAAAAAGAAAGGATCATACATTACGTGCTGGAAAAAAGAAACCGTGAGACGGGGCACTATACTTGTTACTGGTAGTCCGATGGTCTCGGGCCACCTATACATAAGGAAACAACAGCATCTGCCACCGCCCATACACCTTTGGCTTGTATTATGTCCCAATACTTGCCACCATTTTACTGCCCTCTGACAACAATAATAACCAAGCCTTTATCCAAAGCTAAGTTGTGGAGTAGGCTAAAACAGAAACCCAATCAAAATCAATAAAAAACCTAAACCTTCTATCATAAGTCATGCCCTCTGAAAATTCAATTATTCCTTTCCAACCACAAACAACACAGCATGTCTGATGTATTTGAATCCATTGCTTATGCCTTTTCTGAATTGCAACAGCATCTGGAAACATATTGGAATTGGGCAGCATATTGTTGGACCTAATTCGATTGCCAGTAGATTGAACAACACTAATCAATTACATTGACAAATACAACTTGACAACTATAGTGCTGCATTTCAAGTTCAGAATCCAATTACAGCTTTTTTTGCAAATTTCACTACGATATATTTAGATAAGACCAGAAGATAAAACGAATACAAACAAGGTACAAGCTTATCCAACACTGGAACACTAACCATGGTAAGCAGTGCCTTAATGTGGCAACCGATCAGTTCCATGTTGAAACAAATCTATGGCCGCTCATGGTCTTCACTTTGCCGATCCTGACGCTGGCCTTGCCATGCCCAAACAATGTCCTGAAGGGCTTGTTTCATGTCCTGTTTCCACAAGTTTTGGTATTCTAGTGTGTCTCCATTGTTCTTGATCTCTACCAAATGAAAAGAATGAGTGATCTCAAAGATCTCTGCATCAATTGCCAAGACACCTTTCCTTCCTTCACTTGCACCTTCCATTTTGAGCACACCATCTTCTTTCTTCTTTTCCGTCAACTTTGAACATGTGGCAGCATCCTCTAGTTTTGAGATAATAGCTGAAGCTGATTGGCTAGATGTGAACCTTGCCACTTTTCTGGTATCAGTCTCCTCAAACAAGCCCGAGAGATCAAAGCCTTCTGAAAGAGAAATAATATCAAAAGCCTTAAGGTTGGTGAGTTATCCTGAATCCAGTTTCTCCTCAACCGTTTTGCTGCTACTGCTTCCTGTGGATGAGAAAACAACATTAACATCAGCAAGAGCTGTTACTGCTTCCTTGTCTCCACATTCTTATGAATTAGCTTTCTGTCAAGTCCTTTTTTAAACCAATAAGTTTCCATTATTTTTGTAATTGACATCCTACTTCGAGGGTTTGGGTCAAGAATTCTTGACACTAGCTTGAGTACATCAGATGGAAACCAAGCTGGGAACTTGAACTCTGCTTTCCCAATCTTTCTTTACATCTCTATCAAATTTGAATCTTGAAAAGGCAGATAACCAGCCATGAGAACATACAGGATCACCCCACAGGGCCATGTATCAACCTTGGCACCATCATATCCTTTTCGGCTAATCACCTCAGGCGTCACATATGCTGGAGTTGCACAAGTTGTGTGCAGAAGGCCATCTTGTCGTCTTGGCTCGGATCCCTTTTAGGTGGAGGATGAGGTTCATCTAGTTGATGACCTGACCTAAGTTGAACTTGGTCAACTTCTGGAAGTTCTTCTTCAGGGAAATAAATAGAATCGTCGTCATCCTCAAAAACACCGATGGTGAGAACATTGAATCCTTCATGAGGGCCGCTCGCACGCTTTGTTAATCTTTGGGCTACTCTTGACGTGGAGCGTGGAATCCCGCCTTGTTCTATCATTTGTCGCACTCTCGACTGCCACTGCCCTCAATCTTGGGTTCTTCAAAAAGTTGATGGATCAAGCTTTGTGGCATGGATTCCACGATGGAAAGCTTCTCTTTTAATTTGAGTGGTGAATCTTTGTTGCCAACCACGGTATGGTGCATGGCCTGAGAAAATCATAGGAACAAACTCAGACTCAAGAGTCAGCATTGTTTGATTATGAGTTGACGTCATATTTGAAGATGCACAACTCACTAAGTCATCTTGAAAGGTGGCGATGTTTGATGTAGCCATTTTCTTTCCTTTCTACATACTTTTAAGGAGGTCCGCATCAACTGTCCCCTCCTCAATCGATTTTTGGATTATGTTTTTCACCACAAAGCAATCTTTAAGTGTATGACCCAAGATGCGATGATAGTGGCAATAATTTGGCTCATTAAACTTGCAAACCTCTTCGGGTCTTTTCGGCTTCGGGAGCTCTATAAGATTTAACTCCCGTAAGCCCATAAACAAATCTTCTACTTCTTCATTCGGGAAAGAGTACTCTCTGTTTTGACGCTCACTAAGAGTTGGTCTCCTGCGAGCTTGTGTCCCCTTTTGATCTTGATTTCTCATGGCAACTCCTCCAGATTGAATTTTTGGAATTGCTGTTGTTGTTTCCATTCCATTGCTTGCAGTTTCTTTGATTTGGCGGGCAATTTGTCATGCTGGCCACCCTTCTCTATTGGCTTGATGAATGTTTTTGTTCGACGCGCTATATGTTGCATATAATTTTCAATATCTGTAGCTTTGGAGGCCAACTCTTCAAAAGTAACGGGCCAAACACTGTGCAAATAAACAGCCATGTTGGGGCACAAATTATTCATGCACATCGGCACCGCTTCAGGCTTCGTAATTGGCTATGGGCAGTGGAGACTTAAATTTCTCCACCTATTAATAAAATTAGCAGCTTTTTCATTTGTCCTTTGATCTGTTTGGGTCAACTCGGTGATGCCTACTATTCTCTGAGTGCTATAAAAGCACTTGAGAAAAGAGTCTTGCATGTGATCCCATGTCTTCATTGATCCTGGCGCCAACTTGCTGTACCACGTGAAGGCAGGTCTGAACAATGTTTGCACAAATTGTCGCAGGAGAAGTGCCCCATTGTGAGCTGTGTCTAGCATGCTGCAAGAGAATGAGCTATATGCTCATGAGGTGATTCAGTTCCATTAAACTTGTTGAATTGTGGTTGATGTTAATTGCTTGGGAAGGGCACCATGTCAACAACCAGCGGATATGGTTTAACATATCCCGGACGCATTGAGTAGTGGGTTTTCATGTATTGAGCTTTAACTCCCTCAACGATCATATTTTGGATTGCCTCGAGGCTAACTCCAGGCAATGATTGATGGCTGTGGTGACTTGCAGAAGCATGTCTCTCATTGTCTCGGCTTGTATTTGCTACTTGGTCGCGTAGAGCAGCCAATTCATCTTCTTTTTGTTGAAGTGCAGCTGTGAGTTGGGCCAGCTGCTCATCGACTGAACGTGTTTTGTTTGCTACAAGAACTTGTTCCACATGACTTGGTTCAGAGTTACAGGAACGAAGCTCATAAGTATTTACAACATGTGGAAGATTATTTCCAGGAGACGAAGAGGAATCACTATATAGGGGATTATGAGCCCCTGAGTGATTCGAATCATGCTCTTCATTACCCAAATTTGTTTGACTACGAGTTACAGGACGATGGTCCGTTACAACATTTTTTTAGGCTTGCTTTCTTTTGAAGTGGGTTGAGGTAGAAGACTCTTCACTAGTGTTGTTCGCCACTTCTGTGACCCCAATCGGCATTGAAAGAAGCACCTCAAACGCATTGTTCGAGGCCGTCTTTTGAGTTGGCCAAATGTAACATCCCAAAATTGAGTTTTGGAATGTTTGCAATTAAGAATGAACCATTGGCATTTTCCTTGATTTAATCAAAGCTTAATTTGAATTTTCTAATAATGAACAGATTTAATTTGGCTAAACTATTCATCAAAACAAATATTTCCAGTCGTAGTTGGGTTTATTGTGCCTCAAGGAATTTTTCTGTATTTTTGGAGATTTTTTTGAATTTATTTGGTATTTATTTGAATTTAATTGCTTTTATTCGAATTTCTGGAATTTACCAAATTCAGAAATGTTTTCTTTTTCCAAAAAAATAAATAATAATAATAAATCCTTTTAGGCCGAATCTGTTTGCATGCCCATTCTGCGCGCCCGCTTATGCTCACTCACCAGCTTGCTTGTTTCAAGACACCGCCGCACTTTGCTCCACCGCCGTTTGATCTCGATCCGACGCTTCTCGTGGAGTCGCGTGGCTGTTCGGTTTGCGTCGTCGGATCCGTGGCACGTGTGTGGTCTGGATCAGGCAATGTCGCCCCGCGCCGCCGACCGAAAACCCTAACCCTAACCATCTCGGAGTCCCGCCGCCGCACGCTGTCGCCGCTCGGTTTTCGCGTTTTGCGCGCCTCCCCAGGCTATAAAACCCCGAGCCACGCACCCTCCGAGGTTCCCCTCTATCCGCCGCGCCCATCGCCCGAGACGCCCTCATCGCCAAGATCGCCCTCGCCGAAGTTCTCCACCTTGGCCGCAGCCTTCCGCCACCTCTTCCTTCCCCGTTGGACCCTCTCCGCCGCCTCCGTTTGTGTCATCAAGTTCGTCGCATCATTTTCTTCCCGATCCGCACCAGGCGGCTGTCGAACCATCGCCGCTGGCCGTGTCGTCTTCCTCAGCTCCGGTGGGTCGCGCCATTGCCCTCACCGTCGATCAGTTTCGCCAAACCGTGGCCGTCCGATTGTCATCGTGCGCTCTAGCTCTCGCCACATCGCCCTCGGTTGCCTCTTGGTGTCGCTGCTGCCCGATCCAGTGGCACCGCTTGATGTGCGACACGCGGTCGTCCACGTCAGCTACCTCATCACATTTTTGGCTGAGGTGGCAGTTGCGTGGCTGTCGTGCAGTGCGTTGCGTGGACATCGCCGTGGCGCCGAGTCAGCAAGCGCGGGGCCCGCACGTCAGAGAGCCAGATTCGTGCGGACCAGGTCCATCGTGAACCCGAGGAGATTCATGGACTGAGTCCATGGACCGAGGGACACGTGTCGTGTCTCGCTCGCCGGTCGTACGACGCCACCGGTGATGCAATAAATCGTGTTTTTCAATAGACAAATAATTTGATTAATTCGGTATTTTCTAATTTTCAGGTTTTTATGATTTTTGAATCTTCCGCGAGCCCGTTCTCCCTCATACCAGCTCCGATTGAGGTGATTCAAATTTTGAAACATTTATAAAATTGAGATCTATTTAATGGTGAATTTTATTTAATTTTTTGAGTTTTGTTGCTCTCTTTTTTGGTGTTTATTTGTTGTTCTCTCTCGTTTCGCGTAGACGTTAAATTGTGCAACGTATCCGAGGGAGGTTCGTCGACTCAAGACTAAGGTCCATAACAAGAATAAGGGCTTTTATAAGGCAAGTTGTGCTTTGATCATGTTGAACCCATGTTTATAAAATTGTTATGTTGGTTTACTCTACTGCACGATATTTCAAGTATTCAATTGTTTCGAATTAAATTGGGACTTAGCTATTATACCAATTTGATCTATATACCCTACCTTGTCATTTGTATGCCATGATCTAAATGTCACCCTAGGATGGTTAACTAAAAGTTGGTTAATATTGGTAATCAACATGGGGATGGTTAGATCATTGTAGAATGCTTAGCCATGCCACGTTATCACATGTTCAGGAATCATCAATGATTAATCTTGACTAATGGAATATGGAACAATGATGTGAACTTGTGTGTCATGTGAGATCACACAATGAGATTGAGTTGTAGTGGCGAGTCATGTCACGCAACGATGTTGAATTGTTGATGGCACGTGGTGCTTGGTAATCAACTAGGGTGATGATCATTTGGATTGGGGCAAGTGGCAAGGGGCGAGTATGCCAAGGTGGGCCCAATGGGCAGAGGGTATGTGGGTGTCTTGCCCTGATCACTCTAAGGACTTAACCTTGCAAGCCTTTGACCTGAGTCAATCATGCAACCACATGTCTGGTATGGGACAGCCTAGCTGATTAATTTGCAATGTCTTAACTTTGGTACTATCTTGGTCGGTGTGAGTTCCCGAGTTATGGAGTAATTCACATGGCGCAAGAGGGGGGCCTTGGACATGGTAACCAGTCCCACCAGTGTTAGAAACCTTAGCGGGTGGTACCGGGTTAAGCCAGAGCATTGTAAAGGCTTTGTCGTGATTTCTCTGCCAGCACACCAAAGGAAGTGTGCTAATTGCCAGGCACAAAGAGAATATCATGTCATGTGGGTAAAGTGCATAACCTCTGCAGAGTGTGAACCTATTCGAATAGCCGTGCTCGCTGTATTGAGCAATGCTCGGGAATTACAGTTAAGGGTTAGTTGAAATAAAATTGAAAACTTGGTTGGGATGGCAGGATTGCCATATGGAAGGTTGGAACTTGACTTAGAATTGGAAACTTAGTTTACTTGAGAAATGCTGAACCTATCTATTATTGATATTTGTTTTACAGTCTTTACAATCTATTTATTGTATTTGTTCATAAATGCTGCTTTGTTGCAAAATAGCTATGATAGCCTATCCTTTGGAATAAGCCTTGCATATAGCTATGTTAGAATTGCATTCTGTGCACAACTTGTTGAGCGCTTTATGTACTCACCCTTGCCAACAACAACATCACCAGTTGAGGAGTCTGCATCAATGCTGGAGGAGAGGTTCCAGGAGGAGACGAATGTTTAGGGCGCAAGCCTTGTCAGTTGCCTGTGGTATACTGAGGGGTTGTCTACGTTTTCATTCCGCTGCAGTTTAATATGTTATTCAGCCTTGCGAGGCATAGTCATGTAAGTTGACCATAAGGTCATTCAACTAGTAGTATATATCATATGATGTCTTTCATAATATTTCCGCTATGTATGATTGTGATATTTACTGATGTTGAGCCTGTGTGCACTAGCGTGATCCTGGACTAGTGCGGTATACACAGAGGGTCCGGATTTGAATATTCGGGTCCCGACACCAAGGAGCCATCGTCGTTGTTGCCTTCTTGGGTGTGTTTGTTGGCCACTTCACCACTTGATTCCTGCCATCATGACTTGATGAAGAGGTGTTTACCCCTTGGATCTTGCTGCACTTGGAGTTAGCTCGTATTGCTAGCTCCCTCTACTTGTAGGCTGCTCGCTTTGCACGAAGACGGGAAGCTTGGTCATTGTACCCTAGTCGATGAGGATTTTGCTTGATGAACTCTTGATACTCTGGCCACCTGGCGAGGGCTTCTGCTTGCCGCATCATAGCACCCTCAACATCATTTGCAAATGAGGACACACCTGGCAGTATCTCCCTCAGAGTTTGGCAGATGCTTTGTGTGATGATGTATGCATCAAGGGTAGCATTCCTTCCTCCTCGAATCCTCGGGTGGTTCCTCCTTGTTCTATTCCAAATGATGTTTCCCACCTGCTCGCTTTGACGGCTCGCCATGATAGGGTCATTTGCCACTAGAAAATTGACCCATGCACGGTGAGCATTGCATTGGCGACGACGATGCCGTGATGGAGAAAATGAGTTCTGAAATGAGGGCAATGGAATTGGGGCTGATGATGACAAAGGATCTGAAGCTATAGCCGTTGGATCCTCATGGCCCTTCTTGATGTCACCAGGAGTGAGGTACACTCCTCGCCATATGAGCATACGCTCACGTCCCAATTTAGGACATGGCCCACTAGATTGGTAGGGCTTTCAAGGGATGAACTCCGGTGCATCAGCCCGAAGATGAGTTTTTGCGTGTGATGCTCCTTCTTTAGATGATGACGAATCGTCCACCACCATTGTAGACTTCCCCTTGTTCACAGGTTCCTGATAGCGGGGTTTGTTCAGCATCATCGCCTTCTCTTTCGAAGCCGATGACGTAGCCACTGTTGCAGTCTTGGATGAGCTTACCCCCAGTTGCTTATGAGCAATCTAGGGGGAGCTCACACCTGATGTCGATGATGCGCTTGCCTTCAACACCGGGAATGCATTTGTCCCCAATGTTATGGGAGGCGTCGATGAAGAAGTCGTCCCTTTCTTCTTGGAAGTTGTTGGGGAAGAGGTGGCCGACTGTTCGCGCGGCGCTTTCTTCGGTGGACCTATCCACTTTGCATGGATAGGCCACTCATCAAGTGTTGCACGACAAAACCTCAATAATGACTCATGGCTTGCAGGCTTGGCACATGCTGCTTTTGAAAAGCCAGAGGAACTGAGCCGTAGGAATCAGCCTCACTCACATTTAGATGCTGATTCTGTGAGGCGGCTCTTGAAGCTTTTGTTGCAGCCTTCATCCTCCTTTTGGCTGACTTGGATAGGATAGGGATAAACCCATCCTGACGTGCAGAAGTCACTTCATGCTCGTGATTCGCCGTGTCCGGCGATGCAGCGGTGGTTTGCAATGAACTTGCAGTAGTGGTACCCTGAAAAGACCCCACCAGCACACTTAGCCACAATGATCCAATGTGCAGTGTGACGAATTGTTGGACACGCCCCGCCATCCCTTCATATAAAGAAAACTATATGTTAGTTTTCTTGAATACATGTATATATTTTAGCGATATGATTAATTTACAATGTCATATGTTGCACTTTGATGTTGGAATTCAAAGATGAGGGGAAAAGTATGTCCCACTGGGCATGCCAAAATCTGATGACTGGAAAATGGGTGTGAACCTGTCTCCAACATCATTAGAGACAAGTTCTTTAAATTTGATTGAATATGAGACTAAGAAATATCAAATATTAGGTATTGCAGGTACATTACTTCCAAAATTCATACATTTACATAAAAATTCTGTTAATTACATCTCTTTGCGAGAAAACCCCTGATTAAGAATTCCAACATAAAGATTATACTAACTTGCAACATATGATATTACAAAAATATAAAAAAGGAAAGTCTTCAATCTTGGTGTCGACGGATGATTGCTTGGGGTATTTTAATTGTTTTCATATTAATCAATTATTTTGTTTGGTGCATAGTATTTATTTCGCTTTATCAAGACTTCACTCATATTTTTTTACTTCTTTGATAATGGTCTGTTATTAATTGACCACCAAGTTGTTTAGCCATGATTGTATCGAACTCACGTATACACGGGCTATGATTTTTTTTATCAATGCATGCAGCCGACTGCATGCTTGCCTGTGCCTCACTAATTGACAAATGAAGAAAGTAATTAGCACCCGTACACTGCAACAGTTTGATTTATTTAATTGCCGTCTACACATAATTAGCACACGTATACTGCAGTTTTCATGATTTTTTTTTGTTGCCGAGTCTTCATAGGCTAATTAAGTAATTCAATTTTTTTAGCAGTCCCACTTCCCATTTCGTCGCATGCATGTATTTGGGATGCAATATGTGTAGTGGACAGGGTTAGTGGCTATTATCTTTTGTTAATTTGAGTAACTGAAATGGTAATTATCCTCTTGATGGATGAATGCAGCCGTACTGTAACGACCTTCATTTTTATATAAAATCCAAAAATAGAAATCTCATGTGCATATTCATAACAATTGGAATCACATCCATACACAATGATTCTAAAGCGGAAGCTATTTATACATTGTATCTTACATTTCAGAGTATAAATATATATAGCACAAAAGAAGCAAAGTCTTGTAGTATGCCCATCCATCCCTAAGTCAACTGACAAGGCATAATTCTCTAAAAAGATCGCATCATTGAAATTCCCGCAACCTGCAATGAAAAGTATTCTTCGGAGTGTCGTTGTCTTATCCACCTAAAACAATATAATAAGCAAGGTTGAGTACTTTCGTACCCAGCAAGACTTAAGGTGGTATTTGCAAAATGCATAAATACAGGCTATGTCAAAGGAAGCTTCTACGGTTAATTTGCATAAAGCAACATTGAATTTGTGAAACAAGTTGTAATTTAGAAACGAAATTTATAAAAGCATGTTTGAATGATATAAAAATAAGTAAAGCATATGTAATAACTCACAGTCCTCCATGACGTGAGTATCGGATCATCCATTGTCAACACATATCCCAAATTTGCAGTAATCACCTTCCAACAAATATTCCCAATCCAACCATTTAGGAAATATCTAAACTTCTAACTAGTGCAGACGCACCAAGAATCCCATAACCGCAGGTATGGCTTTTCAAAAAGATTTACACTCTGCAGAGTTGTACAGTTTTACCCACAAGTCATGACCTTTTCTTTTTGCCGCATGTTTCACGTACCTTTGGCGTGTGGCCAGAATGTTCATGACGAAAACCTTTACATTACCTAGGTTAACTTTGCATCTGCACGGTGACGATAAACCCATACTATGGTAGAAGTACTCAAAGCATAGAAATTATGGAACTCCCCATAACATGGTGTACACTTTTATATCGTTAAACGTTGGTTCCATGATCACCTCGGTGTGGACGTCCCTTCGAGCAATCCATAAGGGGATAGCCCGTACTACTCCAACCTTCCAATGTGCAAAGTTAAACTAGATAACTTAATTGGTTTAAGGTTGTCCCATTCCAACACTTGTGGTTGTACGGTAATTCTTGGATATGACGTGCATTTCATTCAGTCCTCAATTCAACACGGGCGATACTTCTCCTTATACTACGTGCAAGTCCCTTGCACATCCAGCTATTGCCAATAAACACCCATGTCAAAACCATAGTTTTATTTTGGGTTTTTAAGAAATTACCATTGATCACATTAATCATCATCAAGTCTCAATAATTCTAATGATCAGATTATCCAATTTGTTCATCTCAAATCTAAAGCATGGATAAGCATGATTATTAAAGCGTATATACCCGTGTTGACATTATGTATTGTCTAACCTTATTATAGGGTTATCAAGGTTCACAAATCAATACTTATTAAGGAAGTTTCATGAGACAACAGGTATATCTACCAATACCACAATATAGCGAATTTATAGAAAATACGCGCATGCATAAAACAATTTGATAAATAAAATGAAAATTAAATATTGGGATCAATATGATCAAATGGGTGCTTAACTTGCTTAATTGTTGTTTATGTCGAAGTTGTAGTCACAGCTAGCATTGTTGATGACGAAGTTAGCAACGTCGAGTTCTACACGTCGTTCAAACAGAAATATAGCAAATAACAATCTTTAATAAGGGAAAAAAGAAGACAGACAGAAAAACCAAATAAAGACTTACTATAGAAAACATGCATAGTTTAGGGTTTGGGTTGCATGACTTCACGTTCTTGTGTTTTCAGTTGATTAAACATTCATATTGTTAACGGCTTTTATGTTGAGTTATGCATGGTTTCTTTTATAGATTATATATTCTTACTTCACGAATTCAAGAGGCTGAAATTATGTATTCTTGTATTTATAATTTCAAATTCTAGATGCTAAAATTATTTGGATTAATAGAATTATGACATTAGTTATTATGTTGTATGTTATGCATGAATAGTGCTTAGCATTTTTGTATGAAAAGCGATTTATATGTTAGGTTTACAGGATTAGGCTACTGGTTGCAGTTACATGGTTACACAATGATTCTTGCGACGCAAGTATATTAACTAAAGGTCGCTTAAGCTCAACTATATATATGTTGCGCTTCCGATGACCATAACACTTAGGGGTATTGAACTAGCATGATTTAGTTAAAAAGCAAGTTGAAATAAGAATATTTTTCCAGATTATCGTAGTCCATATCCTAAAGAGCATTTCTAGGTTGTTGTTCACAAAATTTGCATTTAGAATGGATGTTTTACAAACTGCCGAAAAGGCTTATGTAGTCATAATAGGTTATGTATGAAAAGAACTTGTTCTTTGGTTGATTTTGCATAAAAATTAGTTTCATGAAAGTTAGATCTATTGAGTTAGGCTACTGGCCTCATTTTCAAGGTTTTTGAGAAGGTTCTGTTGTTACAAATATCTCAAAGGTTCTGTTGTTACAAATATCATAATCATTTTTTTCTTATTTATTATTAAAACTATTTTATTCATATTACGGATTTCAGGAATCATAACACTTAAGGTTATTTTGCTATAAATATCTATATGCAAAGAATGATGAAATGGGATTCTTTCCTCAGAATATGGTAGTGTTTACATTGGAAAACATTTCTAAGCAAATTTTATAAATTTTAGTGTTTAGACGAGACATTTTATTTGCTGCTGAAATAGCATAAATGGTCATGAAGTTGACGTTATATGGAGTCGGATTTCGATAAATTTATGACTACACTATACGTGATTATCCAATCATTTTTCTGGCATTAGTAGGGTATGATTCTAGAAGTGTTTCAAAACTGGTTCTGCGTTATTTTGATTTTGGCTGCCGTAGTTTATAAGCATATGAAGATTAAAGTCTTTTACAGTCTCTATTCCAAATTAGACCTTTTACCGGCTAACATGATCTTACTTTTAGGAATATGATGATATTAGCCCCACCTAGTCTGGAACTTAATTTATGAGGTCTATCTATTTCAAATTCTCAAATATGCATATACCATATGAATACATATTTCAGCAAAGAGACTCAAGCATAAGCTATAACCCATTTCAGTGATTTTACTGCACTATATGGTCTGATTATATAAGATCTGATTTTTCATGAATCATGACTTCACTTTTTAATATATATACACTTATATATATTCTTTTTATATGGATAAGGCTTATGATCTTTATACAAATCAAGTTTGTGTACATGCAAACTATTGTTGCTGCATTCATAATATTTCAACAGCAATAGATCAGTTTCATGGTTCATACTGTTTATATATAATTACTACTGCTAGTTACTCCTTATGGCAACATATCCGGTGCAAACCCCCCTTACCGTGCAAACTCTGTGAAACCCACACGTAGATGTTTTCAAAAATTCTCAAAACATTACCATATGTAGAGGAGGTGAGCTTCTACAATCGTGCAAAATTTGAAGACCAAACTCAATGGCATTTGAAAGATATGAAAAATATAAATTCAGTATGAATAGTGATTTTTTACTGTTTGGCACAATTCATTTTGCTGTTTGTATTTTTCATATCTTTCAAATGCGATTGAGTTTGGTCTTCAAATTTTGCACGATTGTAGAAGCTCACCTCTCCAACATATGATAATTTTTTGTGAATTTTTCAAAACTTCTACACGTGGGTTTCATGGAGTTCGCACGGTAAAGGAGGTTTGCACTGGTAGAGATGATGGGCATGCTTTTACTGAAATGTGGGCCACACTAATTATTCTTAATTCATTTATTAATCAGAGCAATGCTTAATTTCTCTACGCATGCGGCCACGGCGCCACTTCCTTTGCTACATGGGAGATGCTATGCATACATGCAGGACATGGGTTTAAGTGTGGTTCCTTTTCCTTTTGTTTTCTTTGTTAATTTGATGATCCATTAATTAGTATGTAGCTCATATATGCATAATGGTGCATGGCCGTGAGCTAGTATATCAGTATGCCTTTTCTTCTTTTTTTTAGGTTCGTATTACTTCTCATGACATGGTATTTGCAAATACGGAACCCATGTGCGAGCATAAGATTAATTAATTAGCATTTTTTTGTGTATTATTTTTTGCACCATATAGCCGCTCATGATTCGTATCTGCTTTAAGGGACCGAACCTAAGAAACGGTGTCTTGAATCTTCTCACCCTTGATCTGTATCCATGAGTAGGGACCGATACTAAGAAACGAGGATATTGTATCTTCACTCTTGCATCCGTATCCACTACGACACCGAACTAGGAAATGAGGCCTTGTATCTTCTCACCCTTGATCCGTATCCATGTGTAGGGACCGATACTAAGAAACGAGGATATTGTATCTTCGCTCTTGCATCCGTATCCACTACGGGACCGAACTAGGAAATAAGGCCTTGAGGAGAATGCACCTTGAGTTTTATCACTTGACCAAGCCTAAGGGTGGAGGAGGATGGAAGGAAGAAGAGCTCCTTGGTTTGTATCACTTGATCAAGCCTAAGGGCTAAGGAGGAATAGAACATCACCTTTCTTCGGAGCACAAGGACCGGCTGGTTCTGCCTTCCTTTTCTTCTTTGTGCTGGCTACGGTTCTCTCTCAATGTTTATGCGTTTCTATCTTCTCTCCTGTGTTTGCAAAGACCCTCCAACAGCATGCCCAAAAGTTCTCTCTCTACCCTTTACCTTCTATTTATAGAGTAAGGATGAGACGGAGCCCTTGTTGCTTTTCTTTTCTCATGAATTTTCTTTTCGCTGATGGGGCGGTTTAAGCGCTGATCGGCGCGCCTCTGATGGATGTCGTGCACGACGTATGTTGGCTGCTAGTGGGCCATTATCATCTTTGACTAAGAAGTGTTTAAGTCGTGCATGCACGCTGCCATGACACATTTATTTTTATGTGGGAGAGATGCTATCCTGTGCAACATCCCAAAAATTCTAAATAATAAAATAGAAATATAAAAATTAGAAAATGAAATTGAATAGAATTTTTAATTAGAATGTCAAGAATGAATTAAAATATTATCTTCTATGTCAATATCTTGAAATCCAACCTTAATAAAAGGATGAGTTGCATAATAAAACTTCAAATCAAACAAAATATGGAAATAAATTAGAAATATAAGTTTACTTTGAAATTTCATTCAATCTGAATTTCTTCTTGAATTTTTGGTTCTTAAGAAATCTTTTATTGTATTGATTTCTATTTCCCCTCAATACAAAATGCAAAACATAATGAGGAATTAAACCTTAAACATTTAATTATTGTTACCGATGCTTTTTCTGAATTCTCTGGATTTTATTGACTTTTTTGGATTTATTTGATTATTGCTTGAAAGGAAAATTCCTTTTTAATGAATAATCAAAAATGGGATAAGTAATAAGAAAAGATTTGTAAAATAAAAAATAAAAAAACAATCCCTGTAAAATGTGTGGAGATATCCAGAATCAAAGCATTTAAACATGAATTGAAAGATAATTAATGTTTCTTGAATATAAACAGTAAATATGTCAGAAATTAATATGTTAGAAATTAGATGTGAAATTTTTATATTATCTTCATTCTAGATTAGTCCATCAACAGTAAAAATATCAAGAAATAATAATTACATTTGATATTTATAAAAATTTAAAAATAGAAAAGCTGAAAATTTGGAAATGTCAATGTCAGAAGTTTAGAAAATAAAATATAAAAAATTTGAAGTTGAAAATTTTATAAGAGACCAAGAAACCTTTACAAAAAGTTTCACAAATATTTGATAAGGTAAAAACTCCCAGATAAATTAAATACAGAAAACTGAATTCTGTGCACAGTACCATGTCAAAACTTTTATAAATTCTACAAGCATCAAATCATTCTAAAAATTTAACAATGTGTTCTACCTTATCTCTAGTACACGAAATAATTCCTCATTAATTTAACGATATGATAGGTAACCAATTCATTGAATCAAAGCCAGTTCGGTTTGCAGTAGAACATAGAGTTCTCCTAACTGCCACGCGGGTCCAGGTCCCTGGTGACCCAATTTGTCAGCCGCAGCCAGCACGCCCTTCTTCCTCCTCAGGCCGGAGCAACCGAGCAAAAGATCGCCGCTGTAGTAACCGCCATCACTGTTGCTCGTGCCACCTATTGTCCTTGCTACATCATCGCCAAGCCACGTGGCTGCCTTCCCCGCAAATTGCGCTGCCAGGTTCATCCTCTTCCTGTTCTAGCGCCGCAAATCCTCCGCCGCGTTCACACCAAGCTTTGAGCTCTTCTACAGGAAATTGTCGCCTATAAATAGAGCCTCAAGGTCGCATTAGAGTGCGCGCCATTTCCCCTCTCTTTTCTTTTGCTGACATCCACTGAACCATCACCAATTTCGCTCATTTCCGTTTCAGCCTAAGAACCCTAAGCTCAGGAAACAAGTGATTGAAGCCAGAAAGCTAAACCATTTTCCAATTACTTCAAGCTGTAGCATCAACAAGCCCCAAAGATCAAAACCACTCAAAAATTCCTAAGAATATTCGCCTGCAACTCGCCACCACCGTGGTCATCTTCTTCACGGCCGACCGCTCGACGCCCCTCTATTTTAGCCCTTCTCCAACTGAGATAGGTATGAAAATGGAACCACTAGCATCCATTGGTACCTCACATGCTACCGATTCAATCTGTAATACCTCTGTTCATCTTCTCCGGTGATCCGCCATTGTTGCCGCCGCTCCTCCTCGGTGGCAGCTCACCTCGGCTCGCCTCCGGCCAAATCGGTACCTTCCCTGGATGCGCCTCACCTCCTTGATGCTCACCGCACCGGCGACCGAACCTCCCCAGAGCTACTTCGTCGGCGATTAGCCGCGAAGGTGAGACTCTGCTTTCGGTGACTGACATGAGGGACCCATCTGTCATTCACCGCGCCTCGCAGCCACGCCCTCTCATTGACCTGCAGGCCCACTTGTCGGTCGGCTGAGATTTAAATAAAACCGCGAAAATGAAAAGACACTTTCTTACTGATGAAAACATATTTTGCTTTTTAGTGTATTATTCAGCCGAACCAACTTCGTTTCTAAATAACTTTTGTATCTTTAATCCAATGAAGATGAAACAAATTTCTATATTCATCTAAAATCAATTACTCTCAGAATATGGAAAAATATTTTGGATAAGAACTATGGACAAATTTGAATTTCAAATTTAAAGAAAAGGATGAAAGATAGGCTATATATATAAATGATGCAAATGAACTGAGAATTGAATGAAACCAATTTTATTGGAATCCTTAGACTTCGAGCAACCCAAAAATATAAAATATTTAAATATCATCTTTGTTTGAATCATTTTCTATTAAAAGTTGTCTCAATATATTAAATGTTTAAGAATGCATAAATTGTGCAAAAGAAATCTAAAATGAACAAACTTGATTTCTATATACTAGTATGTGAGTAGGTTAATTGTATATGCTAAAATATTTAAGTTATAGACTAGACTTTGAATTGTTTCATGAATAAGAATGAGACCCTAGTGTAAAAGGTATGTACATGCATATATTCCAGAATGATAATTTGTGATATTTTAGCAGGAAATAAAATGTCTCGTCTTAGCATTAAAATTTATAAAATAAGTTTAGTAATACTATACAAAGAAAATACTTCGATATTCTGAAGAAAGAACCTCATTTAGTCATGCTTTGTATATATATCTTGATAGCAAAATAACCGTAAGTATTATGTTTTCAGAAACGCTTAAGCCTTTTTGGCAACTCATTAAACAACTCGTCTAAATGCACATTTTATGAAGAACAACCCAGAAATGATCCTTGAGATATGCACTACCATAATCTGGAAAAATATTCTTTTTACAACTTTTTACAACCAGTGTTATGGTCATCGAAAACCTTAATGCCATTTAAGCTATTTCAGCAATGAATAAATCATCTCGTCTAAATCCTAAATATTATGAAATCAGCTCAAGATTTCTCCCCCAAGTATATACTACCTTATTATTAAGAAATAATCTTGTTTAATCATGTTTTGCATGTAAATTCTGTCATCCAAATAACCCTATGTATTATGATCTCCATAATCCGTAATATGAATAAATGAGCTTTAATAATAAATAAGAAATCAATGATTAGGATACTTGTTTTAACCAAAACCTTCTTAAAACCAGAATATGTAAACCAATAGCTCAACCAAACAGATCTAGTATATATATATTCAAAACTACTTATCCAAAGTCAGTTAAGGGTTAAGTGCTAATCATACATTACACTTAACAAGGTGACTAATGTTTTAATCCTATTAATCCAAATAATTTTAGCATCTAGAATTCGAAGTTATAAATACAAGAATACATAATTTTAGCCTCTTAAATTCGTAAAACAAGAATAAATAACCTATAAAAGAATATGCGCCTATTCTTTATAGCAAATCTTTATTTGATATATTGTCTGTCTTCTTTTTGCCCTTATTGAAATTTGTTGTTCGCTATATTTCCATTAAACGACGTGTAGAACCCGACGTCACTAATTTCGTCGTCAACCACGCCAGTTGCAATCGCAACTTCGTCATAAACAACAATTAAGCAAGGCAAGCAACCCTTTGATCATATTAATCCTAGTATTTAATTTTCATTGTGTTTATCAAAATGTTTCATGCATGCATTTATTTTCTATAAATCCTCTATATTGTGGTACTGGTTGATATACATGTTGTCTCATAAAACTTCCTTGATAAGTATGGACATGTGAACCTTGATAACCATATAAACGAGTTAAACAATACGTAATGTCAACTTGGGTATATGCGAATATTAACCATGCTTTGCCATGCTTTAGAACCAATGTTGAATATGATCAGATCAAAATTGATTCTTGAGAATTGAAAAAGGTTGGTTATGACATGATGTCGAACGTGGATATTTTGACTAAAAACTCAAAATAAAATTATGGTTTAGATGCGGGCAATTATTGGCAATAGCTGGTTGTGTAGGGGTTAAACTTGTATGTAGTGTAGGGGGAGATTATTGCCCGTGTCGGATTAAGGACCGAGCTATGGGTTGTTTTCAAGCCAAGAACTCCATGTAACAATAGGTGCTGTTATGGGCAGCCTTAATATATTAAGTTGCTTAGATCTAGCTTTGCATATTGGTAGGCAGGAGGTAGTATAAGCAATCCTTTCTCGGTTTGTTTATGAGGGGCTTCCACACTTCGGTGTTGGTAAATGCATGTCGGTGTAACGGTGTATGCCTTGGTATGGGAAGAAACCTTCACTGTAGGGATTTACTGCTCCTATTGCAGGGAATTACTGCTCGTGTTACCACTTTAAAATGCAGGGAATCACTGTCATGTTTCTTCTCCATAACATGGATTCAACGTCATCGGGCTGGTGCAAAGTTAGATCTAGGTAATGTAACGGTTATGTTATGATCTCTCTGCGGCACACCAAAGGAAGTGTGCTAATAGCTTGCACAAAGAGCTGATCATTTCTTGTGGGTAAAGTTGTACATCTCTGCAGAGTGTAAATCTAATGAATTAGCTGCGCCTACAGTCAAAGGCACTTGGTAACGTCATCACATGGTTAGAAGTTTTACTATTTTCAAAATGGGATGATTTTCACCTGATGTGCCTTGTTTTGGCAAAGATTATGGTTATGCCACATGTTGGCAAGGAATGGTTATGGCAGGATTGGATTATTGGATCATTGAATTATTCAATGCTTGCGAAGGGTTGTAAGTGTTACTTATGCTTTACTTATTTCTTATCAGTCAAACTTGCTTTGTTAAATTCCGTTTGCAAATGACAACTTGATTTAAAAATTCAATTTCACTTTATTCAAATTAACCGTAGAAGTCTTTCCTTTGAAATGACCTACATATATCATAGGTTTTGCTAAAGTCTTGCGGAGTACGTAAAGTACTCACCTTTGCTTATTATGTTGTTTTTGGTGGGAAAAGATAGCGAAGCTGCGAAATATCTCTTTTCGTTGCAGGATGCGTGAATTCCAATAAAGCGACCTATCTAGGGAATATGCCTTGTCAGTTGCCTAAGGGATTGGATGGGCACACTATAAGACTTTGCTTCCTTTGTGCTGTATATACCCTGAGTTGTAAGAATATATTGTTCAAATAGCTTCCGCTTTAAATAAATGATGTATGGTTGTGATTCCAATTGTTGAAAATATGTGTACTAGCCACTGATCATGTAACTAGTACTGTAAGCACATTAGATTTCCTTTTTGCATTTATGTAAAAATAGGGGTCGTTACAGTTGGTATCAGAGCTATAATACTGTAGGATAAACCCTAGATAGAATGGTCGTTAGCATTAGAATAATCAAATTCAAAAACTTATTTTCAGAAGCTACTATATTTGCAAAATGTAGCTATTGCTATTCTTTCCTCTTTCTTAAAATCTTGTCTTTACCCCACTCTCATTTTGTTTTATATCAAACTCCTCTTTCATTAAAAGTAGTCCCCACCTACAATTCATCTTCGTCACTTGCTTTCGATGACATCGAAGATATGTCGCTACCATCCTTCATACCGAGCCAAAGAAGACTACAGCGTCTACACCGACATCAAGATGGACATAACGCCTCGCTACATCTGGCAAGGGGGAGTAAAGTATGAAGATCCTACTTCATGAAGAGTCGACGTCACCCAACAGTAAAATGCAGAAGAATAGATTAGATTCCCCGTAAGATAGGAATCCTTACTCGTGGCAGTATCATTCTACTTTAGCTACATGAAGCATTCTTATGTAATATCTTGTTATTTGCAATTGGATTTTGATTTTCTTGTCTATACGATTTACATATAAACTTAACCTTTAGGTTAAAGTTTTATGATAAATTGCCCCTAAATATATATATGAATCCTGAAACCCTAACATGTAGGTTATAAGGAAAATTTTCATAAAAAGTTTCTCTTCTTTTATAAAATTTCTGTCAAGCTTATCCTTTTTTCTGTAGAATTTCTTATCTACATATCCTTTTAAAAATTTCTAGCCCTCCTCACAAATCCAGTTTCATCAGGATTAATAACATAGCTCTCTTTTCCGGTCATATCTTTACTCTCTACCAGTTGGGCTCGATCCCCACAAGTCAGCCGCACAACCCCACCTCTTGTCTTCAGCAATCCAGCTAAGCTCTTTTGCTTTGTCTGCCATAGCCATCAGCCAAGCCAAGAAATGAAGTTTCAATTAGCAAAACGTTCGCCCTGACAACCAAAGCTTGTCACCATCCGAGTCACAGCTATAACCAACTTATATTCTCATTTGGACACTAAAAAATCAAGCCATCTTGCTTTCTCTCCTGTGCACCGAAACCAGTCATAGCAGCATGCTCCTGCTATCTTTTTCTCTACCATAGCAATAAAAATAACCCATTGCTGCCATGACAGAGCTCGGCTCTGAATCTTCTGCTGTGATCGCAAAACCAGAAACGCAGCCACACCTTGCTTTAGCCATGCGTCATCGCCCATTGCTGCCACAACCACTGTAAACAATGCCTCGGCAAAAAAAAACTATGCCAACCCAACCAAACATCGCTGTCCAAGCTTCTTTCCAGTGAACTTATCTTTACACCTGTCAACTATGAAAATGGCCAGCTCATTCTATTTCCTTTGCTCAACCACACCAAAACCACTCCCCCTTCCTTTCACTCTTTCTCTATCATAACAGAGAATTGCCAAAGAAATGCTGCCACAAGTTGCCATGATCAACAAATTGCGACACCAACCAAATTTCCCCAAGTCTGTATGACAAACATTACCAACTATCCTCTCTTCATCTATACCCAAATAACATACCAGCACCTATTGCCCTCAGGATTCTTTAGTAATCTAACACCGCAAAACTACCTCTGCCCCTACTTTGGGAAGTGCTCTTACCATAGAACCTTTAGTTAATCCTATATTACTAGAATAGAAGATATGACCATATTGTAATAAGTAGTAGTGAAAACTTTTGTTGTAATATAAGGAGATGTATAACTCCTATATAACAAATAAAAGTGTTTTACCTTTTGACCAGTTGAAAGTTTTTACATGTATTGTTATTACGAGATACTCTCGTAACACTTAACCAATAGGTTGAAGAGTTACGACGAGAAGACTCAAAATAATATAAAACTCATAGTTATGAAACCATTAAACATACAATATTATTTTAGAACATGAACCTTCAAAAGACATTATATGTTGCACAAATATGATTATGATAACTCTTTTCCTCTCATTTTAAATCTCTTTCTTATCTAAATCATCATTCTAACCTCTTTCCTTTTAAAAAGATGATAGATGGACAACATTAACTAGAAGCCTTCGAATGCTAATCTCATTAAGAGGTGTAAAGGTTAAAAGAAACTCATCGCTAAATAGCTTATTTTGAAAGATAATACTATCCAAATTATACCTTACTCTAGTCGTATAGCAAACTCTTGTGCAGAAATACTTATAGTTAGGCTAGTAGAAGAAAAACCTTAGACATCCCTCCCAAGTACTATGTTGAATATATAGATTTGATGTTCTACTGAATGTTTGTGGTAAATCTTTTGTATTGCTTTCCGGGTTACTCTCCTAAATGTTAAACCATGAGGTTGAAATTTACGATGTTTCAACCCTACTTAATAAGAAATTTTAATTAAGAAGATTTTAATGAACAAAATGTTGCCTTGTGGCCTGGTTAACCCCTATCTAACCATCTCTCTTAGATTCCAACATCTTGTCAAGCATTGTTGCAGGATGCTTGTGACAAGGTCTCTCAGTAAAATCATGAAAAGTAAAACCGTGCAAGGCCATCAACCACCAAGAGATGATAATCCTACCCCAGTTCAACCAAATCCTCAGCATTTAGCTAAAGCACTCCCGTTTCAGCATAGCAATCATCATAGCTCCCTACCTCCCCAAGGTTCGCAAGAAACTAACTCAGAAGAGCAATTGCTAAAATCTCCAATCGTGGTGCAAATGCTCGCCCTAATTGAACAAAATCGCCAGACACACACTCTTCTTCTCCAACATCTAGCGCAGATCAATTCCATCCTTGGTGCAATTCTCGCCAGGAAAGAAAATGGTTCAAATCAGAAACCTGCTCCTACAACTTATTCGATACCTAAATGTTGTTCCTTAAAATGTTGTCAACCCAACCAATCTAAAGATCGTGTGTGCATTCGCTGTGGAGAAATAGGACGTACTGCTGATGAGCATGCAATCAATTGCTTCAGCTGTGAAGGAAATCATTCTCCTGGAAAATGTCCCCTGAATAATCACTTGTTACCTTGCGAAAGTCAAGATCATTGCCCATCCCAATGCCCCCTTGATCCACTAGTCACCGTGATTCAAAGATCGACAAGAAAAACTCCGAGCCTTAATTGCTCAAGAATTGGCAAATAGAAGAGAAGCTGCACAAGAAATATCATTAGAAGAATTGGAGAAGCAGCATTTCAACCTTGTCAATCATCATCAAGAAAGCAGTAATTGGCCATCGCCAATAGCATGCTTCTCATGTGGTGAAGAAGGTCATTGGGCAAGGGAATGCCCTTAGCATCAACAAGTTAAGATTCTGAAGGAGAACATCATGGAACATGCAATTGTTTGCAACAAAGCGTCACGAAAAAAACAAAAGTGCTTCATCTGTCGCAGTAGGGCCATTATGTTAATCAGTGCGCACAAAGAGAACAAATACCTCCTGCAGCTATAGTCATACCAGAAGTTACATCAGTTAAGATTATAACTTCAAGAGTAGGAGGAATAAGATCAGAAGCAGGTCGCCCGAAGAACCAGTTAAAGAAGAGACGCTTGAACAAAGACGCTTGTCCCAAGAAGAATTCTACACAACTCCATTCTCAATCTCAACCATCATTTGTTCTCTACTCCAACAACACCAATGATTGGCTATCTAGTGCTCAAAACTAGGCAATCAATGTTACTTGCTTTTTCTGTTGTGAACGTGGGCATTATGCCAACAAGTGCCCAAAGAAGAAGCGAAATCAACCTTATGCTTAACCCCATGAAGCTATACAACAACTGTAAAGACGACCTCAAGATTTCGAAGGCCAACAAGCCCCTAGCTCTGCATCTACTCCAACTCAAGGCATTAATCATGGCATACCTGACGCAATGCCAGGTACATCCTTTATTATTCTAAGTTCTTACCAGAACTTAGATTAATTTGAAATCATCTTGTCTCTTTAGATCTACTTGAAGTTAACCGAAAATTCATATAGAAACTATTCTTAAAGTAATGTTTTAATAAGTGGAATGATGCCTTATAAATCTAACTGAACCCTCGTCAAAATATATCTTATCTTAATCCTTCCAAATGTCCGATAAAAGAACAAGTGCTAAACTTTCAATTTTCATCTTTAACCATTACCCGATAAATCCTCCATCTATTCCTTAATCAATGAAAAATCAAACACCTTGACTTTAGCAACTAAAATCATCAACCCTTGTTGAATTATCCAAATTAGCCTGTTATATTTAAATACTCTCCTTGATGTCAACACCCAGTACTTCCCAAATAATTCTAGTTGCTATTCATTTTTTCTTTTCTATCATATTCCACAGCTCCCCTTAAAAATAGCATAACCTTGCTAATGATCTTGAATATGAATGTCAACTTGGGCATATGCGAATATTAACCATGCTTAGCCATGCTTGAGAAACAATGTTGAATATGATCAGATCAAAATTGATTCTTGAGAATTGAAAAAGGTTGGTTATGACATGATGTCGATTGTGGATATTTTGACTAAAAACTCAAAATAAAACTATGGTTTAGATGCGGGCAATTATTGGCAATAGCTGGTTGTGTAGGGGTTAGACTTGTATATAGTGTAGGGGGAGATTATTGCCCGTGTCGGATTAAGGACCGAGCTATGGGTTGTTTTCAAGCCAAGAACTCCGTGTAACAATAGGTGCTGTTATGGGTAGCCTTAATCTATTAAGTTACTTAGATCTAGATTTGCACATTGGTAGGCGGGAGATAGTATGAGCAATCCTTTCTTGGTTTGCTTATGAGGGGCTTCCACACTTCGGTGTGGGTAAACGCATGTCGGTATAACGGTGTACGCCTTGGTATGGGAAGAAACCCTCACTACAGGGATTTACAGCTCCTATCGCGGGGAATTACTGCTCGTGTTACCACTTTAAAATTACAGGGAATCACTGTCATGTTTCTTCTCCATAACATGGATTCAACGTCATCGGGCTGGTGCAAAGTTAGGTCTAGGTAATGTAACGGTTATGTTATGATCTCTCTACAGCACACCAAAGGAAGTGTGCTAATAGCTTGCACAAAGAGCTGATCATTTCTTGTGGGTAAAGTTGTACACCTCTGCAGAGTGTAAATCTAATGAATTAGCTGCGCCTAGGGTCAAAGGCACTTGGTAACGTCATCACATGGTTAGAAGTTTTACTATTTTCAAAATGGGATGGTTTTCACCTGATGTGCCTTGTTTTGGCAAAGATTATGGTTATGCCACATGTTGGCAAGGAATGGTTATGGCAGGATTGGATTATTGGATCATTGAATTATTCAATGCTTGCGAAGGGCTGTAAGTGTTACTTATGCTTTACTTATTTCTTATCAGTCAAACTTGCTTTGTTAAATTCCGTTTGCAAATGACAACTTGATTTAAAAATTCAATTTCGCTTTATTCAAATTAACCGTAGAAGATTTTTCCTTTGAAATGACCTACATATATCATAGGTTTTGCTAAAGTCTTGCGGAGTACGTAAAGTACTCACCTTTGCTTATTATGTTGTTTTTGGTGGGAAAAGATAGCGAAGCTGCGAAATATCTCTTTTCATTGCAGGATGCGGGAATTTCAATAAAGCGACATATCTAGGGAATATGCCTTGTCAGTTGCCTGAGGGATTGGATGGGCACACTATAAGACTTTGCTTCCTTTGTGCTGTATATACCCTGAGTTGTAAGAATATATTGTTCAAATAGCTTCCGCTTTAAATAAATGATGTATGGTTGTGATTCCATTTCTTGTGGGTAAAACTGTACACCTCTGCAGAGTGTAAATCTAATTAATTAGCTGCACCTACGGTCAAAGGCACTTAGTAACGTCATCACATGGTTAGAAGTTTTACTATTTTCAAAATAGGATGATTTTCACCTTATGTGCCTTGTTTTGGCAAAGATTATGATTATGCCACATGTTGGCAAGGAATGGTTATGGCAGGATTGGATTATTGGATCATTGAATTATTGAATGCTCGCGAAGGGCTCTGAGTGTTACTTATCTTTACTTATTTCTTATCAGTCAAACTTGCTTTGTTAAATTCCGTTGGCAAATGAAAACTTGATTTACAAATTCAATTTCGCTTTATGCAAATTAACCATAGAAGCCTTTACTTTGAAATGGCCTGCATATATCATAGGTTTTGCTAAAGTCTTGCGGAGTACGTAAAGTACTCACCCTTGCTTATTATGTTGTTTTAGGATGGAAAAGATAGCGAAGCTTCGAAAGATCTCTTTTCGTCGTAGGATGCGGAAATTTCAATAAAGTGACCTTTCTAGGGATTATGCCTTGTCAGTTGCATGAGGGATTAGATGGGTACACTACAAGACTTTGCTTACTCTGTGTTGTATATATATACCCTGAGTTGTAAGAATATATTGTACAAATAGCTTCCGCTTTAAATAAATGATGTATGGTTGTGATTCCAATTGTTGAAAATGTGCGTACTAGCCACTGATCATGAGACTAGTACTATATGCGCATTAGATTTCTACTTTTGCTTTTATTTAAAAATAGTGGTCGTTACATCCTGCATGCTTTGGCCGAAGCATAGACCCATAGTCTACTCCTTCCTAATTAGTTAGTGAAGAAAGTAGTTAGTACTTGTAAGAGTTTTGATTTGTTCTGTTGCAGTCTACAAGTCGTGTGGGACGTGGGCATCTACAGCGGTTTGCATGGATGCGGTTAGTCTCCCATATGTGCACATATGCACATATTCAACGGTTTTCGAACGGTTTTCAACGCATAAATTTTTTAAAATTTTAATTTTTTTAAATTAAAACAGTTTACTGAGCGATTTTGGATCTCGAACCGCAACGGTACACTCGAAAACCGCGGTTTTCAAGCGGTTTTTGCCAGTTTTGTGAACCCTGGTCGATGCTGCACGCCTTCTCCTCCTACCGCCATCGTTCATCTGCTGCTTGCACAGAGCTGCCGACAAGGACAAGAATAAGAAGAGCCAAGGTTTGATGACACCAATCCCCTTCTGCATCTTCGAGTTTGTAGATCAATACTCACTAGACTAATTATAATAAACTCTCTTATCTGTCCGACTGGTTTCGTACATCGATCGATTGAGTAGAAGCAAAATAGACAAAAGCAAAAGACCAAAATGACGATAGCTTAAATCCGCACCATATATAAAGCCTTAGATTTATGGGATGTGATGATTCGAAATTTTGAACCTATGTGGTGGATTTATGCTGTGAAATTATGTATGTCAACTGTCCGATGTCAAATGTGCACACCCATTACAAATTTTCTAGTTCCGCCACTGGTACATGAAAGCCTTGTCAATGCATGCACCACTCCTCTATGATGTGGGATAGTGGGGTCTTTTTTTAATGTTCTAATGGGTTTTAGCCGTAAGTGTATTTTATTATTTTTTTAATATCATAATTGTTTAAATTATTATTTATATTTTAATTTGAGGACAAAATCGTTGTCAGCAGATCTCAATCAAAATTTAAACTAGATCCTCATGAGAGATTTTAATTTCGTATGATCGGCTCAGAACAGAAACAGGCTTGGCGGTAATACCCAAGGCATCATGCTTTTCAATAGCATCATCAGTACTCTAGGCCTTATAGAACTGCTGCTTAAAGGTCACTGCTTCAATTGGAGAAATATGCAAGAAGATCCTTTGTTGCAGCAGTTGGACTGGTTTTTCACTTCTCTAGATTGGATCTCCCTCTACCCCAATACCACAATAGTCGCGTTACGCCAAGAACATCTCTTATCACTCCCCTTGTCTCATAAACATTGAAACAAACATCCTCAGGACCAATCTGTTCAGAGTTGAGAACTTCTGGGTCAGTCACCCAGTTTTCTTAGACCTGGTTCAAAGATCTTGCAATACACAAGTCCATAACTCCAATGCAGCTAAAACCCTCACTGCAAAGTTCAAGAATCTTAGGAGACAACTCAAACACTGGAGCAAACAGTTATCTCACCTATCAAGACTTGTCACAAATAGCAACGCTATCATTCTACTCCTGGATGAACTAGAAGAAAGAAGTATAATTTTAGGATAATTATAAAAAATCATTTGGCTTGGTTATTACATTACAAACAACTTTACTGGAGGAAAAGAAACACCATTCGTTAGATGAAAATGGGGGATGAGAACACAAAATTCTTTCATTCAGTCGTAACAGAGAGATACAAGAGAAACATGATCACACCCACCTTAGCATTAATGACGGTAATTCTATTTCGGACCACCGTGCCAAGGTAGCGGTCCTTTTGGAAACCTATAAGAATAGGATGGGTATCTCGAACCAACCAACTATTCATTTTCATCTCTCCGAGTTGATCACCACAGAAAATAACCTAGATCCTTTGGTGGTTCTGTTTACAAAAGAGGAGATCCTTTGGTGGTTCCGTTTACAATAGAGGAGATTGACAACACAGTCCAATATCTCCTGATAGGCAAAGCTCCGAGGCCAGATGGCTTTAATGGAATGTTCATTAAGAAATGCTGGCATATCATCGCGAATGATTTCTACTCTCTGCAATTAGTTTTTCACAATGGACCTCATTGTTCAGAGCATAAACGGCTCCTTCATAGCGTTGGTGCCAAAGAAATCTTCACCTCAAACAGTTAATGACTACAGGCCGATCTCCCTGCTAAATTCCAGTTTGAAACTAATCACAAAGCTCCTAGCAAATAGGTTACAGAATGTTATCCTACATCTTTTCCACCGAAACCAATATGGATTTCTCAAGGCCAGAACCATCCAAGATTGTCTAGCCTGGGCCTTTGAATATATTCACCATCTATCATCGAACTATTCCTCTGTCCTTCTAAATGGAGTACCAGGCAAGCAATTCCAATGCAAAAGAGGAGTTAGGCAAGGGGATCCCTTATCACCACTTCTAATTGTTCTAGTGGTTGATCTACTTCAAGCCATAGTAAATAAAACTACTCAAAGAGGAATCATCTAGCCCCCTATTTTAATACAAGGTGCTCCAAACTACCCCATAGTGCAATACACAGATGACACCTTGCTGATTACAGCCCTGTTTGGGGGGCTACGGTTGAAATTTGAAAAGTCGCTTTTGGTTTCTTTGGTCAGAAGCATTTGTGGTGGTGGTCGTTGCTTTTTTGTTATACCGCTTGGCAACTGGTCAGAGCTGTAGCTTTTGGGGGGCAACCGAGCGGGAAGACAATAACCTAGCGAAGCACAGCGGCGGATGAGTGGAGAGGTGACGTGGATGTGACGAGGCAGGGTGGCGGAGGTTGGGGAGGCGGAGTGAGCGAGATGGGAGACGGTAAAGCGAAGCCACAGATGAAAAGCTCCTCCTCAGGGGCTGCAGCTTTTGGGGGTGCTTCTACTGTGGCTTAGCTTCTCAATCGCTTGACCATCTTTGTTTGGGGAGCTTTTAGCTCAAAGTCAAGACACCAAGCGCAGCCCCCAAACAGGGCCTACGCGAGCCTATGCTAGACAACTCGTTTGCATGAAGAATCTCTTAAGTACCTTTATGGCTTCCACAGGTCTTAAAGTCAATTACCACAAATCTTGTATGTATCCCATCAACGTGGATGTAGGCAGCTTCTCCATTCTAGCAAACACTTTCGGTTGCTCCAAAGGACAAATGTTGTTCACCTATCTTGCGTTGCTGCTGGGAGCATCTAGACCAAAAATCAAGGATTTTGCTCCACTCACGGACTGCATTGAACGCCGCCTCACAGGCAGCGCAACCTTTCTGTCCTATGGAGGAAGGCTAGCTATGGTAAACTCTGATATGTCCCTCCTACCGACTTACTACATGTGTAATCTTAAATTACCTACAACAGTAATTATGCACATAGATATAGCCTAGAGACACTGCCTGTGGAGAAGATCGGATGATCTTCAAAAGAGAAGCCCATCATTGATAGCATGGGATAAGGTTTGTACTCCAAAGGATAAAGGAGGCCTGGGCATTTTAAATCTGAACATACAAAACCAGGCTCTACTGTTCAAACATCTTCACAGGTTTTATAACAATAGAAACACTTGTGGGTTCACCTTCTATGGAGCAAATACTACCGGAATAGTGTCCCTCACTCTTCCACGACGATTGGATCCATTTGGTAGAGGGATATTATGAAAATGGTCAACCAATTCTGGGGCATTGCAACCACGTCTATTGGTTCTGGAACAACAGTAAGTTTTTGGAAAGATCTATGGAACAACTATCTGCCAAGTATCAAGTTCCTGACTTTATTCACTTATGCCAAAAATGTCGATATATTAGTGTCCTCATTCATAAATGAAGTCAATTGGGTAAACATTTTAGCCTATCTCCTTTGGAATAGGCTTTTGCAGAACTTGAGGAGCTAATAACACTCTTTCAAGACTTAAACAGCTCCTCCATAACAAATGATTAGTGGACGTATATCTGGGGACAATCTGAGTATACGCCACAAAAATACTATAGGGATATGTTCCAGGCCATTCCTATTTCAGTTCTCATGAAATTGATTTGGAACACCTAGTGTGTCCCCAAGCTAAAAGTCTTCGCCTGGCTCCTCTTGTAGGACCACTTGAATACCAAAGTAATGTTGAGCAGGAGGGAATAGTATATTGGACATGATACTCAATGCAACCTTTGCCTTCAAATGGAGCAGGAAATGGCCACACACCTTTTCTTTGCCTACCCTTTCAGCAGGCAATACTGGAACATTCTTAATATTCAATGTGACCTCTCGATAAAAATCTTTCAGATGATCCAAAATGCTAAACAGACCTTTGCTCATTCGCTCTTCATGGAAATTTTCATCCTGAGTTCATGGCACATTTGGAAGCAACGCAATAAAAAAATCTTTAACCAAATTAACGAGTCCTCAGAAGACTGGAAAGAGGGCCTCACAGCTGACGTTAGGTTGCACCTCATTAGGATCAAACTATCTATTAGACCCCTTGTTGCGTCCTGGATTAGTTCCTTGTAACCAGTTAAATTCCTTGGAACCGGTTGTCCATGTATTTATATTTCTCTTCTTTTCCTTTATTTTCTTTCTTTCTTTTCTTTCTCTATTTGTTTCCCTCACCTCTCAACTTAGCTTCTTATTCTTTAATTTAATTTTTCAGTAGAAGCCTCTCCTAGTGGTTTTCAATAAAAAAAAATCATTTTGAAGTTACAAATTCCAACTTGACTAATTGTTTGGAATGTATTTGTGAAAAGGGTGTGTGATCACACGATATATGATATTGATTGCATGTGTTGCACTATAATCAATATCGATGGTAACTAATTTTACCTTGTAAGCCATGGAATTGGGCTACTTATACAACCACATATCTAGAAGGAATATGTCCATTTTACATCCTCGAACTATTAAAAAAGTTTAGATAACCCCCAAACTATAAAACCAGTTATTTAACACTCTCTCATCTTCTAATACTAAACTAAATCACACCCTAGGGCGATTTTCCTTGGATGTTTTGCATCTCCTATATATAATTAAGGAAAAAAGTGATTCATAATTTTAAAAACTTTTATGTATGATTCTAAGGCAATAATTATAATCCCATAAATATTTCAATCTATGATCACACTTGTACAATTTTATAAAATTCTGATAAGGTCACTGTCTCAATTAAGGGTTTTTTTATTTTGATTTTTCTGAGATATCAAATTATGTTTAATTAATTTGAAAAAATTTCTATGTGATCCTATGGGTTTATAGATGACATTATAAAATTTTTAGATGATGATCAAACCTGTACATTTTTATAAAAATCAGAAAGTATTATTGTTATTTTTAAATTACTGTTGTTTTTTAATTTTTTAAATGTATTAAGTGCTTTCAAATTTCCCAAACACTTTTTGGGGATATTTTGGAGGTGGATTAGGGTTTAATTAAATTTTCTCCAAATTTTATTCTTATATGATTTTGAACTTCACAGATTACGAGTTAGACCGGCACGATATAGCACGGCGAGGTGGTCGTGCCTTGCAAGCACAGCACGCCAAAGTCCGAAGCCCATTAAACACGTACCGCATTGCTATGGTACGGCAAAGCCCAACTTCCACCTCTAACGAGCGTGACTGTGTGCCACGCGGATGGCGAAGGGCTCGGCTCGGCGAACGACGGGGGTAGTCGGTGTGCCGTCCTCGCGGATGCGAATGGGTGGCCGATCCATCCCACGCACCAACGCGGCCCAACGGAGCTGCGGCGTGCGGGTTAGCTTGAGATTTGGTTAACACGGCGGCCCAGTCAGCCGAGTGGTAGCTAGCGACGTCCAAAGGCGATCCCTAGGAGCAAGGTTCAAAATCTCGCCAAACTTTCGTGAGATTTCGTCGAGATCTTGGTTTTCGGACGTGGACGAGATTTGAAATGCCCGCCAGATTGAAAAAATTCAAAAAAATTTAAATTGCTACAGTAATCTAAAAAAAATCTAGCCAAGATCTCACCATTATTGACCGAAATTTGGTGTTTGACCACTCGATTTGACCGAAAATTGATCAATAACCCCTAAGAAAGTCATCTTCTATGAAAATTTGATGAAATACCGAATTTTTGAGATATTTTTTAAAATTTCAAAAACACTATTAGATTTTTATAAAATTGTACGAGCTTTATCTAGATCTAAAAAATTTATGGTACCATCCTAAGAAGTGTAGGATCATACAGAAAATTTTTAAAAGTAATTGAAGTTCATTTATTATCTTGACAAAATCAAAAACAGAATGAACACAATTGGGACAGTAACATTGTCAAAATTTTATAAATTTTCTCGAATGTGATCATGATCCAAAATTTTTATGAGAGCTTAATAATTGACTCAGTAGAATTATATAAAATTTTAAAAAAATAAAAAAAAATTGATTGCTTAATCAAATCTATGTATGTATCGAACTTCATTTGTTATATTTCAAAAATCAAAAACAGAAAGAACATAAATGGTAGACTGTACTTGTAAGAATTTTATAAATTCACTCGAGTGTAATCATGATTCAAAATTTTTATGACATCTTAAGAATTTTCTTATAAACCTTATGCAAAATTTTCAAAAAATTTAAACATTTTTTGTTTGCTAAAGCAAATCTATATATTGATCATTAGCCTTTTACGAGGACATAACACTCTCAGAATTTTTGGAACTTCTTGAAGCTTGGTCATCAGATGAAAATTTTATAGACACATTAATGAAAAATCAGGACCATCTATAAAAAGTTTCAAAATTTTCTAATATGTTTTGTACCAATTTTCATTTGGTTGAAGTTTGCCCGTAATGCTTTTATTAGCATAGTAGCACTGTCTGAATTTTTAAAACTTCATGAAGCTTGATAATCATCTGAAAATTTTATGGTAAAATTAGTGCTGTATCACAAACATTCAAAAAAAATTTCAAAAGTTTATAACGTGGTTTGTTTCATTTTTCATTCGGTTCAAACTTGTCGGTCAGTGTTTTATCAGGTCAGTACCAATGTTTGAATTTTTTAAATTTCCTCAGATCTGACAATCATCTGAAATTTTTATGGCAACATCATTGATATGTCAGGACCGTATGAAAAAACTTTCAAAAAAATTTAACGCCATTTGATCAGTTTCGCTCTGTGCAATTTTGCCGAGATCTCGGCAAAACCGGCGAAATTTCGGTTTTCTCGGTTGAAAAAAAACGGATTTGAATTTTTATTTTTATAATTTGTCCTAAATTTTTGTGAAATTTTTAAATCTCGTCGAGATTTCGTTCTTTGACTATGCACAAAATTTGGAACGAAATCGAGATTTTGAACCATGCCTAAGAGCAGGGTTCCAAATCTCGACGAATTTCGGCGAAATTTCACTGAAATTTCAGATTTCGTACCACCCTGAAATCTAAAGTACCGGCCGGAAAAAAATTAGATTTTTTTTAAATTGCTACAGTACCTCCGAAATTTCGCCAAATTTCATGTTTTTTTGGCTGGTTTTGAAACTTTTACTGCCGGATTTGACCGGATTTGGTCCAATAACCCTTAGGAAAGTCATCTCCTATGAAAATTTGTTGAAAAACAAATTTTTTAGACATTTTAAAATTTTGGTAGAAACACTGTCAGATTTGTATAAAATTATACAAGCTTGATAATAAGATGAAAATTTTTTGGTACTATCCTTAGTAGTTTAGGATCATACATAAAAACTTTCAAAATAATTTAACTTCATTTGTTATGTTTAAAAAATCAAAAACAGAATGAACATAATTGGGACAGTTACATTGTCAGAATTTTATAAATTTTCTTGAGTGTGATTATGATCTAAAATTTTTGTGAGAGATTAATAATTAACTCAGTACCATTATATAAATTTGTAAAAAAATTTAAACTTTGTTTATTTGGTCAATCAAATCTATGTAAGCATTGAACTTGGTTTGTTATATTATATTTCAAAAATCAAAAAGAAAAGAACATAAATGGTATTGTGCCTTGTAAGAATTTTATAAATTCACTGGAGTGTGATCATGATTCAAAATGTTTATGAGATATTAAGAACTTCCATATCACCAATCTTTACAATTTTTAAAAAATTTAAACATTTTTTTATTGCTAAATCAAATCTATGTATTGATCATCAGACTTTTATCAGGACGTAGCATTGTCTGAATTTTTAAACATTATTTGAGAATGATCATCATCTAAAAATTTTAAATAAACATTAATTTTACATCAGGACCATCCACAAAAATTTTCAATGGTTTTTAACGTGGTTTAGATAATTTTTCATTTTGTTTAAGTCTGCCGGTAAGCCTTTTAACAGGGCAATAGTACTGTTCGAATTTTTAAAAATTCATACATTTTGATCATTATTTAAAATTTTATGAGAGCATTACAGATAAATCATAACCATGCAAAAAAAAATTCAAATGTTTATAACGTGGTTTGAACCATTTTGCATTCGACTCAAAATTGCCGGTCAGTGTTTTATTAGGACAGTAGAAATGTTTGAATTTTTAAAAATTCCACTTAGCTCAGAATAATATGAAATTTTTATGGAAATATCAGCAATGTGTTAGGACTCTCAAAAACAAATTTCAAAATATTTCGACATTGTTTGACCCACTTTTTTCCATTGCAAAAAGACCGAAATTTCGAGTATTTCGCCCAAAATTTCGGTATTTTTCGGCGAATTTCGTTTTTTCTCAGTACAAAACAAACCTGATTTGAATTTTGTTTTTGAATTTCGGACAAGATTTGTTCGAAATACCAGAATTTCACCGAAATTTCGAAATCCGGTTAGAGACAGTATTTTATCCGAAAACGAAATTTGAATCCTTGCCTAAGAGTGCGCCCGAGATGTTCCGCGGAGCTAGCGCGGACGCTTGTGCTCGTCCGAGGGCGCGACGCGACTGACGGACAGGAGACCGTAGCGCATGCAGCGAAAGTGCCGATCGTGCGGCCAAATTCGATATGCGGCAGACATGATTGGGCGGCTGATTGTCATGTACTAGGGTCACGAAGTAGATTATCAGGTGGGTCCTGTGAGCTTTTGACCGGTGGGCCTCACAGGGGGTGTGTGAGTTGGATGACAAGATATAAGGCCTGTTGGGAAACCACGTGGTCCAATAGAAAGTCCACGGTGATCCTTTAGTCGAAATCCTAGGTGAGCGCTATAAAAGGAGAAGGGGGTCCCCCTATGTACAAGTAGTCTAAAAGCAATAAAGAATTCAGTCGTCGCTCCCATATATTTGTGTCTCTCTCTTTCTGTTCTCCAACTTTAGATCCGTTCGGGAACCCCGGACTATTCGATAGCGAGGTTCCTTAACACGTTATCAGCACGAAGCTCTACCGCAGATCAGAATTGAAAGGTGAGAAAGGTGGGGATTTCGGCAATTGAATCTAAACGCTTATCGTTTCTATGCATGCATCTACCCTACGCATCTATTTTCTGTTTTTTTTTGTCATGTGGCACGAAGCTACACGGCGATCGCATGAAGCTACTTGGCATGAAGCCACAGCACACAGAAAATAAAAAAGAAACGGAATACATCGTCTCGGTTTGTGCGCCCGCAGCGTGCGCCGCTGCCGCTGTTCCCCAGACCAGTGTGCCTCGGCTCGCACGCTTGCAGCGCACTATCGCCGCCGCCGGCACGAAGCCGCCTCGGTTCCCGCACTCGTCGGCTTGAAACCCGGCTAGCCGCCGTCCCTCGAAGAAGCACGCTCGGACGCGGTATCCCGCCAACTCGGCCGTGCGCGCCGTCTCGCCATCCGACGACGCTGTTGCCCGCCGCCGATGGCCTCGACCGCGTCGCGCTCGCCCGGCTGCGCGTCGCCTCATTGCTTTCGACTTCGTAGCGCGCCCGCGCCTCGCCCGTCGCGCGACGCCGCTCGGCTTCAGCGTCTGCCAAAGCCGCCGCGCCGCCGCGGCGCCCGCGCCGCCGCCGCCGCGCACGGCATCGGCTCGGTTTTGAAGTGCCGGCTTGGCCTTTTGAAGCTCGGCGGCCGAGCCGCAGCCCACACCCGCGGCGATCGTAAGCGAGCCCGCCCGGCGCCCGGCGATGTTCGACGAAGCGCGCGCGCCTCCACGCCACGCCGTCGCGCCAAGACGAAGAAACCGCCGCCGCCCCACACAAGAAGCGCCGCCGCACAGAAGAAGTCGCCGCCGCCCCACCCGGCCGCCGCCACGCCCGTAAAGAAACGGCGGCTGCGCCCGTGGCGCCGGCGGCACCGCCGGCCAAGCGGTGGCGTCCTCCCGCCGCCGCCTCGCCGAGCCACGCTGCGCCGTCGCTGTGCACGAAGCACCCGAGCGCCGTGCACGAAGCACCTGAGCGCCGAGTCGCGCCGTCGCTGTGCACGAAGCACATCCCCTCGCCGGTGCCGCCTCCCCACTGGTCCGCCCCATGTGCACAAAGAATTGAATGGCGGCTAGCCGCCGTGCCTTAAGGAGGTACTGTGGGCTAAGGCCCAAAGGCCAGACGAGAAAAAAAAAGAAAACGGCCCAGTGGCCGGCTCGGCAGCCGAAGAAAAGGAAAAAGAAAAAGGAAAAGAAAGAAAAGAAAAGAAAAATTCATAGAAAAAATTTGAAAAATTGCCACAAGATTTATTTGGCTCTGTTTTTAATTTTTCTGGCTTTATTTCTCTGTTTTATGAATATTCTTTATGAATTTTGAATCCGTTGCTTTATTTAAGATAATGCAATACATAGCAATTTATTTTTTCTGCACTTTATGTCTTTGCAGCCATTTTCTATTAGATTACACGAAGTAATCTAATGTCGGAATTTTGAAATCATGCAGATGTCCGGCATTGTGAATCGTGAGTTTGAAGAACTGGCCCCGCACGGTCAGAACTACCTCACTTGGGCATCGGACGTAAAGATTGTTCTTGGGGGCAAGAAGCTCCGTGCAGCGATTGGTCTAGGGTCCTCGCAGGATGCGAAACCTACCGCAGAGCAGAACGATCAAGCCTTGTACTTTCTCAGGCACCACCTCTCAGCCACTCTGAAGAACGAATACATGGCTGAGGAGAGTGCACATGAGTTTTGGACTGTACTGCAGAAGCGGTTCGAAAAACTCAAGTACACCATCTTGCCCCAAGCACAGCAAGATTGGGTGCGCCTGAGATTTGCAGACTATAAAACAGTGGTCGAGTACAATTCTGCCTTGCACAGAATTTGTACCAATCTCTCTATGTGGCAAGAAGATCACTGATGAAGAGAAGATTGAGAAAACTCTCTCTACCTTCCACCCAAATGCTATCCAGAGTGCACGCAGCTATCGTCGGACGCATACAAAGAGTATAGCGAATCGATTGATGTAATGCAAGTTATGGAATCGCAAGACGATGTTCTACACAAGAACTATGTCTCGCACCACTGACGACGCAATCGCACACAGTCAATGCCAATAGCTACAAGGTGAGAAAGCCCATTAATAAAAAGAAGGGCAAGTGGTGGAAAAGAGAGGACTCAAAGCCAAAGGAAAGTCCAAAGCCCGGTGAAGAAGGATGACAAAAGAAAAGACGCACGCCAAGCCGTATGGACAGCAGAACCAAACGTGCTTCAAGTGTGGCACTTGGGGACATTGGTCGAAGATATGTCCGAATCCAAGGAAGTGATCAACGATATCGTGCTAAGAGGAAGGCAAAGAAAACGCCCGCAGAGCGCGCCGCCAACATCGGTGATGATGACGTCATGGATGTAGATACCCCACTTGTCTCATCCTCACAGAATAGCCTGGACATCGATGCTGCAGCCAAGCTTATGGCAAATGAAGAGAAAACTTCTGTCGTTGACATAGAAGCAGAAGTTAATGCATATTTTACAGATTCTGTTTAATGCATTTTTTTAGATTATGGTTGTTAGCATTTTCTTTGAATAATGAATTGTAAGCTCTAGAAGAGCATACTTCCTTCATGAATAAATATGCAATTTATTCTTTATTCCAGTATTCTTCAAATTTGCAAGCAATATTTGGATTGTTTTTGCCTCTATCTGATTAGAATTATATTTCTTTTATCTAGAAATCGTGTAGCGCCTAAATGGAAGAGATATGCATTGTTGATAGTGGCACAACAAATACCATCTTAAGAGAGTCTAAATACTTCTAGTCAATCACGAAGAACGCTGGAAAGATTACTACGATCGCAGGAAGCGACTCATATGTAATGTGCTCAGGAAGAGCCACTATTATATTGCCTATGGGTACAACTTTGGTAATCGAAGAAGCCCTTTTGTACCCTGAATCAACGCGCACTCTCTTAAGCTTTAAAGACATCCGCGCCAATGGTTTTCACGTAGAAACCAATGAAGAAAATGGCAAAGAATATTTGTGCATTGTGAAGCACGCGGTATGTGGAAAAATGGTATTAGAAAAATGTCCCTCATATGAATCTGGGTTGTACTACACAAATATTCATGCACCCGAAGTGTATAATTCCTTGAAGACTGTTTTTAGAAGCTCTGAGTTATTTTCTTTATGGCATGATAGATTAGGCCATCCTGATCTTAGAATGATGAGAAATATAGTGAACAACTCACAAGGTCATGGTATTAATGTTAAAAATTTCTCGAATCATGAAGATTTTGTGTGCCCTGCATGTGCCACCGGGAAATTAAATAACTAGACCCTCTGTCATGAAAGTGCAAAGTGAAATTCATGCATTCCTGGAACGCATCCAAGGGGATATTTGCGGCCCGATTCAGCCCCTATCAGGGCCGTTTCGATACTTTATGGTGCTCATTGATGCTTCCTCGAAATGGTCACATGTATGCTTATTGTCAACAAGAAACCATGCTTTTGCAAAGCTGATCTTGCAGATCATAAGAATTAAGAATGCTTTCCCTGATCATCGCGTGAAGTCCATTAGAATGGACAATGCCGGAGAATTTACTTCAAAGGCATTTGACGATTATTGCACGGCAACAGGGATAGCAGTTGAGCACTCCGTACCGCACGTCCATACGCAGAATGGACTAGCAGAAGCACTAATAAAGAGGATTAAGTTCATTTCGGACCGCTTTGCGAGTTGTAACTTGCTCAATACTTGTTGGGGACGCTTGATCCCGCACGCACCTCTTATCAATTTCGGACCGTCGGCCTACAACATCCATTCTCCTATGCGGCTTGTGCGGAATCATCTGAAGATCTCCCATCTTAGAAAATTTGGGTGTATGGTATATGTACCTATACCACCCCTCACGTGATCGCAATGGGCCCTCTCCGCAAGTCTGGGATATACGTTGGTTATGTGAGTGCATCCATAATCAGGTATTTGGAACCCATGACTGGAGACTTGCATACAACCCGATTCGCTGATTGCATTTTTGACAAGGATCGTTTCCCGTCATTAGGGGGAGGAAATCAACCTTTGGATGAAAAATGCCGGGAAATCATATGGCATTCTACTGGGATCCCCGCACATGACCCCTGCACTAATGAAGCAAATCAAGAAGTCCAGAAGATAATTGATTTGCAGAATTTAGCAAATGAACTGCCTGAGCATTTTTGTGATCTGAAGGGCGTAGTTAAGTCGCATGTACCCGCAAGGAATGTACCAGAGAGGGTGGAAATACCAAAGAAAATAGAAGGTATCCCTCAACCTGTTCAGAGGCCTCAAAGAAAAGAGCAGAAATCTGCTCCTCAAACCCAAAGTACCCGAGACGCCCGAGAAAATCAAGAGAGGACTTACCACAACCAATCACGAAAATGCCCCAAGGAAAGAAGGGAGCAAGTTGAGACTGCACCTGGAAAGAAGCCAACAGAAAAGCAATTCCAGACTTGAACCTTCCACTGCAGGAAGCCGCCGAAAATAATGTGTGCGCACACATAGGCGATGAAAAGCTAAAGGAACTTGCTCCTGCGATAGGGAATAGCAGTGAAGAGCAAGTAGAAGTGCATGTAGCACCCCATGAAGAAATGGCCATAAACTTTGTAATAACAGGAGAATCCCTAAATAGAGCAACAGCCAACGTTGATGCATACTTTGCAAAGAAGATTGCCTCGATCATTGATCATGATCCCGAGCCTACATCTCTAGCAGAGTGCAAGAAAAGTCTAGATTGGGAAGAATGGAAAAAGGCAAACACTGCAGAGTTAGTCTCTCTGAACAAGAGAGAGGTGTTTGGGCCCGTATGCCGCACACCTCCCCATATAAACCCTGTATGTCACAAATGGGTCTTTGTTCGGAAGAGGAATGAAAACAACGAAGTTGTAAGGTACAAGGCAAGGCTTGTAGCTCAAGGTTTCACTCAACGTCCTAGAGTTGATTATGAAGAAACCTATTCTCCGGTCATGGGAGGAATTACCTTTAGATATTTGATCTCAATGGCAGTCAACTTGAAGTTGAGAATGAAGCTAATGGATGTTGTCACAGCATATTTGTATGGAAACTTGGATTCGGAGATATACATGAAAGTACCGGAAGGAATCCCTATCCCGAACCGAGACGGAGCAAATAGAAACCTATACAGTGTGAAATTGGAGAAATCACTATATGGGCTAAAGCAGTCGGGAAGAATGTGGTACAATCGTTTGAGTGATTTTCTCTGCAAGAAAGGCTACACAAACAGCGAAGATTGTCCATGTGTTATACAGCGATCCCCGAATGGATTCTGTATAATCTCCGTCTATGTAGATGACTTGAACATCATTAGGACGGATGAAGAAATTGAAGAAGCATGCTCATACTTGAAGTCTGAGTTTGAAATGAAGGATTTGGGTAAAACCAAGTTTTGTTTAGGCTTGCAGCTTGAACATGTCCAAGGTGGAATCTTGGTACACCAATCAACCTACACGCAGAAAGTGTTGGAAAGGTTTGGATTCGAAAAAGCATATCCTGCAAAGACTCCAATGGTCGGAAGGTCACTCCAAACAGACCTAGACCCATACAGACCTAGAGAAGAGGGGGAGGAAGTCCTGGGAGCAGAATTCTCATATCTGAGTGCAGTTGGAGCGCTCATGTTCCTTGCGAATAGCACTAGGCCGGACATTGCGTTCGCTGTGAATTTGCTAGCTCGGTACAGTGCAGAACCCACCAAAAGGCATTAGAAAGGGATCAAGGACATCTTCCGCTACCTCCAAGGAAGCAAAGACCTCGGTCTGTTTTTCAGAAGAAACAATGAATTGAATTTGGTTGACTACGCCGATGCTAGGTACTTATCAGACCCGCATACTAGCAAGTCCAAAACTGACTATGTTTTCCTATGTGGAGGAACAACAATTTCTTAGAAGTCGTCTAAGCAAACTCTTGTCTCGACGTCGACAAACCACTCGAAAATCATTACTTTGTATGAAGCATCTCGTGAATGTGCATGGCTCCGAAAAATGGTTCACCACATCCAAAAGTCATGTGGCTTGAACATTGAGCAAACTCCCACGATAATCTATGAAGATAATGCAGCTTGTGTTGCCCAAGCACAGATGGGTTATGTGAAGAGCAATCTCACGAAGCATATCAACCCCAAGTTCTTCTATGCTCATGAATTGCATAAGATGAACGAGATCAAGATATTGCATACTAAGTCATGTGAAAATCTTGCAGACTTGTTCACTAAATCACTCCCAGCATCTACCTTTGAAAGGTGCGTGAAAGGAATTGGGATGATGAGACTTAGAGAAGTGCAGATTTCAGGGGGAGATATTTCACATACTCCCACATAAATCTCGAAGATGAATTATGAATACCCAACATAAATCTCGAAGATTAGCAATTGAAGTTCGGGTGGATTGTACTCTTTTTCCTTAGCAAGTTTTTCATGAAGTTTTCTTGCATAAGGTTTTAACGAGGCAATTCGTGCAACATAGTAAGCGTATGCTATGTACTCTTTCTCCAAGTATTTTTCCCACTGGGTTTTTCTGGAGTTTTAATGAGGCATATGCATCTCGCGGCAAAGGGCCCAAGGGGGAGTGTTGGGAAACCACGTGGCCCAATAGAAAGCCCACGGTAGTCCCTTAGCCGAAACCGTAGGTGAGCGCTATAAAAGGAGGAGGAAGGGTCCCCCCTATGTACAAGTAGTCTGAAAGCAATAAAGAATTCAGTCGTCGCTCCCATATATTTGTGTCTCTCTTTTTCTGTTCTCCAACTTTAGATCTGTTCGGGAACCCCGGACTATTCGATAGCGAGGTTCCTTAACAAGGCCATCTGCTGTGTAAGTTTGAGGTGAACCGAACAGATGAAATAATTTTTTAAAAACATTTTGGCCAGAACTCTGACATTCAGTATAGAAGAAGGATAACAGTCGGGCTATAAATACATACACACTTACACACACGCACGCCACACACCACACACACGTAGAAGCGCTGCACCCGGCCCGTGCGCACCCGGGCGAGTCTAGGATTTAGATGAAATAAATTAAAATTCTATTTAGAACTGCTTCAGCTTCGATTTCTTCACTTTGTAAGCCGGAAGCTGTTTCAAATGACCGGCTTCTTTGTAGTTGGAAGTCAAAAATCAACAGCTCATTTGTACTAAAAGAAACTCAAAACCGAAAGCTAGTCTAGGGTAGCTTCTCGAAACTTCGGTAGATTGGGGTTCTTACTTTATGGCTAGAGCTAAAGAAAATTATCAAATATAAAATCATAAACCCCACCTCTCTCTCACCCTTATTCTCGATCCGTGCTCCTCACACATAAAAGCTAAACTAAAAACCAGACTTACAAACACCAAATCTCTCTAAGCCAGCCATTCAACCATACAGCCTTTGAATCATACAACCCAACAGAAAGTTATTTTTCAGAAAAGCTACAGTCATACGAAACAGAGTCTATCCGCATTCAGCTTCTCGCTCTCTAGTTCTTCCGACCCATAAATTATTTTCTGCTTATACCGCAAATTCATTGCTCTTCCCAGGCTAAACTCCGTTCGTCCTCTTCTAGCTGCCAATTACCGGTCAGGTTCGTAACACTGATTGTGATTGGAGGGCGCACAGAGCTCAAAAGCGGCGAGGATCTTGGATGTGCGCACGATTCTCCCCCGTATAGTCAACTATGATCTCACGAATGGCAATCCACTACATAGCCAACCCGGCCCTGTGCACGAATCGAACTTTAATCAACTAAACTTTAATCTTGAATTGTGAATGCGTTCACGTTGAGCCATTACATAATCATGGTAAATTGGTTCATCACGTAGATTTGGATGCAAAATCTTACATGATTTAATTCCACACTTTACACTACATAACTAAATTAAGGGTCTGTTTGTTTTTGCTTTTGACTCTAGATTCTGACCCCAAAAACAAAATAAAAAAGAATCAGCCCGATTCTAGAAATCGATTCTCACAATCCGACCCACCCATATACACTAGAATTCACAGTACACTTCATATGTGCTTTTGAATTCTAGTTTTTGAACAATCAGCTTCCCTACAACCACAATCCAAAATTATTTTTTAGAGAATCAAAATAAAAACAAACAGCACTAATACCGACGAGAAATTGCAAATTATGGTTCTGTCAAAAAGAAAAAAAACAATGCAAAATAAGGTACCATGATCAAGCAGCCGAGGTGGACCCGGATACCTCCTCCCTGTCAGTGTCTCCGTCCTCACCTCCGGCCGAGGAGAACAAGTCCTTGCACAGCTCGCCGTAGAACCTGCAGACCAGCTCGACGAACACTGGCGACTTGAGCCGCTCCCAGCACTGCAGGAGCTCCTCCACGTCCTGCAGGTCCCTCACCTTCCCCTCCTGCATCAGCATCTCCATCAGGCAGCTCTCGAAGCTCCGGCACGCCTCCTCCTTCTCCTCCCCACCGCTCCTCCTCGACCGCAGCCGCGCCACCATCTTCACGTACGCCGGCGTCTCCGGCGACGGCAACGGGGCGTGCACCGGCGCATCCGTCACCGCAGCTGCTACCCTGCGCCCGGTCTCGCTCTCTGACGAGGTAGCCGGCGTTGAGGACGGTGGGACGAGCGGCCAGAACACCGCTCGGACCGACCGGAACGTCCGGTGCGGACGGCGCCGACGGCGGGGACTCATCTTGTCGGCAGCCTTGCGGAGGTTGCGGAACCGGAAGGCCCTGATGGAAAGGGCGGCGGAGGCCGGGATGCGGAAGAGCCGCTTGAGGGCTATCTTGCATGGCGTGAGGAGGCTGCACGTCATGCAGGAGGAAGGGTGAAACGATCGAGAGGAGGTTCGCATTGTTGGAGATTCTCTGTTGGTTTCTTGGGTGATTCTGTGTTGGAAGAAAGCTAGGAAATGTAGCGATCGATGGGAGGGTATAATACGAAGAAGTTTGGCGTTTGGCCGTGGCTTGGTTCATTGGTTGCCTCAGAGTCGATCGTTGCATGGTTGTGGCATACACGTTGAGGACTCTAATAGTGGGGGGGCACGATGAGTATGTGTAGGCACATTCATGCCTGGTCGATCTGGTTAAATAATCAATAGTCATCGTAGATCAATCCCAAGAACAATTATAAATACCCGAAAAACAATTACAAATAGATGAACATTAAGTATGGGGAATTGGACTTTCTTCTCTTTATTCAATCTTATTTGATGTATCTCTTGTATAATGGGTGACTCTATTTATAGCCTAAACTACTTAGGGTAGATTCGGAATTCGCCCATAAACCCAAGGCCAGCGGCCAATTAGTGTATTAGACCTAATTTTATTCTTATTTAAAGCCAAATGCAAAAGATGAGCTACGAGAGTAGGGGGACATATCCTGTGCAAACGGGCCTTGAATAAAAATCCAAAATTTTCATCCGGCCGTTGGATTATGTATAAAGGCCCCAGATCTTCCCTTCCATCCCCACCCGCAATTTTTTTTTAAAAAAACCCTTCCATGGTTCATTTCCCTCTCCATCTCTATCACACACACTATCTCAGAGGCCCATTGCCGATGACACTTTCTCTGTCCGCTACCCCACGCTGCCTTCATTCGCTGTCCTCACCGCCATTGCTAGGTGGAGAGTGGTGAGGTGGAATGTAACATCCCAATTTTAACTATTTAAAAATTCCTTTATGTAGTATAGGTCCCCTAAAAATTCTCGTCAATTTTTCTCGCTAATTAAAGCTTAATTTTTTTAAATTTAAAAGATTTAATTTGAATAATGTAAACCTCAATTAAATGTTTTTTTTAATTTAAAAGATTTAAGTTGGGTTCCTTATGTTTCAAGGAATTTTTGTGATTTTTTTGGATTTTTTAGTTCATTTACTATTATTTGAGCACATTTGGATTTGTTAGATTTTCTAAAATTCAAAAGCATTTTAATTTTTAAATCCTTTGTGGGCTGATTTCTTTTCTGGACCACTCTTTCTCTTTCCCTCTCCCACATGGCCCGCATGACCCAACAACCCACCAGCCCATCCACACCGCCCTAGCCCATCCCCACCTCATCGCCCCACCTCACGCCGCACAGCCTTGCCAGCACTGTTGCTGCCACCGCGTTTCTTGGCATGCGAACCGCATCGCCATAACCTAGACCACCCTTTAAAAGCTGAGGCCAGCCCGTGTGTAATGCCTCATCCTGCACCCCGTCGATGCCCTTCTTGCACAAGAAATCTCCACCGCAAGTCGTCTTCTCTAGCCCCAGCATTAGAGCAATCGTGCGCCACTATTTGCCTCGTGTTCCTGGGCACTCCGGTGAGTCTTTCACAAAACCAACTGTATCACCATGTGTTCTAGGCCTAGATCTTCTCTACCCTCAAATAGATTTGAGTTTTGTGCTCCACGTACCGAGATCGAGTCGATTCAATCTCTTGCACCGCCTCCACTTCACCTCCTGTTTCCGCTGCCGTCGGTGAGCCCCTGCCACCATCGGGTTCGCTGTTAGACATTATATCTGGTGTGCCCCTCCTTGTCACCGAAGCATCATCGGAGTTCGTCGCCATTGCGAGCCCCACCGCTACGCTGCCTTGTTCCTTGCCACTGGTTGTTGTGGTTATCGCTAGTAAACCTAGACTGTGTTATCATGTTTGCCATAGCCCTATTGCCCTGACTCGAGCTTTCCCCATGACCGTCAATCGCCAGACCATCACCGCTGACGACCATTGGTCCCTGCGCGCCACAGCTGATGTGTCATCGATGTAGATGCCACCTCAACGTTGCCTCAGTGCCAGCCCAATGCCATGCAAGCCTCGCCACCATGCAAACTGCCAACAAACATACTTGATTTGTTCTTTCTTGCCCAAATAGCACCACTTTATTCTTTGATCTTGATTTGCAGACAAGGAACACAATCCAATGTAGTGTTGGCAATTGGGGCCGCATCACAACTTGATCTCCAATCCCAAACACTCCACTCCTCTCACTCCCTCTGGTTAGGTTTCCAGCATGCTTGCATGGCAATGATGAGGGAGGATATGTCTGCGGCCACGAGCCAGCCCCTCTTCCTTACGTGTGCTATGCTTGGAGACCTCATCTTGGTGGCCAGCATGCGAGTGCAACAACAAGGGCCAGCATGTGGGCACGACGATGAGAGCGTACGCACGGGTGCCACGAGCCATGAGTGGATGCGGTGAGCAAGCACCACAAGGACTCGTATGGGTGCTCCTCCTCCCCGGCTCTCATTTGAGTTCTTAAGGTCGAAGACCACTTTGCTTATCCCTCTCCATCGAGCTCTGATGCCTCCCCCTCCTCACCTCTCTAGTGAGCTCTGTAGTGTACTTCTATGTGTGTCACCACTGCCCCCTCCCACTAATGGAGTTCCTCTAGCCAATGTAGCAACCCTTCTATCGAGTTTCTTTTGGTTCAGCTCATTGAAGTGGATGCAGAACAAACATTATCTTGTTCTGGACAGTAGGTGTTTGACAAAATGCCTTGAGCAATCATAGTTCATTGATGTTGTTTATTTGGAGTGATGAGGGAAGTTCTTGTTGGTAGTAGCTTTTTTATATGCAACTGTGAGTGCTGGAATTAGGCTAGAATTGACCTGAAAATTGATGAATATTATGGCCATTTCTCTCTGAATGTGTGTACATGAAACCAAATATTTTTAGTTAGTTTGTTTAATTTTCGAGCTTGGTTGGTACTTCTCAATGACATCATATATGTTTCATTGTATTCACCGTTTCCCATTTTCTTATGTGTTGTGTGTGTATTAGTTGTATACAAATGAATGCAGAATTGTACAACCAATGTATTCATCACTATACTGACAATAAGGGTGTTGCATGTTGGAAAACCACAAGTGGGTTGAAATGTGGATTCTAAAATCTTACACATTTCTTTGGTCATTTTTTATATAAGAATGAAATCTCCTTCCATTGATATCGATTTTTTGTACGTCCAACTAAAAAGGCTAGTACCTTCTTCCTGATTGAGAGAAAAGGATTCATGTGCACCTGCATGATCACTTGGAACCAATTCTGTGAAGAAGCCACGCCTGCTGGTCATGACAAGAAACAGAAGGAGATTGAGGTCAATCAAGGGACGATAGTAAATCATCAATGGTTGGAAACCTATCTTTCCAAACTTTTTTCTACAGCAAAAATATAATGTTGCTACAAATGCAGGTTCAAAAAGAAGTTTCCAGTTGCATTCCTCATCATAGCCTCAATATAGTCAAGGCTCTATCCGATGTCTAGAAGGATGATGAGAAGGTTGGATTTGAAGACATCCTATCGGCAGTGTGTGGAGCTATTGTAGTGCTAGTGATTATTTGTCATTTGGTTAGAATTGTAAAAGTTTAGAATTCTTGTACCTGTGATGATGATTTGATCTAATTTGTTGTGAGATTTACACCCAATTTATGATAGCAAGCATTTGTAAGAACTTTTTTTTACCAAATTGCGAATATGTTGAAACGTCACTTCAAGTTCACTTAAACATATTTCAAACTCTGTGCAACTCAGTTGAAGCTGTATAAAACATTACAAAACTTAGTGAAACTTGCTTGAAACTCCCCAAAGCAGGCTTTCAAACATAATGAAATCTTCTTGAAACCTACTAAAACTTGATTGGAACTCTCTGAAACATACTTTGATACATGATGTAACCTTCTTCAAAAGTACTGAAACTTGAGTGAAACATGAACTCTCTGAAACTTGCATGGAAATCCCTGAAACATGAGAAAACTCTTTGAAACTTGCTTGAAACTCCATAAAAAATGATGAAATGATCTTGAAACTGGCTAAAAATTGAGTGAAACATGAACACAAAAATTGTTGAAGCATGAAATTTTTTGAAACTTGATTGGAGCTCTATGAAACATGATGAAACTATATTAAATATGCTTTAAAACATGATGAAATCTTCCTGAAACCTACTAAAACTCAAGTGGAACTCTTTGAAACCTACCTCAAAACTTGTGGAAACCTTCTTTAAACCAATTGGAACTTGAGTGAAACATGAATTCGAAACTTGGCCAAACATGAAACTCTAAAATTTGATGACATTCTCTGAAACGTGCTTTTGAAATGTGGTGAAATTTCTTGGAACCTACTAAAAGTTGAGTGGAACTCTCTGAAACCTATTTTGAAATGTGATGAAACCTTCTTAAAAACTACTTAAACTTACATAAAACATGAACTTGAAACTTCCCGAAGCACAAAACTCTCTAAAACTTGCTTGGAACTCTATGAAACTTGATGAAACTAACTGAAACCTGCTTTGAAATGTGATGAAATTATCTAGAAACCTGCTGAAAGTTGAGTGAAACTCCTTGAAACCTCTTTGAAATGTGATGAAGCCTTCTTAAAACTTGTAGAAACTTTAGTGAAACATGAACTCAAAACTTGGCTGAAACATGAAACGTGGATGAAACTTGCATACCATTGGAATCATTTTCCTAAAACTCACGGATTTTCAATCACTTGATGTGCGTCTTTTTATGTGAGTTATATTTTAGTAAATTTCCTAGTGGTGATTTATCTTCCTTTGAAACTTGAAGCTAAGATGACATGCCTGATTCTTCTCTCAAACATGAAACATTTATGAAATCTTAAAAATTAAAAAATTGCATTTTTCATATTTAAAACTTGACATAAGCCTAAAACCTTCTTAAGTATGTAAGAAACCTGAAACTTCCTAAAACATGCTTTGTCGAAACTTTGCCGAAACATATAAGACACATTGAATCTTTCTTGAAACATGCTGAAACATAGTTGAAACTTTTAAAACTTGCTAAAATTCGTTGTAAACCATGAGAAAGTGACACTATGATTCTCTTGAACTGAGAAACTTAGTTGATACCCAACGAAAACATAGATCCAGCACAACAAAAAGAAACATGAAACTTTTGAAAGTTAATATAGGCATCTACATCAAGTAAAGCGCATGTATCCTCTTTCAAACCATTACATGCCCTAGTAACAACATCAAACAGCACTCCCCATGAAGCTTTCTTGCTCGCTGTGTCCGTGGCCAAATATTCTTGCAAACAAAACCATGAAGAAACTAAGTTTTTTTTCTCATGGATTGGATGGCAAGAATGAAAAAAAATCATGAATTTTTGTTGCAAAGCTATTATGGAAATTAAAAAAAATCTCACTTTGTTATATACCAAAAAAATCCTGTAAATCAAACTTGAAACTAACAGCACAAGCAACTCAGTCATTTTGCCAAACCGCTTATGTGCAACCATTTCGAAACTTTTACATAGCCTTAAAAAAAGCTTTGCCACTGAAAACATCCTCAAGGAATCGCCAATCATGGGGAAGGATAGTGAGGTTCCACCTGGTGCTTGAAAGGAGGCCCCTGAGGTTTTGACGATGTGTGTTTAATAAAGTTTTGTAAGAAAAATTCATTAAATAAAAAGAATAAATAAATAACGTAGAAAAGGCAGTGACCCACATATAAGTCAATGTCTTTACTAATATAAAAATATGAGTTAGTGTCGTCCGTTCTCCCTATCCTCTTCTCTAAGAAAAGCAGCATGCCGACATATCGGCAGTGGGATAAAAAGAAAATCAACCGTGTGTCTCTCTTTCTGCTCACACCCGCTACCTCTGACTGGGCTATTACGCACTTCTCCCTCTATGTGGCAACTCAAGAGTGTAATCTCTACTAATATATAAATACGAGTTGGTGATGGTCATCCTCCCTCCCTCTCCTCCTTTCTAAGAAAAGCATCGTGCTGACGTATGGGCCACGGGACAAAAAGGATACCAACCATCTCTCCCTCCTTCCACCCACACCCGCTCCCCCTAGCTGGGCCATTACACACTTCTCCCTCCCCGTGACAACTTCAGAATACAATTTTATTTTTTGTAAAAAATTGACATGATTTGATTATTTGGTTAAAAATGCGTATTTCTATTGCAAAGTACAGGCACTTGGACTAGTATATATTGACACGCGACATAAGAGTGGTCTGCAGCATATAAAATTCCCTAAAGCAAGACTGCAACATGTGGTCCTGCATGTCGTCAAATATTTTTCAATCCGTTACCCATCCAATAATCAATGTATAATGAGATTTTGTACAAGTCCTAACATAATTACACGAAAACAAAACATGCAAGTGCGAGCTTAATACTTGTGCATACTATCCAAAAGACAAAGAGATGTCGAGCTCATGAACTGGTGCTAGGTGCTCATGATTTTGATTGGTAAATGCATGCGACTTAATCCTGTGCATACAGATATATGCATGCATGCTTAGGTACATATCTCGGCCAGCAGAATAAAGTGCTTTTGTGTGCAGGCATGTGTAACATCTCAATTTTTTCCTTTTCAAAAATCATTTTGAGTAGTTTAGCCCTCTAAAGATTTTCGCCGTTTTATTTGCTAATTAAAACTTAATATAGGACTTTCATAAATAAAAATTATTTAATATAATTAATGCTCAAGTGAATAATTATTAAAATTATTTTATTTGAGTTTGGAAGTATTTTCTAGATTTTTCTGGGAATTCTTCTAGTGCATTGGCTATTTTATTTGAGTTCTTTTGTATTTTCTCAAAAAAAAAACTAAATTAAATACTATAATTACCTTTGGGCTGAAACCTAGCACAACCAGCCCATTTTTTCTAGGCCTGGTCTACCGAATCACCACACAGTTCCAGCCCATTCCCGTGTGCAACCTAGCCCATGCCGCGCTGCACTATGCCACTGATAGGTAGGGCCCACCTATCAGACACATTGTTCTTCACCTCCGCCAAGGAATCTGAGTCCGTGTCATGCATGCCGCCATATCCATGTTGGATTTGTGATACATGCACGCTAAGGCTTCTATAAGTAGCGCACCAGCATTGCTAGAAGTTTCTCGTCCAAAGCCCTAAACCCAGATGTCAAGATTTATCACTGTTGAGTCAGATTTAAAGGTTTTCCAAGAGCACCACCGCTAAGTTTATCATCGAATTCCACCACCGTCGATGAGTCCCTATCTTCTTGGTCTTCATCCTTAGGTTTGCCATGTTGTGTTCTACCCTGAGCATCGTCGGAGGTCACTGTCATCGTGGAGGTTATCGCACCGCTCAAGCTGTACCACCACTCGTCGTTAGTCACTAAAAGCCATGACATCCGCATCACCATGTTCGCCTCGTCCAGATCCACTCAGTGGTCTATAGGAGGTGACGGCGAAGCTTCCGCTATTCGCCAGAGATCTCCATCACGTTTCATCGCCATAGTGCAGCCGGTAGCGACCATTGGTCCCCGTGCCAGTATGCATTTAGTTCTTGCTATTGTGCACATCAATTGTGCTACTTGGTGTCCCTAGAAACCTGTCATTCACTATTTTTCTATTCGCGGGGGTTGCGTCGCTGTTCTCCACTATTTGTCGTCATCTTCCCTAGCGAGATTAGATGACATGGCAGCCACGTTAGAGCCATGTGTATGTCGCATAGGTGCCTCGTTAGTGTCCATGCAAGCATAAATCCATATTGGATCTAAATAGGTTAAGTTCAATGTGAGCTATGTCTATGACATATAAGGCCCACATGTTAGTGAGTCAAGTCGGGCATCGAGTTCATCGTAGACCATGCATTGTGTTCGTACACCTGGTCCATATATAGACAAAGGGCCCACATGTCAGTCTCTGGTTAATTTTTGAAATTTTAGAAATTAATTAGAAATTCATAAATTCACCCAGGCTCACTTGTTAGTCTCTCAAAGAGGAATATTTTTGGAATATTTTACTTTCTCTCTCAATTTCTAGGATTAATATGTCCAATAAATCTTCAGAGAGCCTGTTCTCCTTCATAAAAATTCCAATTGAGTGCGTTCAAGTTCCTAAATTCATATAAAATATAGCCATACACTCCAATATATTTTATTTGACTTTTGGATTTGGTTTTTTTTCTCTTTTTGTAATTATTTTTCTTTTCATCGTTCATTTCGCTTAGACGTTGAAGTGCCGGGAGCGTACGAAGGTGAAGAGTTGAGTCAAGATCAAGATCAAGAATTATTCTAAGGCAAGTTATGCTTTGATCATGTTGAACCCAGTTTTAAAGAAGTTAGTTTGTTTAAAACCATTTCATGTTAGTTTAAATTATCAATTGTTTAAATAGTTTGGAAATTAGTTACACAACCCATTTGAACTATACCTATCATGTTAGTTTCTACGCTATGATCATTTGTCACCCTAATATGGATGGTCACTAATATATCACCAATGTGGGTTAGTTTAGAACATGTTTAGTATATGTAGTCATGCAACGGGTTATCAATATCATTTTAAAACTGATTGTGATGTAAAAGTGTGCTCGCTCTTTTGATGAGGTAGATAAATATCGATTTGGTGGAATTGACCGTCACGATCCGTCTACAACCGCACGACGATGTTTGCGCCTTAGCAATCGCAGAACCAACTCTGAATGGTTATTGACCTTGCCAAAAGCACGGTCAACCAGAACACGAGGTTCAATCCCTACGAGCAATCGAAGAACTAGCAAGAATAAGATGAAAAGCAACCTAAATAACAATGGTGGGATTCCGATTAAGCTATCTTTACAGGTGGTCTACCGACACAAATGAACAATAGTAGTTTCAACAAGGGCTAAACCTAAACTCAATGAAATCTGAGTAACAGGGAGGCTAGCCTTGGTATAAAAAGAAGAGGGGGAGCTGTTGCGGCCAGCCTTGATTTGTGGCCACAAATCAAACCTTCCCTCCTATTCCTTTCCATCTTTAGCTAGGCCTCCTTTCTAATATTCTTATCTCTAATTAGGGACTCTATTGCATGGCAAGGCCCACTCTATAGGTGGCGCCACCCTCTCTCCTTACTACCGAAAGCCATGGAGAAATGTTAAAAACTTCACTAAGTCGTGGCTGCCATGTTCTTGTATTCAATTAAGCATTGCAGCCATCACTTCTATTCAATCATGGAGGCTTCAGGGACTTGTGATCAACTTGAGAGCTCCTTCCCTTGCTGCCATCATCATCATGTCCATTCACCAACATCGAGCTTGGACCTTCATTCCTTAAAAGAATAAAACAAATTGGTTCAGGCAGCATCATATATTTCTTGAAGTAATTAGATACACCAAGAAACGAAAGTACCTGATAACTCAGTTTACGTGCACGAGCTCAAGTGATTGGTCCTTGAATAGCTTGAGGAGTTGTTGCAGCAGGTGTTATGGGCGTACCCGAAGAAGAGATGTCGTCATCATCCTCCCCTTCTTGCATTTGAGTCATCCTCGACTCGAGCTCATATTCTTCTCCCTGGTAGGGTTTCAAGCCCACCACGTTAAATGTAAGACTAACCCCAAAATCTGTTGGTAAATCAACCTCCTATGCATTATCAATAATCTTTACTATCACCTTAAATGGTCCGTCAACGCGAGGCATCAATTTTGACTTGCGTAAATCAAGGAACCGATCATTTCTGAAGTGTAAGCAAACAAGATCACCCAGTTTAAAAGTAACATGCTTCCTTCCTTGACTAGCGACAATTTTATACTTAGCATCCATGCGCTCGATGTTGTCTTTAGTCAGCTCATGTATTTTCAAAATGAACTCAGCACGTTGTTTTGCATCCAAATTTACTCTCTCCGAAGAAGGAATGGGTAACAAATCAATTGGTGCACGAGAGATAAACCCAAACACAATCTGAAAAGGGCACATCTTTGTGGTAGAATGTACGGAACGATTATAAGCAAATTCAATATGAGGCAAACATTCTTCCCACATTTTTAAATTCTTCTTCAGAACAGCCCTAAGCATGGTAGACAGAGTTCTATTAACCACTTTAGTTTGGTCATCGGTTTGCGGATGATAGGTAGTACTGAACATTAATTTAGTCCCCAATTTATTCCACAAAGTTCGCCAAAACTGACTAAGGAATTTTGCATCACGATTTGAAATTATTGTATTAGGCACACCATCCAAGCGAACAATTTCACGAAAGAATTAATCAGCAACATTGGTCACAAATATACTATCCCTCCCTTCTTTATTCTAGGCAACCCTAAAATAAAATCCATCAAAATATACTCTCACGGGATGCGAGGAACAGGGAGAGGCATGTATAAACCATGAGGATTAAGTTGTGACTTAGCTTTTTGACATGTAGGCTAGCGGTCAACGAACCGCTCAACATCTCGGCGCATCTTCGGCCAAAAGAAATTATCTGCGAGTATGTCCTCCATCTTCTTCACGCTGAAGTGTCCCATCAAACCACCATCGTGCGCCTCCTGTAATAACAAAAGTTGAACAGAGCTAACGGGAATGCACAACTTGTTAGCGCGAAACACAAATCTATCATTGATAACATACTTGTTCCATGCTCTCCCTTGTCTGCAATTCAACAATATATCTCTGAAATTAGCATCATGCACATACTATTCTTTGAGAGTTTCCAAACCAAAAATTTTAAAGTCAAGTTGTGAAAGCGTAGTGTATCGACGAGACAAGGTATCAGCAATCACATTTTCTTTTCCCTTCTTGTGCTTAATGACATAAGGAAAAGATTCAATGAATTCCACCCATTTCGCATGTCTACAGTTCAGATTTGATTGACTTCTAATATGCTTAAGCGATTCATGGTCCGAGTAAATGAAAAATTCTTTAGGCCATAAATAATGTTGCCAAGTTTCATGGGTTCGAACTAAAGCATATAATTCTTTGTCATAAGTCGAATAGTTCAGAGTAGGCCCACTTAATTTCTCGCTAAAATAAGCTACTGGTTTGCCTTCTTGTAATAACACACCACCCAAACCAATTCCATTAGCATCACATTCAAGCTCAAACATCTTAGTAAAATCAACAAGTTGAAGCAATGGTGCGTGTGTCAACTTATCTTTTAAAATCATGAAGGCTTCTTCTTGAGCAGGGCCCCAAACAAATGGAACACCTTTCTTTGTGAGCTCGTTCAATGGGGTGGCGATGGTGCTGAAGTCGCGAACGAATCATCAATAGAAATCAGCGAGCCCAAGGAAGCTTCTTACTTGCATGACCGTGTTAGGAGTCAGCCAACTCTGAATTGCCTCTATCTTGGCGTGATCAACTTCGATGCCTTGTGGAGTAACAACATAGCCAAGAAACGAGACTCGATCGGTGCAGAAGGTGTACTTCTCAAGGTTTCCAAACAAATGTGCATTACGTAGAACATAAAAAATAGCACGTAAATGGTCCAAATGTTCCTCCAATGATTTGTTGTAGATCAATATATCGTCAAAGTACACTACCACAAATTTGCCAATGAATGCCCGCAAAACTTCGTTCATTAGTCTCATGAAAGTGCTAGGGGTGTTAGTTAAACCAAACGGCATAACTAGCCACTCATATAAACCAAACTTAATTTCGAACGCTGTTTTCCATTCATCTCCTAACTTTATGCGAATTTGATGGTACTGACTATGCAAATCAACTTTAGAGAAAATAGTAGAGCCACTTAATTCATCAAGCATACTATCTAACCTAGTAATAGGATGATGATATCGAATTGTAATATTATTAATGGCTCGACAATCTACACACATGCGTCATGAACTATCTTTCTTGGGTACTAAAATTATTGGAACAGCACAGGGACTAAGAGATTCGTGCACGTACCCTTTATCAAGCAGCTCTTGAACTTGTCGCTGAATCTCCTTCGTCTCTTCAGGGTTAGTACGGTATGGAGTACGGTTGGGCAGCGAAGCGCCAGGGATTACGTCAATTTGGTGTTCCATCCCTCGAATTAGTGGCAATCCCGTGGCACTTCTCTTGGAAGGACATCTGAGTACTCCTGCAAAATGTGAGTGACAGTAGGAGGCAAAGAAGAAGGTATGTCATCGAATGAAAACAAGGCCTTCATGCAAACAAGAGCATAGCAAACAGAATCAGTAGTTTCTAACTCATCCAAATCAGATTTAGTAGCGAGCATAACTAACCCCTACAATTTAATTTCATTTGAAACAGCTCGGGGTTTTCCTTTTGTTTGCTGCATGAATTCTTTAGCCACAATTTGGTTCTTACTTGTAGAAGGCTCCAGATTCTTCTCTCTACTAACTCTAGCAAATTCATCTTTAACAATTTGTTCAGAATTCATAGGATGCAGCATAATTTTCTTTCCTTTAAACATAAGAGAGTATTGATTGGTCCTACCATGGTGCACACAATTGGTATCATATTGCCAAGGTCTTCTTAATAACATTGAACAAGCTTGCATAGGAACAACAACGCAATCAACATAATCATGATATGAACCCATATCAAAATGTACCCTCACCGTACGAGTTACCTTTAGTTTACCATTGTTGTTGAACCATTGAATATAGTATGGGTGGGGATGAGGTCTGGTCGACAAAGCTAGCTTCTCCACCATATCCATACTCGCCAAATTGTTGCAACTTCGAAGGCGAAACAAAGCAAAGGCGAAACAATTCCTCTCCTGAAGTTATGAAGCGGTTCCTTTTTCATAAGGTTCGGGTCTTTATCTCCACTGATCCATGGTGATTTGCCCTCCCTCTCGATGGTAATTGGCAGCACTCGACCTATCTCAAAGAATGCCAGCTCAAGGGCTGTTTTTCCTGGGTAGACTTGGAGTTCAAATCCTTCCTGTGCTCCTAGTCTTCCAAGCAATCATGCCTTTCTTTGTTGCTCGCGCTGTCTTGGGGTTGGGCATTATCCCGCCATTTGAATTAATGGTGTCGGGTGCTTTGCTTGTTCCTGTTACGGTCACCGGCTAAGGCAATGTATAATCTCGAGAAGAAAAAATCTTTTGCCTAAAAACCGGTCTCTAAGCCGTATCTCTCTCAAAGCCAACCCCACAAGTTAGAGACGGATTGTCTTGAGCCTGTGTCGTTTCATCTTCCATCACTGGCAATTCCTGCAAACGTCTTATCTCTCACTCACCCCGGTCGTGCAACCTCACCGGTTATCACTTCTCCCTCGCCCGATGAATTGCCTTTGCATGTCATGGCGAAGTTCATTATCGAAGATCAAGATCGCTTCATCCTAGAAGGAATGCAAGCAGAGGATGGAGGACAATTTCGTAGGGACCGGGCTGACATGGTTTTCATGGCTCCTACCAAAACCCATGAAGACTTCGCGGTGACCTTCCTCCAATAGTAGCCTCAAGGGGAAGAACTCCAACAAATGTTGATTGACATCAGAGTTTATCTGGAGCAAGTTCTCAAGGTAAGAGTGCTCTCCTGCTGCCCTCATCCCTTTGGCATTGGACTCTTCCAGTTCTCGTCAAGTTTGTGCCATGACATAGTGGTTTCTGGGGGGACCCTATGAGTTCGGCCTCAACTCTTTGTGTTTCATCAAGCATGATGAGGGGCCCAACTGGCGTGCAGAATTGTTCACCCGCATAGCCTGGATTATGATGTTGGGATTCCCTTTGGACTTCAAGCACCCTCTCTACATCTCTCAAGTCTGCTCTTCTTTCAGAAAGCTCCCATACTGGCATGACAACGACCACATCCGCAACAGAGTTCTCTACAAGGTTTTGGTGCAAGACATCACTTTCATCCCCCGTCGTGCTGTCCTCAAAAAAGGAAAGAACCTTGGAGGACAAGGGGAATCTTGGATGATCCCAATCGCCATCCTCAATTCCTAGTTTCAAGATGTCCTGCCAAGAGATGAGGACCATCCGATGTATTTCCATGCAAACCAATTACACCAACCTATTGCTCCAGAAGGCCCCATCCAAAACCAACCACGTGAAGATCATGTCATTCCGGAAAGGGACCCCAAATGGGACCAGTGGGTTCAGGCCTCGCAGATTCATCAAGACAATAGGGCTCAGTAGGCTATGGAAGATCAACCTTCCTGGTCACTGTCTGAGGGCACCTTAGCTTCTCTTCTGACAGTGACTCCTCCTCACAAGACAATATCCAGAGCTCCAACGATCATGCTACTCAGTTAGCCCTGACGACCACCAAGCAATGCCAGGTTTTTGATGACCGACGTAGCCTTCTGAGTTTTTCTCATCCCTTTTTAATGCCGTCTCAATTCTAGGGGCGACAGTCTGTTCGGGTTTCCTAACCCCCTCTCTCTTATGCTCATGGACCCAATTAGCCTCAAGCCAAAAATGCTCATGGGGCATTCCTTTCAACTACCAATTCATATGTGTTTGGGATAGGCTACAGAGACCAAAGAGCTCGGTGGTCTTAACGAAGTTGGAGAACTCAGATGGTTTTGATTAGCCAATTCTAGACACCTCAGTCAGCATTCCAACAGCTTCTCATGCTTGGTCAGTCCCTCCACCTCGATCATTCAAGGCCGAAGCACCGATATCATCCATTTCCCTTCGGCAAAGCCCTAGGCTCAAGAAGCTCCACAAAGGGGGTAAAGATGAATTTCATTGGGTAGAGGGTGTAGGGAAAGATTGCAAAATGGGCTCCTGCCACTCTGTCGGTCCAAGACATCTCAGACGATCTCTTCAGCAAGCTCAAGCAAGACCAAGAAGGCCAATCTTCATCTCCGCCAGAGCTTTCGATCTTCATCATGCAACAATGGGCAGTGAATCTTTGAGCGGTCCCTACCTCTGAAGTTTCTAGGGAGGAGCTCCTTAAAGATCAGAATGATATCAATGACGGCACGCAGCACAACTCAGACCCGCAGGGGCCCTCGTCTTCGAACTGACACGAGGGTCTTTGTTCCTGCTTCATGAGATTTCCTATCTTTTGCTCAAACTATCCCTTTCTATGTTGGTTGATTGCTACTCTTTTGTTATTAACTGGTCCTTCCCTTTGTTATTTTCAAGTGTCTTCCATATCGATGTTGTCTCGCTTGGGAATCTCTCACAAGCATTTGGGTCTAGCTACCCATCTTCCTTTTCTAATTAGTAAGTTCCCGTTATGACAAACCACACCAGGAACTTTAACATTCTTTGCTGGAACATCAGAGGAATTGTAAGGACCCGAATCCACTGATTCGAACCCACTGTGTTTACCGCACTAGTCCCAGGATCAACGCTAGTGCACACAGCTTGACATTGGTACATATCACATCATACACAACGATAATAGAATAATAGTTCATTTATTGATATAGCTAAATGTATGATCTTATGACCAACTTACATTATTAAGCCACGCAGGGCAAGACTGAAAATATAACTAATGATTAAGCAGCGGAAAATAGAAAACGTAGATAGCTCATCGGTTCACCACAGCAACCGACAAGGCTCGGACCCTAATGACTCGTGTCTTCTCGACTTCATCTTCCAACACAGTGTAGATTCCTCAACTGTTGATTATTGTTGTTTGGCAAGGGTGAGTACTTAAAGCACTCAACAAGTTGTGCATGTAATGCGATTCTATGTATCTATATGTAAGGCTTATTCCAATGGATAGGCTATCATGGCTATTTTGCAATAAGCAGCATTTATGAACAAATACAATAAATAGATTGTAAAGAATGTAAAACAAATAGCAATAATAAATGACTTCAGTATTTCTCAAGTAAACCAAGTTTCCAATCCTAAGTCAAATTTCATCTTCCATATGGCACTCCGCCATCCCAACCATGTTGTCCAATTAATTAAGCTAACCCTTAACTGTAATTCCCGAGCATTGCTCAATACCGCGAGCACGGCTATCCGAATAGTTTCACACTCTGCAGAGGTTATGCACTTTACCCACGTGATACAACTAAACACCACCAAGGCGAGTGATTATAACAAAGCCTTTACAATGCTCTGGCTTAACCCGATACTACCCGCGAAGGTTTCAACACTGGTGGGACTGGTTACCACATCCGTGGCCCCTCTTGCGCCATGTGAATTACACCATAACTCGGGAACTCACACCGACCACGATAGTACCAAAATTAAGACATTGCAAATTACTCAGCTAGGCTGGCCCATACCAGACATGTGGTTGCATGATTGACTCAGGTCAAAGGCTTGCAAGGTTAAGTCCTTAGAGTGATCAAGGCAAGACATCCACATACCTCTCGCCCATCGGGCCCACCTTGGCCTCCTCGCCTTGTCACTTGCCCCGATCTAAATTATCATCACCCGTTGATTACCAAGCACCACGTGCCATCAACAATTCAACATCGTTGCGTGACATGACTCGCCACAACAACTCAATCTCATCGTGTGATTCCACATGACACACAAGTTCATAACGTTGTTCCATATTCCATTAACCAAGATTAATTATCAATGATTCTGACACATGTGATGACGTAGCAAGGCTAAGCAACTAATACGGTCTAAACCTCCAATGTTGATTATAATTATTAACCAACTATATTTAACCAATCTAGGGTGACAATGGATCATGGCATACAATGACAAGGTAGGATGTAGATCAATCTGGTATATTAGCTAAACCCAATCTAATTTAAAACAATTGTATATTTGAAATATATGCAATAGGGTAAAACAAATATAGCAATTTTATAAACATGGGTTCAACATGATCAAAGCACAACTTGCCTTGGAATAGGTCCTGATCTGGTTCTGGAACTTGCTCTTGAGTTGCTGGATCTTCCTCCGAAGCGTCGCACAATTCAACGTCTACGCGTACCGAAGAAGAAAAGCAAATAAATGCCAAAACAGAGAGCAATTGAACTCTAAAAATCAAATAAAATTCACCATTAAATATATCTCAATTTTACAAATTTTTAGAAATTGGAATCACTCAAATCTGAGTTACGATGCAAAAGATATAGCATTTTGAAGTTTGAAATAAATACTGATGAAATCAGAAAATCAGAAATTCGAATTTAACAGATTTATTTTTATACTGAAAAAATCGATTTATGACGCAAGCATGACGTCCTGCTGACGTCAGCCCTGGCCCGAAGCGCCCTGGTGCTGACACGTGTCCCTCGATCCATGGACTCAGTCCACGAACCTCATCGGTCCACGGTGCACCCGGTCCACTGACACGCGGGCCTCGCGACGGTCTCGACTTCGGCGCCAAAGACGCGCTACCCGACGCGCCACGCCAGCGCCACGTCGCTGCCGCTCGTCCGACCGGCATCCACGTGGGTGACACACGGCGATTTAATCAAGCAATCCACGCCGACGGCGGCTACGAGCCCTAGGGTCGCTCGGCGGCGAGGTCGGTGGGTACTCACAGATGCGCCTTGCCGGCGCGGATCCGATGACGCGGTCGGTTTCTCTTCGAGGAGCTGAAACGATGGCGCGTCGTTTTTTCTTCGCCGACGACGGCCTCCCCGTTCCTCCTCCGCGATGTTCGTCCAAACTAGCGCGCGCGCAGATGCTCGAACAACCACGGCGATGCGTCAAGGCGCAGGCTTCACGATGGCTTGACGGCGGCGAATCGACGGTTCTTCGACGCGACGGCGCTCGGCAAACTTCCGCGAAATCACGACGAATCGACGGCGCTCTCACGGGCTAAACCTAGGGTTTCGGTTGCTTTGGGTATGCGCGACCGTGCTCGCTTTTTATAGCGCTAGGATCGCCGCCTTGCCCGATTGCTTCATGAGTCCATGGCGAACACGGAGTAGAGTCTGACACGAACACGCGAAGACGATGACCGGATCGGCGACACGTGGCAAATCGGACGGCAACGATAGAACGTAAATCTCAACCGTACGCTGCGCTCAACCTTCGATCCGATCCAACGGCCGGATAAAACTTCTAGAAAAGGGCCGAACAGGCCACGCCGTTCCGGGCCGCTTTCGCACGGAAAATGGGCCAAGCCCACTACTGTTCATCCCGATTTTAAAGGTTTTCCAATTAAAATAATTGCTGAAATTCATTTAATTTGTTTTAGGCAATTAAAGTATCAGGAAAAATCCCAGAAAAATCTCAAAAATACTTTGAGACATTCTGAACTCAAATAAAATATTTTTGGCAAAACTTTATTTTAACTTTGCACAGATTTAAATAGATTTGAATAAAAAGCAATAAACTCAATTTAAAATTAATTCAAATAAATCCAGAAAAATCCAAATAAATTTCAGAAAATCATAAATGCACTTTTAAGCAATAAAAACTTAATTAAACCAAATTTTTGGGATGTTACAAACCTCCCCCCTTAACAGAATCTCGACCCGAGATTCCGGGCTAACTAGAGAATAGGTTCGGAAATTCTGACTTCAAATCTTCTTCTCGCTCCCAAGTGGCTTCACTTTCGGAATGATTGCTCCACTGCACTCTGCAAAAGCGAATAGACTTGTTTCTGGTCTTGTGCTCCATAACATCCAAAATTCTGACTGGTTGCTTTTTGTAAGTCAAATCTCCTTGCAGCTCTATTGCATCCAACGGGTTTGTTCCGTTGGCACTCTGAGACACTTCTTAAGCTGCGACACATGGAACACATCATGCACTCCTGCCAAGAACTGAGGCAATTCTAACTGATAAGCTACCTCTCCTCGACGGCTCAGGATCTTGAACGGACCAACATATCTTGGTGCAAGCTTCCCTTTAACATGAAATCTTTTAACGCCCTTAAGAGGGGTAACCCTGAGATACACATGATCTTCTGGTTCAAAACTCAAATCTCGACGACGATTATCTGCGTAACTCTTCTGTCTTGACTGCGCTATCTTCAACCTCTCTCTGATCATTGCAACTTGACTTTCTACCTCCTCGAGAATATCTGGCCCAAACACCAAACGTTCTCCTGTTTCGTTCCAATTCAACGGAGTACGACAAGCACGCCCATACAATGCCTCGAACGGTGACATCTGTAGGCTAGCTTGATAACTATTATTGTAACTAAATTCCGCATATGGCAAACACTTATCCCACGTCGTAGTATAAGCTAAAGCACAAGCTCTCAACATATCCTCTAAAATCAGATTTACTTTTTCACCGACCATCCGTCATGGGTGATATGTCAGACTAAAATTCAGACGAGTTCCCATGGCTTCGTGCAACTTATTCCAGAATCTTGAGGTAAATTGGGTACCTCTGTCTGACACAATCTTCTTGGGCACTCCATGCAAACATACAATCTTTGTCATGTACAACTCTGCTAAACGATCTCCTGAGTAAGTGGTCTTCACTTGGATAAAATGGGCGACCTTGGTTAGACGATCCACAATAACCCAAATGGAATCGTAACCTCTCTGAGTTTTAGGTAAACCGGTAATAAAATCCATTCCGATTTCCTCCCACTTCCATTCCGAATTTTCAACTACCGCAATGCATCCGGTGGTCTTTGGTGCATGGCTTTACCCTCGACATACGTCGCATAAAGCGACATGCTCGCTACTTCACGCTTCATATTAGGCCACCAAAATCTCTCTTTCAAATCCTCGTACATCTTAGCACTTCTCGGATGAATTGAGTACTTGAATCGTGAGCTTCCTCGAGAATCAACTGCTTTAGCTCCTTTTATCCAAGACGCAAATCCAGCCTTTGAAGAACATGGTCCCTTGCTCATTCAGAGTGAAATCTACGGCTAGGCCTTCTTCCTTTTTAGCCTTAATCTTAGAAATTTTATCGTCATCCTTCTGGCCTTTTCCAATCTATTCCTCCAGTGTTGGCTTCACTTCTAGTGCAGTTACCATTCCTTGCGGAACGACTTCCAACCTTAGTTTCTGAAATTCCTTTCATAATTCTGGTTGATCCTCCATCGTTAGCGTGTTTGCGCTATGGCTCTTTCGACTTAGAGCATCTGCTACCACATTGGCCTTTCCGGGATGATAATGGATTCCCACATTATAATCCTTAATTAGCTCTAGCCACCTTCGCTGTCTCATATTCAGATCTGCTTGAGTGAATATGTATTTCAGGCTCTTATGGTCTGTATATATCTCACATCTATTTCCTATGAGATAATGACGCCATATCTTTAAAGCATGCACTACGGCAGCTAACTCCAAATCATGCGTTGGGTAATTCACTTCATGCGGTCTTAACTGTCTTGACGCATAAGCAACGACTTTGCCTTCTTGCATTAACACGTATCCCAAGCCTTGCTTTGAAGCATCGCAATAAATATCAAATCCATTCTGCACATCTGGCAACACTAATACGGGGGCTGTTGTTAAATGCTTCTTTAATTCCATAAAGCTTTTCTCGCACTCTGGCGTCCATGCAAACTTCTTTTCTTTCTTTAACAACTGCATAAGGGGTTTAGCAATCGTTGAGAATCCCTCTATGAACCGACGGTAATATCCCGCCATTCCCAGAAAACTACGGATCTGGTAATGATTTTGGTTGCTCCTAATGCAACATCAAGGCCCACTTTGCTTGGGTCAATCACTACTCCTTTAGTAGTCATTACATGACCAAGAAATTCAACTTTCTCCTTCCAAAATTCACACTTGCTAAACTTAGCATATAGTCGATGTTCTCGCAGACCTCTCTAAAACCATTCGAGATGTTCTCGCATGCTCTTCCTCCTGTCTTCGAGTAAACCAAGATATCGTCTATAAAGACTACAACGAACTTACCCAAATATTCCATGAAAACCTTATTCATCATGTTCATGAAATATGCCGGGGCATTAGTCAATCCAAATGACATGACTGTAAACTCATAATGTCCATATCGCGTAGAAAACACGGTCTTAGGTACATCCTCTGCTCGGATCTTCAACTGATGGTACCCCGAACGAAGATCTATCTTGGAGAAAACTCCAGCTCCTCTTAACTGATCAAATAAGTCATCGATCCTGGGCAATGGATACTTATTCTTGATCGTTACTTCATTCAGTGCACGATAATCGATGCACATTCTAAGACTTCCGTCCTTCTTACGAACAAACAAAACCGGGGGCTCCCACGGCGATGAACTTGGTCTAATGAAGCCTTTCTCTTGCGCCTCAATCGCTTCTTCATTTCCACTAACTCGCCGAGGCATCCGATATGGTCTCTTTGATATCGGTGCCGTCCCGGTGCTAACTCGATCACGAACTCGATATCACGGTCCGTGGCAATCTCGCAAATCTTCCGAAACACATCCGGTATTCTCGACCATCGCACATCTTCCATCCCGATGGCTTTCACGCCGCTGACCATTAATCGCCCATCTCGAATCGCGGTCGCTTGAAACTCTACTTTCTTGCCACTAGGGCCTTCCAAAGTCACGATCCGTCGCCACAATCCAAAACGGCCTTATGCTTAGACAGCCAATCCATTCCAAGGATGACGTTTAGGATCGCGATCTATCAAGATAAGATTCGCTAGGAATTCTATCCCATCCATAAGCAACTTAGCTCCCAAACACCCAAGGCTAGATCTAAGCTCGGATCCCGGGCTTGGAGTAAGAGCACACACTTAAGATTCACCACTTTAAATCCATTCTTGGTTGCAAAACTTTGAGAAACAAACGAATGCGAAGCTCCGTAATCAAACAAATCAGAAAGTGTAATCGAGTTGACCGAAACTTACCCAAGACGACGCCCGTAGTAGCCCCGAGCTCCATCATCGTGATGTGGTTGATCCTTCCACGCACCGTTGATTGCGGGTTGCTCCACTTGACTGGCGCACGATTTCCTCCCGAGGCGGTGCTTGGCAGGTGTGGTTCCCTGTTGAAACGAATCGCGTAATGCCTCCCTTCGTGGACACCTATTGGAAAAGTGCCTGGCTCATTGCGGTATAGCATCTTTTCACGCAGCATCGCTGATTCCCCTCCGCGCATTGTTGCCCTGCGGCCGGGTCCGAAAAATTCGATTAAGGTGGCGAGGTGCGGGGTTGATGTCTTGTTCACTACCGTGGTTGGAATCTAGCAAATTGTTGTGGTGACATCCTCAAACGTAGATGGTTTGGACGCCCACCCCGATTAGTCATTGCGCTACGGTTCTCACCCGACTCTTTGCGCTTATCTTCTAGGATCAAAGCTTTATTGACTAGTTCCGAAAGTCTAGAAAATTGTGGGTGATCACCCCACTGCGATCCCGAATTTAGTCCCTTCATGAAACGAGATCGCTTAGCTTTATCTGTCGCCACGCCTTCGTGGGCATAGCGAGCTAATCGAGTAAACTTGTTCGTACTCGCCACCGGTTGGCCTCCTTGTTTCAAAGCCCCGAACTCTTCCTTCTTAAGGTCCATCATTCCCTCCGGACATGATATCGCGAAAGCATTAGTAAACTCCTCCTGTGTGATCTCTTGTGGGGCTCCATGAGCGCACAAGAATTCTCCCACCATTCTCGCGGCGGTTCCTTCTAGTTGATGAGAGGCGAGAGCACCTTCTCATTGCCCTCACACCGAGTGATGTGCGCTTCTTCTCAATTGTCCTAAGCCACCATCGGCTTCCAAAGGGTTCACATTTCCGAAAAAGTTGGTGGCCTAGTCCTCATAAAACTGATAGCTTTGAGTGAGGTCGGGTCCACCATGGTTGTTCCGAGCTACTGTGGTTGTTGTTGTTGGCTACGCGTTGGTAATCACGTGATCCGCCGTGCATCATAGTCTGCATCGCTTGAGTCTCAGGCCGCAAGAAACGCCCCAGATTCTCGCATGTCCACCGGGCGGTGGTTGAGGGCTGCTCTCGCTGGTGTTGTCGCTCGCGCAGATCCACTTCAAGCTCCGCTGTTCCTCGAGTATTCACCATCCGATGATTGCCTCTTAGGTTAGGAAAGGTAGATGTAGCATAGATGAGAAGCAAGAATTTCTAAAGGGAGATTGGTTATACCCAACTGAAATAATTTTTATTATTCTTGGTATGGCTGCTTATTTAAGCCTACAAGCTTTGCAACCCATAACGCACACTCAAGATTACAAAGAAGCAAACTAAACACGAAACCTTAACGCCAACTAGAAAGGTAAAGACTAACTTAAAGACGCGACTCACACTCGAGTCTCAACACGCTCCAAGGCTAACACTCACTCATCCACCACACCGGCCGAGGCCGATCCGGCGATACACCGCGGATGAGGGCATAGGAGCGAACCTATCCCGATGACCTACCATCGGGTCCTCTGCAACAACGGGTCTGCACTCCCCTCCGCTCCCACTCGCTCCTCGATCCTCCTGACTCTCCAATCGGCTCTCGAACTCCTCGAGTCACGCGCCCAACTCGTCCTCGACCGCCTCCGTGGCCTCTCCCACCAAGAATCATCCCGATGGTCAAGCACGGTCACCTCAAGCTCCCGCTCGCCACTCTGAGTGCCTCGCATACGCCTCGGCCCCGAGTAGTATCTCTCATATGATCCTCCCGGCAAGGGCGAACTCGCAAGGTGTACCGCGTGGCACACTCGTGCTCCACGATCCATCGGCCGGCATGCTTGAACGTCTGGGTGAAGTCGAACACCGAGTCGTGAAGCTCGCCGGCGTAGTCGCGCAGACACGCGAAGAGCAAGTCGAGCGACCTCTGAATTGCAACCTCGCACGAGAATCTTCGCGGAGATGTTGATTGGCCTACTAGCTTCCTCGCTCTCCGAGCGTAGATAATCGACTTGCAAATAAATCCTCGGTGTACACCATTAATCGACCATTGCCTCCTCGGTAAAGCGGACGGTAGAAGCCTCCCAGCTGCCTCAAGTACTCTCCACAGCTCCATGGCGTAGCCGGTGACGACTCAAGGTCGGAACAATCGGCATCCGCTCCACAAGAACTTGAATAAGTTCTCCACCCAAAACGGCAAGTAAAACGGTAAATTCAGCAAAGGCGAGAAGTAGAGAATGAGATGAGTCGAGAGTGTTTTATTAGTCAAGTTTAGATTTTCTTTTAGAAAATAGTTTTGGACTCACACAGGACACCTCCACACTATCTAGGCCAAGACCTACAACAAGATGCTCGATACCACCTCAGAAGGACCCGAATCCACCGATTCAACCCATCGATTTACCGCACTAGTCCCGTGATCAACGCTAGTGCACACAGCTTGACATTGGTACATATCACATCATACACAACGATAATAGAATAATAGTTCATTTATTGATATAGCTAAATGTATGATCTTATGACCAACTTACATTATTAAGCCACGCAGGGCAAGACTGAAAATATAACTAATGATTAAGCAATGGAAAATAGAAAACGAGATAGCTCATCACCACCATAGGCAACCGACAAGGCTCGGACCCTAATGACTCGTGTCTTCTCGGACTTCATCTTCCAACACAGTGTAGATTCCTCAACGGTTGATTATTGTTGTTTGGCAAGGGTGAGTACTTAAAGCACTCAACAAGTTGTGCATGTAATGCAGTTCTATGTATCTATATGTAAGGCTTATTCCAATGGATAGGCTATCATGGCTATTTTGCAATAAGCAGCATTTATGAACAAATACAATAAATAGATTGTAAAGAATGTAAAACAAATAGCAATAATAAATGACTTCAGTATTTCTCAAGTAAACCAAGTTTCCAATCCTAAGTCAAATTTCATCTTCCATATGGCACTCCGCCATCCCAACCATGTTGTCCAATTAATTAAGCTAACCCTTAACTATAATTCCCGAGCATTGCTCAATACCGCGAGCACGGCTATCCGAATAGTTTCACACTCTGCAGAGGTTATGCACTTTACCCACGTGATACAACCAAACACCACCAAGGCGAGTGATTATAACAAAGCCTTTGCAATGCTCTGGCTTAACCCGATACTACCCGCTAAGGTCTCAACACCGTGGACTGGTTACCACATCTAGGCCCCCTCTTGCACCATGTGAATTACACCATAACTCGAACTCACACCGACCACGATAGTACCAAAATTAAGACATTGCAAATTACTCACTAGGTGGCCCATACGGACATGTGGTTGCATGATTGACTCAGGTCAAAGGCTTGCAAGGTTAAGTCCTTAGAGTGATCAAGGCAAGACATCCACATACCCTCTGCCCATCGGGCCCACCTTGGCCTCCTCGCCCCTTGTCACTTGCCCCGATCTAAATTATCATCACCCCGTTGATTACCAAGCACCACGTGCCATCAACAATTCAACATCGTTGCGTGACATGACTCGCCACAACAACTCAATCTCATCGTGTGATTCCACATGACACACAAGTTCATAACGTTGTTCCATATTCCATTAACCAAGATTAATTATCAATGATTCTGACACATGTGATGACGTAGCAAGGCTAAGCAACTAATACGGTCTAAACCTCCAATGTTGATTATAATTATTAACCAACTATACTTAACCAATCTAGGGTGACAATGGATCATGGCATACAATGACAAGGTAGGATGTAGATCAATCTGGTATATTAGCTAAACCCAATCTAATTTAAAACAATTGTATATTTGAAATATATGCAATAGGGTAAAACAAATATAGCAATTTTATAAACATGGGTTCAACATGATCAAAGCACAACTTGCCTTGGAATAAGTCCTGATCTGGTTCTGGAACTTGCTCTTGAGTTGCTGGATCTTCCTCCGAAGCGTCGCACAATTCAACGTCTACGCGTACCGAAGAAGAAAAGCAAATAAATACCAAAACAGAGAGCAATGGAACTCTAAAAATCAAATAAAATTCACCATTAAATAGATCTCAATTTTACAAATTTTTAGAAATTGGAATCACTCAGATCCGAGTTACGATGCAAAAGATATAGCCTTTTGAAGTTTGTAATAAATACTGAAATCAGAAAATCAGAAATTCGAATTTAACAGATTTATTTTTATACTGAAAAAATCGATTTATGACGCAAGCATGACGTCCTGCTGACGTCAGCCCTGGCCCGAAGCGCCCTGGTGCTGACACGTGTCCCTCGATCCATGGACTCAGTCCACGAACCTCATCGGTCCACGGTGCACCCGGTCCAAGTGGTTTTGGGCCACTGACACGTGGGCCCCGCACGGTGCTGACTCGGCGCCAGCACGCTGCTTACCCGACGCGCCACGCCAGCGCCACGTCGCTGCCCTGTCCGACCTGGCATCCACGTGGGTGACACACGGCGACGAATCAGCAATCCACGTCGACGGCGAAGCACAGAGCCCTAGGGTCGTCGGCGGCGAGGTCGGTGGGTACTCACAGATGCGTCTTGCCGGCGCGGATCTGATGACGCGGTCGGTTTCTCTTTCGAGGAGCTGAAACGATGGCGGCGTCGTTCTTTTCTTCGTCGACGACGGCCTCCCGCGTTTCCTCCTCCGCGATGTTCGTCCAAACTAGCGCGCACGTGATGCTCAACAACCACGGCGATGCGTCAAGGCGCAGGCTTCACGATGGCTTGACGGCGGCGAATCGATGGTTCTTCGACGCGGCGGCGCTCGGCAAACTTCCGCGAAATAACGACGAATCGACGGCGCTCTCACGGGCTAAACCTAGGGTTTCGTTGCTTAGGGTATTCGCAGCCGTGCTCGCTTTTATAGCGCTTAGGACCGGCTGCCTTGCCCGATTGCTCCGCGGAGTCCATGGCGGACACGGAGCAGAGTCCGACACGGACACGCCAAGACGATGACCGGATCGGCGACACGTGGCAAATCGGACGGCAACGATAGAACAGAAATCCCCAACCGTGCAGCGCTGCGCCAACCCTTCGACCGGATCCAACGGCCGGGATAAAACTTCTAGAAAAAGGGCCGAACAGGCCACGCCGCCGGGCCGCTTTAACACGGAAAATGGGCCAAGCCCACTACTGTTCATCCCGATTTTAAAGGTTTTCCAATTAAAATAATTGCTGAAATTCATTTAATTTGTTTTAGGCAATTAAAGTATCAGGAAAAATCCCAGAAAAATCTCAAAAATACTTTGAGACATTCTGAACTCAAATAAAATATTTTTAGCAAAACTTTATTTTAACTTTGCATAGATTTAAATAGATTTGAATAAAAAGCAATAAACTCAATTTAAAATTAATTCAAATAAATCCAGAAAAATCCAAATAAATTTCAGAAAATCATAAATGCACTTTTAAGCAATAAAAACTTAATTAAGCCAAATTTTTGGGATGTTACAGGAATTAACTCTGATGACAAGCTTAGAGCCATCAGAGATACAGTCAATGAGACTAACTGCTCTATCATCTGCATCCAAGAAACTAAAAAGGAGGTTATCCAACACTCTTTCCTCAAGCTTTTCTTGCCTCGTCACTTCACCAAGTTTGCCTTCTCTCCTTCCGTTGGGGCCTTTGGGGGAATTTTAATGGCCTGGTCTGATGCCATCTTTACGGGAGTGGTCACTTACCAAAGCTCTTTCGCCATTTCCATATCCTTCACTTCCACTTATGACAATCAATCATGGGCTCTTACTAATATTTATGGCCCCTGTGCTGGTCCGGCTAGGCAGCACTTCATTGATTGGTTTTCTCATATTGAAATCCTCCCTAATGTGAACTGGATTTTCATGGGAGATTTCAACATCATTCGTTCAACCCATAAGCGGAATAGACTAGGCGAAAACATTTCTGACAACATGCTCTTCAACAGCGTGATCACTGCTCTGGGCCTCATTGAGATCCCACTTAAAGGACGAAACTGGATTGGTTCTTCATTACTCCAGAATGGACTTCTGTTTTCCCAAACACCTCGGTCATGGCTCTGGCTAAAAATGTCTCGGATCACTCTCCCTGCCTCGTCTCTATTGACTCGGGGATTCCTAAATCCAATTTATTCAGATTCGAAAATTTCTGGCTAGAGCACCCGGGTTTCTTCCAAACTGTCCAACTAGTTTGGAGCAAGCAAGCTACTGAAATGGACACTCCTAGAAGAATTTTTGCAAAATTCAAGAACCTAAGAAGACATCTTAAAGACCGGAGTAAGCAATTCTCCCAACTCTGAACCTTTATAACAAATTGCAAGGTAGTTATCCTACTCCTTGAAAGCATAGAGGAGAAAAGAAGTCTCTTTCGTTCAGAGCAAAACTTTAGATTGATTATCAAAAGGCACCTCAACAGATTGCTCCATTACAAACAGCTTTATTGGAGAAAGATAAACACAATAAGATGGATGAAATTGAGAGATGAAAACACCAAGTTCTTTCACTCAATGGCAACAGATAGAAACAGAAGAAATAAAATTGCTCACCTTCAAACCGCAGATGGCACAGATTACTTCGACCACCAGACCAAAGCAGCTATTCTGTTGTCCACCTTCAAGGGCAGAATGGGAGTCATGGATAATTCGGTCATGCATTTTGATCCCTCCCACTTCGTCTTACCAGTTCTTGGTTTGGATGAGCTAGTATCTCCTTTCACAATGGATGAGATCAATTCTGTAGTGCACACTCTCCCTCTGGACAAAGCGTCGGGACCGGACAGTTTCAATGGCATGTTCTTCAAGAAATGCTGGCACATCATTACAGAGGATTTCTACGCTCTCTGTGACTAATTCCACTAAGAGAATATAGACATCCAACCCATCAAGGATCTTTCATAGTCCTAGTTCCAAAGAAAACCTCACCTCAACAAGTGTCGGACTACAAACCAATCTCTCTGATTAATTTAGCTACCAAAATCATCTCTAAAATTCTCGCCAACAGGTTACGAAAAGTAATCCTCCAACTGGTTCACCGGCACCAATATGGATTCATCAAAACAAGAACGATTTAGGACTGCCTCGCGTGGGCGTTTGAATACATACATCAATGTCATCACAGTGCAAGGCAGTGTGTCATCATTAAGCTTGATTTTGAAAAGGCCTTTGACACTGTAGAGCACTCTGCCATCTATCTCATGATGCTCAAAAGGTATCCCCGAAAATGGATTGCTTGGATGCACAAAATCTTATCCTCAGTGCAAGCGTCCATTCTTCTCAATGGCAAGCCAGGCAACCATTTCAACTATAAGAGGGAGGGGTGTGAGACAGGGAGATCCTTTGTTGCCATTGTTATTTGTCCTAGCGGTGGATCTTCAGTGCATTGTCAACAGAGCTGCGCAATTAGGGATCATCCAGTTCCCCATTCCTAATACCTTTAGCTCAGACTATCCAATTATTCAATATGTTGATAATACTCTTCTCATAATGCCGGTGTGCACCAGATAGCTCTTCTATCTAAAAAGTCTACTTCAAACTTACACGGATTCAACAGGGCTCAAAATAAATTTTCACAAATCTTCGATGTATCTGATCAATGTGGATACCAACAGGCTCACAATTTTAACTCGCACCTTTGGATGTTCTAAGGGACAATTACCTTTCACCTAGCTTGGTCTTCCAATGGGGATCACTCGACCAAAGGTCAGGGATTTCACTCCCTTAATCCAACAGAATTGAAAGCCGTCTTTCAGGCAACATGGCTTTCCTTTCCTACGGGAGAAGGCTCACAATTCTTAACTCAATTATGTCTATGCTTCCAACTTATCTTATGTGCACCCTCAAGCTACCGGTAATGGTCATCAACAGCATAGACATGGCCCGAAGACACTGCCTATGGAAAAGATCAGAGGATCTACAAATCAAAAGCCCGTCTCTAATAGCTTGGAGCAAAGTCTGCACTCCAAAAGACAAAGGAGGCCTTGGTGTCCTTAACCTATGAATTCAAAATAGAGCTCTGTTACTCAAACACCTCCATAATTTCTACAACAAGAAGGATACTCCTTGGTTTCATCTCATTTGGTCTTCCCACTATCACAACAAGCTATCTCACTTACATCCCAACGTGGGATCCTTCTGGTGGAAGGATATCATGAAATTGAGAGATCATTACAGAGGGGTGGCCTCAACCATTGTGGACTCAGGAAAGATGGTTAGCTTCTGAAAAGACCTATGGAATAGCACTCTTCCCAGTCTCCGATACCCAGCTCTCTATGCTAAAGAGCTGATAGTTCAATTTGGGATTTCATGCAGCTCGAAGACTACTTGAATTACTTCAACTTACCTCTATCTGAGCAAGTGTTTCTTGACCTGCAACACCTCACCGTCTTTCTTCAATTGGTTCATTGTTCAGACATGTTGCAAGATCAGTGGACGTATATCTAGGGCAACGCAGAATTCAAGGCACAAAAATACTATAGGCACTTATTTCAGTCCGTCCAAACCCCACCACCGCTTTGTTGGATATTGAAGTCAAGATGCAAACCCAAGCTTAGAGTTTTTGCCTGGTTACTAATTCAAGATCGCCTGAACACTAAACAAATGCTGATTCGAAGAAGATTCTACATGGGGCAAGATGATAAATGTGTCCTTTGTGCTCTCTCAGAGACAGAATCATCCAAATATCTATTCTTCACTTGTTCCTTCAGCTCGCAATACTAGAACTCCCTTAACATTCATTAGAACACATCCTTCAAAGTCGTCAACATGATCCAGTAGGCTAAAGGAACTTCGTTGGACCCTACTTCATGGAGATCTTTATCCTGGCTACCTGGGAGATTTGGAAACAACAAAATAATCTTATTTTTTAACTAGAACACTGTGTCATTTCAATCTTGGAAGAACAGCTTTGTTCATCATGCCGTGTTGCTCCTGCCTAGGATGAAGGACCCTCTGGCGACTCTCTTTTTGGCCTGGATTAGCTCCCTGTAATTTTGTTTGTATGTTTGTCTGTCTTTCTTTCTCTTGCTGTTTGCCTTCTACTTTGGCACCTCTCTTTCCTACTCAGGTATGGTCCAAGGTTTGTATGATATTTATACTTTCTTTCTTTTTATGATAAGCTCAAGTAGGAGTCTCTCCTACTGTTTCTTTCAAAAAAATGATGCGAACCGAACGCTCATTGACGACTCCTTTGATTTGGAACAATTATGGCACTGATTTTGCTCAGCGTGACGAACTTGAGCACTAAGTACGCATCGTGGCAACTTTTGTTGTCAGCAATGATTTTATGAGGCAGGCGTTAGATCTCAAACTCGATGGTAGCACAAGACGCATGAATTATACAGGTTCGGGCTCTCACGGAGGAGATAATACCCTAGTCCTGTGCTTTAGAATTATGTGTGGCTAGCTTATTGCTGATCATCTTTTTTTTTTGCTGATGTTCCCCCGCCCTCCCTTTATATAGCAGAGGAGGGTTGTCGACGATCGGGACCGTCAACCGCAAAGAAGGGGGGAAGGATCGTGTAAAGGGGTGAGGCCTAGAGTCATGCTCATCCGGGAAGAAGGGAGCGTCGGTAGGCGCATAGCTCGGGGAAGAAGGACAAGTGAACAGGGGACACAACGTTTATACTGGTTCGAGCCCCCTGGGTCGGGTAATAGCTCTACTCCAGTCTTGCCCGTAGGAGAAAGGTGACTAAAAGCTCCTCGGGGGAGGACGAACAGGGAGCATGACCTCGAGGCCGCTCGGAAGTGGTGGCCGAGGGGGAGCTCGACGAGGTGGTGTAGCGTATGAGTGTGCCTGCAAGTGTATCAGCACATCTCCTTTGGTTTCTTGCTGTGTGTTCTATTGTCTCTTGTTTCGTGGCTTCTTCTCCTCTTTTGATCGGGGTAGTCCAGCGCTTTATAGACCCCTGGGCGTTGATCTCGAATGCTGACGTCGGGCGGTGTCTGTGAGCTTGATGGGAGCAGTTGACCCTATTTCCCACGCAGGGGATCTGACAGGAGCAGCTGGGCCCTAGTTCCCACTCAGGGGATCTGACAGGAGCAGTTCGCCCCAGTTCCCACGCAAGGGATTTGACAGGAGTTGGTGGCCCCAGTTCCCACTCAGGGGATCTGACAGGAGCAGTTCGCCCCAGTTCCCACGCAAGGGATTTGACAGGAGTTGGTGGCCCCAGTTCCCACGCAGGGGAGAGAGGTCACGCAAGAAAGGAGAATAATATGCTGGAGACCAGGTTGAGGTCGCCGAGGTCGCAGGGGTCATCACGAGCTTGAGAAAGCTCCATCTGAGCTCGGGAACCATCCCCCGAGCTTAGGGAGACCCCCGCCCGAGCTCGTGAATAGTCCTCCGAGCTTGGGAGGATAGCATAAAGCCCCCGGGGGGGCCTGGACACGTGTCAGGAGGATCGATCCCTGACAACCAGCCCCCGAGGCTCAAGAAACGGTCTGAGACTCTAGGCGTTCTTGAGTCTGAAGTCTTTGAGGAGGGATCGTCCCCCTTGGTTGAGCTGGGGACCTCTCGAGCTCCTTTCTGGGCCCAGGGGAGGCCCCCCACTGGTGCTTGTGATATGGTTATGCTCGGAAACACTCGAGCTTTAATGTCTTGTCTCCAAATTGACTTGATGACGTTTGGGATGCTCGGGCTTCTCCGCCACGAGGGGACGAGGGGGGCCCGAAAGCGTTCGGGCCTCTCGAGCGGAGAAGTCAGGGGGACGGTTGGCAGACGTCGAAAAACTGTTTTCGCACGAGGGTTTTGAAGGGGTGTGATGCCTCGGTTGCTGCCCACTGGCTGTGGGCACGTCTTTTAAGGCGACAGTTGTGTCGGCAGTCGAGGCGCTTTTATAACCGAGAAACACCTCCTTTTTTAGACCCTTCTTCCTCAGCGCCTACATTCTCTGCCCTTTCCTCTCTGCTCGTTTGTGCTGTCGCGTCTGCCTTCCTTCTCCAATTCCACCCCTCCGATTCCATGGCGAAGTTCGGGAAGAGCACACTCACCGCAGACCGGATGAAGGACATGGAGACCTTGGGGCTGCTGGACCCGTTCACCTGGCGACTTCCAGTCGGGGAGTACGTGCCGCAACCCCGGGACGACGAGGTCGTGAGCACGGAGCAATACATGCTCTTTGGGCTACGGACCCCGGAGAGCGACTTCTTGGCTGCGGTCCTTGCGCAGTGCGAGATCGAGCTCATGAACTTTGTACCCAATTCTCTTCTCCGCCTCTCTATCTTTGCTCATCTTTGCGAGGGGTTTCTGGGAATCCTTCCCACCCCCTCTTTGTTTTTTCGTTTCTACTCCTTGTCCCGCTTCACGAAGGACCCCATCGTCGGGTGTATCTATTTCTGGCTACGGGCGGGACTCCCTTGCTCCTTTCTCCAGATCCCGACCTGGGACTCGCTCGGGCCATGGTCGGAGAAATGGTTCTATTTGAAGAAGGGCGAGGGGAGCGGCCTCGCCTACCACGGTGCCGTGGTTGACAGCAAGCGGGAGACCCCGGAGCCCGAGGATTCGGTGGCCGACCATGCGTCGGTCGCCTTCATCCACATCTGCGCGACGCGCGGGTTGAAGGGGCAGGCAGTCGTTTATGACTACCTGTGAAACCGGGTGTTACCTCTTCGGAAGAGGCTGCACCCCTTCTTCGAGATCATCAGGAAGCACGATGCCACCCGGGAAGGTCAGGATGGTAAGCATTGCTCAGCCTCGAGCTTCTTCGGGCCCGATCGAAGCTTTCTCGCTCTCAACGGTTTCTTTCGGCCCCTCGCAGCACCAAAGGCGGCCTGGATTGCCTCGAGGATGCAGGAGATCTTCGGGAAGGCCGCCACCGCCTATGACTTCAGCGGCGATGTCCCCAAGAATATCTTGAGGCGGAGCAGCGATGTAACGCCTCTTGCTTTGACTTTGGCCCCAAGAGCTCGGGCACAGACGTTAACTGTGACGAGCTAATGTAGGAGACAAAGGAGCTCTGGGACACGGCCAAGCAAATGCTGCCGCTCCCCAGGCTGAGCAAGGGCAAGAAGGGGAGCAAGAGGCCGCCCGGATGCCCGGCCGTCGCTAAGAAGCCCCACGTCGAGTGGGGTGATCGGACCGTGGTAAGTTGAATGCCCTGAGCTCGGGAACAGTCGAGCCCGAGGTCGCCTCTCTGATGTTTCCCTCCAACTTTTCTTTTACTGGTTTTTGCTTTTCTGCCAGTAGTAAGAGGTGGCAGTCGCCGTGCGGGCCCTGGATGCGCAGCCGCAGCAACGACCTCCGGCGCTAAGCACCCGGGGAAGGAGTCTTCCTACCGCCACCGCGAAGATGCCGCGCCAGGTACGGTCCTCTTTCGCTTTCCGTCGCTCCGCTCTGCCGCAGCGTTCAAGCGTCCGAGGGGCACCGACCTTTCCTGTGGTCCAGGGCGAGGCCGAGGAGGAGGAGGACGAGGATGACTTCCACCTCGTGTCGCGGTCCAGGGCGCGGCGAGTCCTACTCTCCACGGCTTCTGAGGAGGAGGACGCAGCCGAGGGGGGCGCGGTCGAGGGCGACGAAGGAGCCCCTGAGCTGGACGCCAGCCTTGGGGGTTCTGCTGCGGCCGGCGAGGGCGACCAAGGAGCCCCCGAGCCGGTCACCAAACCTAGGGATTCCGCTGCGGTGGGCGAGGGCGAGTCCGGTCAGGTCGTTATCGCAGGATGGATGCCCTCGGCCGCCACCGTCCCGGCTGACGCGGACCGAGCCGGGACATCTGAGAACGCCGGTACTGCCACGGTGATCGGGACCGCCGAGGATGGGGCTGCTACAGATCTGCCCCGAGGACCCGGCAGCGCCATCGACCTGCAAATGCTAGAGGACCAGCTGGCGGCGGTAGGCGTGCTTGCCTTGAACTCTTCCCTCTTTCTTATCCTTTTCTTTTCCCTTGGAACTGTGGTGACATTTCCTTTGTTTTTGCAGGGCTTGCGGCTGATCTCCCGAGGGTTCGGGGTCGTTCACGGGCACATGCTCAGCTTTTGGGCCCTCTGGGACGCAATTGAAGCCAACCAGAGGGATGCCGCTAAACTCGAGGCCGACGCGGCGCGCGGGAGAGAGGAAATCGAGCGGCTAAAAGAGGCTCAAACTCTCGAGCTCGCGCGGGCTGTCGAGGCTGAGCGGGAGCGCGGGGCTCGAGAGGTCGAGCGGGAGATGAACCTCGAGAGGGACATCCACGCCGCAACACTCTCCAAAGTCGTCGAGGAAGAGTAGAAGAAGGCGGAGGAGGCCCTCGCCCGCGTCCGGCAGAAGGCGCAAGCGCCTCTCAACGAGAACCGCACGAGCGCATCGGCGATGGTCCAGTGCCTCGAGCTCGAGCTCTCTGGCGCTCGCTCGAGGGCGGAGGTCACGCGGCAAGATGCGTAGGAGCTCCGAAAGCACCTTGAGGTCTCGTTCATGGCCTGTGAGGAAAGCTATGGGATCGCGTCGTCCTCGCTCGAGGACTTCACGGTCGCACAGAAGGAGGTGGAGGGGCTCCAGGTGCGACTAGCGGACCTGTCGACCGCGCGCACAGAGGCAGAGGCCACACGCGAGGAGGTGGCAGGCCTTCATGCGTGGCTCGAGGAGCTCTCCACCGCCCCGGGGAAGGCCTCCACCGAGCTCGAAGCAGAGGTGGCCGAGCTCAAGGCCAAGGCGACCAGGGCAGAGGCGCAGGTGGCCGCGCTCGAGGAGAGGGCGACCGGGGCCGAGGCGAAGGCAACCGCGCTCGAGGAGAGGGTGACCGAGCTGGAGAAGGTGGCCACCAAGGCTGAGGAGAAGGTGACCGAGGCCGAAGCGAGGGCCGCTGAAGCCGAGGCGCCAACGGTCGAGGCAGGCGCGAAGGCTGCGGCATCCAAGGCGAAGGTCACTGGGCTTGAGGAGAAGCTGGCCTGGGTGACCCAGGCGGGGAAGAGTTCCTTGGCCCAGCTCTAGAGCGACCGCGACCGGGTTGATAAAGCCGAGGCCGAGGTGCTGGCGCTGCGGAGAAGAGTCTCCGACCTCGAGCAGGAAAAACTTGCTCGGGATATGTCTGTAGACTAGAAAAATAGGTTAATGGATAGGTGGGGGGCGAAATATTCGCACCCCTTGTAAAGACAATGTATCGTTTTGTCATGATTTATAAAATAGCGTTCTTAGAAGACTTAGCTTGCTTTTTTGCTCTTAGTCGCCTTCGAAAGCTTGCTTAGTCCGCTTCGTAGAAGAGTCCGAGCGACGTCGGATTGCGACGCATGGAGCAAAAAATAGCCGAAGGTGTTTGCTGGGCGAGCTATCGATTTCAATTCGGACCACCCGGATTAGGTTGACCGAGTTCGGGGATACTCGAGGTCAGATTAATCGAGGCCGAGCCTGGACACACTCAGGCTTTGGGCACAACTCGGACTGGCCGGCCTGGAAACACTCAGGCTTAGACCAGGTTTGGGCCTCGGGTCCAGCCCGGCGAGCTCGAAAACGCTCGAGCTCGGGCGGGGGCTCTCGAGCGCGTTTAGAAATTCGAACCTGGCCACCTGGCCGCGGGAATAGTCGGCTTATTGCGGCCGAGCGGCTTATCGCGACCGGGGTCATCCCCGGTGGTGAATTTAGAAACTGCGACCTCCGAGCCCGAGAACGCATCAGGCTCAGGGTGCCCTCTGAGAACGTTCAATGGTTGGCAGCACGAGGGAATGGCCGGCTTATCCCGATAACGATCGCCTTACTGTGACCTCCGAGCCCAAAAACACATCAGGCTCGGTCATCCCCGAGGCGAACCTAGAGAACGCGACCCTCGGTGCTGCAAAACAAAACACACATGGACATCTCGAGGAGGAGCTTGCCACGTGATCTTATGGTTGCCCTTATGGTCACGCCGCGAGGTCGCGCCGCTTGAGACGTTCTATCATAAGAGAAAAAGAAGACTTTCGGTCGAAAGAAAAGCAGACGGAGCCCCAGGCCCGAGGTCTTAAAACAGCGTGATCTTCGGCGGAAGAACCTGCAACTTGGGACCGTGACCTGACATCACGTCCCTCGAGAGGCCAAAAGAGGTTAGTATCGGAAATGAAGGAGAATTTTCATCATGGGCCTAGACCTGGGTTGGGCCAGAGTGCGGCGACATAAGAGTAAAAAGATCCGGGCGCCCCTGAGGCGAGGGCGATCTTGGACCCGTCTCCTATGACGGGGGGAATGGTCGGCTTACTGCGTATTTCATCCCCCGGAGGTGATTTACGAGGCCGAGATCCCAGCTCGAGTGAGGGGCGCGCGGGCCGAGGCTCCTACGTCTCGAGATCGAGGAAGCGCTCGGGCGTGAATGCCAGGATGGACTTTGCTGCAGAGGGAGATCGGCTAACCGCGATGAAAATCGGCTTACTGCGTATTTGACCCCCTGATGCCGTCTTTCGCATCACAACCTTTAGACACATTCACTCGAGATACGGAAAAGCATAAGAGGAAATAAGAGACAATAAAGCAACACAATTTATCGTGAGGGAAAAACTAGGCTGAGCCCCTTAGCTCAAAGCCCTTACTAGTGACGGTCCAAGGCTCGTGCCTTGCTACGTGGGGATGGTCGGCTTACTGCGACGAGAATCGGCCTTCCGTGTATTCGACCCCCGGAGGTGGACCACAGGACTGCCACGCTAGCTCGAGTAAGGGGCCTGAGGGCCAAAACTCGAGTATCTCAAGGTCGACGAGCCCACGGGCGTGAGCGCAGGGGCCGGACCTGCTGACGGGGATAACAAACTTATCGAGATGAGGATCGCCACGTGATATTCGACCCTCGGAGGTAGGTGTCTGGGCCACGGCCCGGGTTGCGCTTGCTCGAGATACGAGAGACAAGCATGATGACAAGGAAAAGCATCTTATCTCAAAACAGAAGGAGTGGGAGCATTAGGCATAAAACCACCGGAGTTGGTCTACATTCCACGAGTTTGTGAGCTCCCTGCCATCGGGGGTCGCTAGACAGTAAGCTCCCACGTGACTTGCTGAGACGATTCTGTTGGGGCCTTCCCACAGCGGGGACAGCTTGTTGGTGTTGGACCGGTCCTGAATTCGTCTTAAGACCAGGTCCCCGATGTGGAAGCCCCTAGGTCGTATTGCTCGAGCGGTGTGCCTGCGGAGATCTTGCAGGTAGCGCGCCGAGCGCAGCAGTGCGCGGTCGAGGGATCACTCCCTCTCGAGGTCGACCTGGTTGATCGAGCTTGCCCTGACGGAGCCGAGCATGACCTCAGGTGGCAGGACGGCCTCGGCCCCAAAGACGAGCTCGAAAGGGCTCGCCCCCGTTGCCCGGCTTGAAGAGGTGCGGACGGACCAAAGGACGGTGGGAAGCTCGTCAACCCAGGCCCGGCCGCGTTGACCGAGCTTAGTGAAAACTCGCTTCTTGATGCCTTGGACGAGCTGTCCGTTGGTGCGCTCGACCGCCCGCTGTTCGAGGATGGCTCA
>JAYEVK010000391.1:0-210243 GCA_036346275.1 Otatea glauca
CCCTTGCTGGGCCTTTCCTTCTTCGAAGATAGCCCCCATGTACCTCGGCCGGAGGCGTGGTTGGTGGCGATGTCGGGAGCCTCCAGGTCCCGGCTTGAGATGTACCACTTGTGCACCAAGGCCTTGCAGAGGTGTCAGATGAATCGCTCCCACGACATCGGGCCACGAGATGTCGGGAGCTCGTTGCATTGGCGAAAACCACGGATGTAATCTCCTGAGGGTTTCTCTGCCGCCGCCAGCCCTTCAGTCCCAGAGCTGCCAGGCCCTTGTAAGTGCCCGAAGGCCGACGAAGAGGGTCTTCAAGTCACCCCAGCCTCGATGGTTTTGGCAAGTACTGAGCCAAGCTCGGCCGAGTCCGCAAGGTAGATGGGGAGGTATCGATGATGAAGAGATCATCCGTCGCCCCCCGCCCGACATGCCACGCAGTAGTCTTCGCCGACACCGGGTTCGTGGGCCCCCAGTACTTGGCGATGTTGGTGGGAGCTCGACCGGCAGGAAATCCTCCCGACGGATCCTCGCGTAAAGCCCGCGGTCCGGACCATCGGGCTTGGGCGGCGTGGCGCCCGCCATCCATAACACGGGAGTGGACGCCTCCGCCGCTTTCTCCGCGCCGAGGGTGGCGCGAACGCCGAGGCGCCGCCGAGGCGCCGGGCGCATCGGGTGCGCAAGGCCCGGGTGAGTTCGTGGTACGGCGCCGCTTTGCCGGGACCCACCGGCCGAGCGGGCAGGCGGGCCCGTGACCGTAGGTGGCGCCGAGCGGTAGGAGCCGGAGGCTCGACGTGTTGCATGGCCGCACGCCCATCACTGGAGGTTCTGCACGTGGCTTTGGCCTCCGGTCACCGGCCCGGAGGCCTCGGCAAGATTGCACCGCGCCACATTCGCTTGCATGGGGAAGAACCGAGGCCGCGCTTGATTCTCCCGCCACCTTGTGGGTACCCATCAAGACGTCGCTGCCGCCGGCACCGCTGGTTTCGGCTCATCCCGCCCAGTTAGCTCGAGCTGGTCGAGCTCAGCTCTTCGCTTATCCAGCCTCCTCGCTGTTGTCGAGTTCGCACAGGCATGAGCTTGAGCGCTGCTCAAGACGCTACGCTGGTGTTCCCTCCTCCCGCGCGCCTCAAGGCGCTGGATGGGGGCCCCAGAATCACGGGTTGTGATTAAATCGACCGTGCTCGCCATGTTGCACTCATGAGAGACGCCACTGCAAGGTGGTATTCTGGTTTGAAGCTGAGTCGTGGCCGAAGAGTCTTCCAGAAAGAACAGGATAGAGGCCTAGCATGTAGCCACCATCGCCACAAGTTGTGTGCTCACGGGTGACAGGTCACCGCCTGCCCACGGAGCTGGCCAGACGTGGTGGAGCTGCCTCAGTTCGGCTTTGGGACTCGCAGGGCGCCAAGCCGAGCTTACGGTCGCCGAGATGGCGCCAAGCTGGGCATGAATGGCCCTGGTGGCGGGATGAGCGAAGCCTCCCGCCAAGGTGACGGCAGTTGAGGGAGCCAAGCGATCTGCCTCGACGCCATGCCGTCGCTGGTGGAAGATGCCATCAGTGAGGCAAGTTTTAATCCGAGATGGCGGCGAAGACGCCAAGACCTCACCGAGCACCAACCGGCAAGGCTTGGAAAGCACCCAAGTAAATTTGTAAGTCTAAGGGCCGCTGCCCACTTCGAATGGTTAGACTGTGGTCCAAGATGTATATCGTTCTGGCCAAGGTCCCTACTCCACTGTGGTGGCGGCGTTGTATTCCTCTCAAGACATGCATGATTGCACAAAGTTTACAAGGAGAGTGCTAATGGCTTAGCGAGATGGGTTCGATTACATCCCCCTCCCACGGGGTTCCCGCCTCCTTTATATGAAAGGAGGGGGTGTTACATCGAGAATTGAAGAGGAAAAGATGACCTACACTAGGAGCTTCGGTCCTTCGTCCGCCGACCGATCATTGCCCGCCTTGCCCATGCCGGGTCTGTAGCTTAGTTGGTCGTGGTGGTTAGGTATTCTCGAAATCGCGCACCGCCTCTCGCGAACCTTACGAGTGTTGACGCTTGTCGCTACCGGGCGTGGGCGTTGCTTCGGGAGAGGGCGGCTTTCAGACCGTATGTGCCTCGCCGATGGATCGGAGCATGACTTCGTCACCATTAAACCTTCTTGGGAAGGAGCCACCGCCTTGTATAGTCGCTCGATTGACCCCGCTCAGGTACGTGGTCGCTATCGGTAGAGGCTTCGATACGCGCCCTCGACAGGTTGTCTTGGCACGATCGGAGTTGGGGATCCCGACCCGCCGCAGGGCCTGGAGCCCCGCTGGTCGCGAGACACTTCGACGGCCGGGAAGGGATGTCTCGTGGTGGCCCCGCTGGTGCTTCGTCGGTAGTGGGCCGGGAGCGGCCTGGGCTTGAGCTGTGCTTGAGGCCGCCATTGCCGCTTGGGCCGCTGGGGTACCTCATATAAGTATTCGCCACAAACGATATGCGTAAGTCAAAACGCTTTTCCCGCCAAGGCAAAATTCGCCACTCCCTTTAAATTCATTCGTCGCCGGTTATCGATGTCGCCGTTGAAGCGCTGGCTCACACGCCGCATCTAAATTTAGTAGCCCCAAATCATGTATATGCGTAACTTAGGCAATGTAAAACAATTCACTTGATGTGATGTTCGGAACGGTGTATATATAATTTTAGAGTTTTTACTCTTTTTCCTTATTGATTTTGAATTTATCCAAGTGGTTTGACTCTTTTGTTTAAGCACTCCGCCCGACTAGTCTAGCCCCGAGCGCTGGGAGTCGCCATGGCTCTTTTTCCCGTGCACGATTTTGGGTGACTAAATTTCATTGCTCATGGGGTCGAGCTTCACAACTCTGAGTTATCGCACCTGATTCACTTGCAATCGTTAAGAAAAGAAGAAAATACAACTAAAGATGTGCGATGCGACACTATTAGGTAGTTCTCGACTTACTACTTAGTTGTGGGTCAACTAAGTAGTAAGTCAGGAAAATCAACAATTTTATTTATAATGACATAATTGAGTAAAAAGCGACTTAGCTGCTTTATGCTCCAAATGTTGCTGACGATCATGCCATCTTTGCTCGTGGCCCAGCGTAGGCTTGTAGATGAGCCGAGGCGCGCCGGGCATGTGCGTGGCTCGTGGACGCCGAAGGTGCGTAGGCTCATGGTCGCGCCGAAGGTGGTGCTCGGGCGCAGCGAGGCTCGTGGACGGTCGGCGGTGGCGTCGGGGAGCAGCGAGGCTCGTGGCCGCGGGCAAGGTGGTGCTCGGGCGCGGTGTAGGCTCGCGGGTCGCGCCGGGTGGCGCCGGGCACCGACGAGGCTCGTGGTCGCGGCCGGAAGGTGGCGCCGAGGCGCCTGCGCGGCTCGTGGCGCGCCAAGGTGACGCCTGCTTGGGACCCAGACGGTAACCGAAACCTCTGTGCATACCGTGACTAGTTCAGGATCACGCTTAGTGCGCATAAAGGAATCATAGATGAAATACCATTCCATACAACTAATTTACTAAGAAGAAGCAATTTATTATTGAATAAAGCAAACGACCTTATGGTCAATGTTTACACCATTATGCCTTAAGGGCTTAAGAAACAAATATCAAGCAAATGAAAAGATAACTTGAGCTATCTGACATGCCACAGCAATCGTCTGGGAATGCCTTCCTAATCCACGTAGTCTTCATAGAATTCCTCCTCATGATATTCATTATCTCCTTCAAAGAATGATCAACAAGGGCATAAAGCCGTGAGTATAAAGGTACTCAAGAAGTCGTAGGGAATTGATGCAATATATTCATGCACCGGCTTGACAAGGATGGCTATATGTTTCATTTGCGTAAAGCAAGAATTTGAATTGAAATTCAATAAATAGATTGAAAGCATATTTATGAAAAGAGAAATAAATAACTAATAGATCAATGATAGACAACAAACAACAAAGAACTCCCCGCTCACATCCCAACAATTCCACATTCCACATTTTATGAAACACTCTATACCACGGTGAAATTCCTGCTTTGTCCATGACCGCTGACGCGCTATTCGAATAGTTTTACACTCGCAGAGGTTGTACAACTTACCCACAAGACATGACCATCTCTTTGTGCAATCGATCTTAACACACTTCATTTGGTGTGTCGCAGAGATATCATGACAAAGCCTTTACAATGCACTGCCTAAACTCAGATTGCCTCTAAGGTTTCGCCTTAGGGCCCCCTCATGCTTTTGCTAATCTACCCGCCCTTCCTGAACCCACACCACCAATTGGCAAGATCAAGGCTAGACATGGCAAATTAATCACCTAAGTCTGCCCTATTCCGCATGTGGTAGTACGGTTAGGCCCGCCTCAATGGCGCACAAGATTAAGTCCTTAAATTGTCTAAGGCAAGACATCCACATCCCAATGTGCTAGAAAGCACCCCCTTTACTGCACGATCACTTGCCCGAGGGAAAACAATTCCTTCAACCAAGACCAGTGGCAAACCCCGCCATGGTACAACAAATTTTACAACAGTGGCTAACGGCCACGATTCAATATCTCATTAAGCCAAGATTAACATTATTCAATGTATGATATGAATCCCAACGTATATCTAAGCTTTTCTAAGCATAGCTACGATAACCCAATGTTGGTATAACGATTATGTCCAACTAGTAATGTCCCAAGCTAGGTTTATCAATGGATACATGGCATACAATTAATCAAGGTGGCATAATGTCAACTAGGTATACATCTACTCCCATTAAATAAGGATTGATATACAAAATAGCATGCCATTGTAACAAATTAAATTACTTTTGCAAACATAGGATCAACATGATCAAAGGATTACGACTTGCCTTGCTGATCTAGTGCTGGGCCTTGGTCTTCAAAGTCTTCGTCATTCCCTAATTAGCGCTTCACCGAAAAGAAGCAACGAAACCAAATAAATACAAAACAGAGACTCAAACAAGCTCAAAACTGAAAATAAATAGCTCGAAGATAGATCTTGATTTTAGAAAATTTAGAAACTTGAATCGCCCGATCAAGTTCGTATGAGGGAGAACGAGCTCGAAAATTAAATTCAGAGAAAATACGTAAAATCGTAAAAGGAATTTCTAGATTTATTTTTATACGGAAAAGAGGTTTATTGCGCAACGCCGACGTCACCGGTTTGGTGGACTCGTCCACAAAGATCGCCGGTTCACCATGCGCCGGCCGGCAGATCACGACGCAAGCGCCGATGCGGGCGGCTCACGCGGGCGGCTACGCCACACATCCGGCGGAGGGCCGATTGACGACCGAGAAGCGCCAAGGCGGGCGGAGGCGACGCGGCGCAATCTGGGATGCAGGCGCGAGATCGGATGGCTGGGGTTGGGCGAAGGAGGACGGTGGCGAGGCGACGGCGCGGGGCTCACCGGCAATGGAGAAGAAGCCACGGCCGACGGTGAAGATGCGACAGATCGGACCCGGGACAAGGTGGACCGGGGAGAGGGCGACGTGGCGAGCTCAGGCGTGCAGATGGCAACGGCGGAGAGGCACCGGCGACGAAGAAACAGGTGGCGAAAGGTCTCGGAACGGCGAAAAATCGATGGTGAGCTCACGCGGGGCACCGGCGGCGTCTCGGGCAGCGAAAAGTAGGGCAAAAGAAGCGGCGGTGCGAGGGGTACCTTGGGAGGCGTGCGGCACGAGCTTTTATAGCCTAGGGAGGCGTGCCCGACCCGGACTCCGAGACAAACAGGCAGACGCGTTTCGGACGCGGCCATTTAGGGTTTCGTGGAGCTGGGCGCACAATACTACTGGGCCAGGCGAGCGAGCTGGTCAGTGAGCGGGTCGGGCGGAGAGATTCGGCCCGAGAGGTTTTTTTGAAAAAAAACGTTTTTCGATTTAAGAAATTGCCAGAATTTCAAATAAAATCAAATAAATATCAAATAAATTCAGAAAAATCCCAAAAAATACAGAAAAATCTTGAGTTTGATGAATAGTTTAGTCAAATTAAATCCTTTCATTAATGGAAAATTCAAATTAAGCTGGAATTAATTCAAGAGAAATGCAAATGGTTTATTTTTGGATTCAAACATTCCAAACTCAATTTTTGGGATGTTGCAAACCTCCCCCCTTAAATGGAATCTCGACCCCGAGATTCTGACTGGTTAGGGAATAGGTGGGGAAACTCGGACTTCAGATCCTCTTCGCGCTCCCAAGTAGCTTCCTCTATTGAATGATTGCTCCACTGGATCTTGCAAAAACGGATAATCTTGCTCCTCGTGATACGCTCTGCTATATCCAAAATTTTCACTGGTTGCTCCTTGTAGGTAAGATCCTCTTGCAAATCAATGGCTTCCAATGGCATTTGTTCCTCTGGCACAAGCAGACATTTCTTCAACTGTGATACATGGAACATATCATGGATTTCGGGAAAAGATTGAGGCAATTCTAACTTGTAGGGAACCTCGCCTCTTCGTTCCAAGATTTTGAACGGCCCCACATATCTAGGGGCAATCTTTCCTTTTACTTGAAATCTCTTAACTCCTTTGAGAGGGGTGACTCTGAGATAAACATAGTCATTGGGCTCGAAACTCAAATCTCGACGACGGTTATCTGCATAACTCTTCTGCCTGCTTTGAGCGATCTTTAAACGGTCTCGAATTAATTGAACTTGCTCCTCGGCTTCTTGCAGTATGGCAGGGTCAAACAATTGTCTTTCTCCCGACTCCTTCCAGTTGAGAGGGGTTCTGCACTTTCTTCCATATAAGCCTTCAAAAGGCGACATTTGCAGACTGGCCTGATAACTATTGTTGTACGAAAACTCGGCGTAGGGCAAACACTTATCCCACTTAGCACCATAAGTTAAGGCACAAGATCTTAACATATCTTCAAGAATCTGATTCACACGCCACCGCCCATCGGTTTGAGGGTGATAGGCAAGATCAATCGAGATGAGTTCCCATGGCTTCATGCATCGCCAAAACGAGAGGTAAACCGCTTCTCTATCGGACACTATCTTCTTAGGCACTCCGTGAAGACCGACGGTCCTTGACATATATAATTCGCTAATTTATCTCCCGCATAGGTAGTCTTAATCGAATAAAGTGAGCTACCTTAGTCAATCGATCCACTATTACCCAGATCGAGTCATAACTCGCTTGGGTCTTAGGAAACCATTAATGAAATCCATACCAATTTCTTCCCACTTCCACTGGAATCTTCAATGGTCGCAGCAATCTCGCTGGTCTCTCGATGCTCGCTTGACCTTCCGCGCACATCACAAAGTGCAACATATTCGCAATCTCATGCTTCATACTAGGCCACCAATACCTTTCCTTGAGGTCTTGATACATCTTAGTACTTCCGTGATGAATGGAGTATAAAGTCTCATGCGCGCTTTGAGAATCAACTCCCTAAGCTCTTTCTCGATCCGCACGCAAATACGCTTCTCATACCAAATAGTGCCTTGTTCATCTTCGTGAACCCCGGGCTTTTCCTTTCTTCATATTGCTCTTAATCTCCTTGACATCAAGATCATCTACCGTGCTTCTAACTGATCTTCCAATGTAGGGCGTACTTCCAAAGTGGCTAAATACCCTTCCTGAACCAATTCCAAACTAAGCTTCTGAAATTCCTTATAAAGGGCTGGCTGACTTTCTTTAATCATAAGAGTATTGCAGTAGCTCTTTCTACTCAAAGCATCGGCTACGACATTGGCTTTGCCTTGATGATAATGAATCCCAATGTCATAGTCCTTGATCAATTCCAACCATCTTCTTTGTCTCATATTGAGGTCAGCTTGGGTAAAGATATACTTCAGACTCTTGTGATCCGTATAAACTTCACAACAATTACCAATGAGATAATGACGCCAAATCTTCAAAGCATTCACTACAGCTGCTAATTCCAAATCGTGGGTAGGATAATTAACTTCATGTGGCCTTAGTTGTCGTGAAGCATACGCTACAACCTTCTTATCCTGCATTAGCACACAACCGAGTCCTTGTCGGGATGCATCACAGAATATCTCAAAATTCTTCCTATTATCCGCAGATAAGCACCGGGCGCTTGTCAAACACTTCTTTAATTCTTGAAAACTTTGCTCACACTCGTGTCCAAACAAATTTCTTCTCCTTCTTTAAGAGTTGAGTGAGCGGTCTAGCTTTTCTAGAAAACCCTTCTATGAAACGCGATAATATCCCGCCATTCCAAGAAAACTTCTGATTTGAGGTACCGCCTTGGGTGACTCCTAACTTAGTACATCTCGCACCTTACTGTGGTCAACAGCTTCCTTCGCCGATATGACATGTCCTAGGAAAGCAACTTCTTTCATCCGAACTCACATTTATCGAACTTTGCATAAAGTCGATTCTCTCTTAGCTTCGTTAAAACTTCGCTAAGTGATCCTCATGTTCTTCCTCACTCTTGGAGTAGATCGTAATGTCATCAATGAAAACAACAACAAACTTATCCAGATATTCCATGAATACCTTATTCATCATGGTCATGAAGTAGGCGGGGCATTGGTCAATCCAAAAGACATCACAAGATACTCATACCGCCCATACCGAGTAACAAAAGCTATTTTGGGTATATCCTCTGACGAATCTTCAACCGTGGTAACTCGATCTTAAGCCAATCTTCGAGAACACCCGCCCTTGAAGTTGGTCAAACAAATCATCGATTCTGGCAGAGGGTACTTATTCTTGATGGTGACCTCATTGAGTGAGCGATAATCTACACATTCTCCGAGTTCCATCTTTCTTTTCAACTAAAAGAATCTGGCGCTCCCCATGGCGAAGAACTTGGTCGAACAAAACCTTGATCTTGCAATTCTTTAATCTGCCCTTTACTTCAACTAACTCATTAATGTGCATCCTATAAGGTCTCTTGAAATGGGTGGGTTCTGTGAACCAGTTCTATCAAGAACTCTATATCTCGGTCCGCGGCATTCCGTGCAACTCATCCGAAATACATAAGGAAATTCAAGCGATCGCACATCTTCCAAACTTATTCCTTTGGCACTACAAACTTTATCCTTCGATCCGATCCAAACGACTTGAACTTTTAACTTGGCTCCATCTCGACTAGTTAAGGTGATCTCTCTATTCCCACAATCCAAAACTGCTTGGTTCTTGGAGAGCCAATCCATTCCTAGGATCACATCTAGGGATTTGGTGTATAGGACAATCAGGTTGGCTAGAAATTCTACCCCTCCAATTAATATCTTAACTTCGGGGCAGCCTTGGTTCGAACTCAAATCAGAACCAGGTGATTGCACTAATAAAATAGTCTTAAGAGGCATTGTCTTTAATTGATGATTTGCAGCAAAACTCCGAGAAACAAACGAATGCGTAGCTCCAGAATCAAACAAAACCATGGCAGATGCTGAGTTGACTAGGAGCTTACCTAGTATGACGTCTGGTGTAGACTGGGCGTCCTCAGTGGTGACGTGATTCACACGGCCTCTTCCAAAGAAGCGGCGGAGTCCCGTGGCTTGGTTAGAGTCCGGGGCACTCCACGTCCTGATCCTGGGGCTGGGGTCTTGGCTGGTGTAGATCCCAAGTTGAAATGGACTGGCGTCACAGCTTGCTTTCTTGGGCAATTATTGGCATAGTGTCCGAGTTCATGACAGTTGAAACATGTGACTCGCACTGGATTATCGGGTCCTCCGAGGTGGATTGTGTGGGCCGAGGTTGCAATTGCTCAAGGAGCTAGGCGAGGTGCTAGTGCAGTGTTCAATGCATTCGAGGAGTGAAACGAGGTGTCGTTGAGCATTGGTTCGATCACGATGACTCGATGGGCTCCATGTCGCATCATCTTCTCTTACGGATTCTTCCAATTCACGGCGAGATTCTTCAATGAGCATAGCTTTATCTACTGTGTGTTGAAATCGCATAGTCATTGCCAATGACTTGCACCTTTAGTCCTCGGATTGAGTCCACGCTGAATTTCTTCTCGCGAGCATCATCCGTGGCTACATCCTCCGAGCGAGCGCGAGTTGAGTGAACTTATTGAGGTATTCACTCACCGACATTCCTTCTTGCTTAAGCTCGTAATTCATTCTTCTTCATTTCAACCTTGCCGTCTCGAATATGAGAGTGGCGGAAAGCAAGGGAAAACTCTACCCAAGTGATAACTGAGAGTCATCATGGCGGTAATCAGAGTTCTCCCACTATTCAACAAGCGGTGCCTCCATTGATGAGCGCATAGAGAACCTTCTCACGATCTGTAATCGAGCAATTGCGAGCTTCTTCTCAATGGAGCGAATCCAATCATCGGCCCAATGGTTCTCAAGAGTTGAGAAAGTTGGCGGCGAGTCCTCATAAATTCGCTAGCTTGACCGAGACGAGCTTGAGGAGGTGCAAAAGAAGAGCTTGGTTCTGCTTTTGTTCAATAGATTAGCTAGGGCAACCGCAGTCGTTCTCGCTGATTCATCATGTTGTTCATATTTTGCATCATAGTGTTCATTAGCTGAGTCTGAGCTGCCAGAAAATGTCCCATGTTCTGATCTGTCACTGCTGGGGGTGGCAGTGGTGCATTGGGATTGGAGTTGGTGTTGGCACTGCACCGCATCCACGGGTGAATCGCGACGCTCCTGTAACGAGTGTCAACCATCTGAGATGCAGCACAAGGTTTGATAGGTAAGAGGGAAAAGCAGTAGAAAAGTGGTAAGATCATCTAGGGGAGAAGGTAATACCCAGGGACAAAAGAACACAGCCGAAAGGCTACAAAATAAACAGGCAAATAAAGCTTTTTCAATTAAAGGCATGGTTGCAACACCGTGCTTAGGGCAAGTGTACAACATACCAGGCACACACGCAAAGAAAATCTTAGTATACGCAGACTAAACGTAACTAAACTAAAAGGGGTACATTCTCAAACATCGCTGAGAACCAAAAACCTATCTTATATGGTAGTCTTCTGGGCAAACTCTGGATAGCTAGATCATCATCTTCCTTGATTGATTCCTTGCAGAAGACTCGAGGCTTTGAGAAGTTTCATGAGATAAGATCAATTTAGATTTCAAATCAATGTTTCAACAAAGGAGAGAAATAAGAACCTAAGAATAAGATGAGAGGGGACAAAAACTATTATGTACCAATTTGTTGGTTTGATTTAGAAAATAATTTTGAAGACCACGCTAACTAGGATTGCGACCTACAGTCGATATGGCTCTGATACCATCTCTGTCGGGACCCGGATTTGCAAATCCGAAACCCTCTCGTATACCGTGCACTAGTCCAGATCACGCTAGTGCACACAGTGGAATCATAGATGAAATACCATTACATACAATGAATTAACTAAGAAGAAGCAATTTATTATTGAATAAAGCAAACGACCTTATAGTCAATGTTTACACCATTATGCCTTAAGGGCTTAAGAAACAAATACTATTGCAAATAAAAGATAACTTGAGCTATTGACATGCCACGTGCAATCGTCTGGGAACGCCTTCCTAATCCACGTAGTCTTCATAGAATTCCTCCTCATGATATTCATTATCTCCTTCAAAGAATCGATCAACAAGGGCATAAAGCCGTGAGTACAAAGGTACTCAAGAAGTCGTAGGGAATTGATGCAATATATTCATGCACGGCTTGACAAGGATGGCTATATGTTTCATTTGCGTAAAGCAAGAATTTGAATTGAAACACAATAAATAGATTGAAAGCATATTTATGAAAAGAGAAATAAATAACTGATAGATCAATGATAGACAACAAAACAACAAAGAACTCCCTGCTCACATCCCAACAATTCCACATTTTATGAAACACTCTATACCCGTGTGAAATTCTTGCTTTGTCCATGACCATGACGCGCTATTCAATAGTTTTACACTGTAGAGGTTGTACAACTTTACCCACAAGACATGACCATCTCTTTGTGCAATCGATCTTAACACACTTCCTTTGATGTGTCGCAGAGATATCATGACAAAGCCTTTACAATGCATCAGATAAACTCGCATCGCCTGCTAAGGTTTCGCCTTTAGGGTCCGCTCTTGCTTTTGCGAATCTACCGCCCATCCCGAACCCACAACACCAATTGGCGTGACTCAAGGCTAGACATTGCAAATTAATCAGCTAAGTCTGTCCCATTCCAGACATGTAGTAGTACGGTTAGGCCCAGTTCAATGGCGCACAAGATTAAGTCCTTAAATTGACTCAGGCAAGACATCCACATCCCAATGTGCTAGAAAGCACCCCCTTTACTGCTCGATCACTTACCCGAGGGAAACAATTCGTTCAACCAAGACCTGTGGCAAACCCCGCCATGGTACAATAAATTTTACAACAGTGGCTAACGGCCACGATTCAATATCTCATTAAGTCAAGATTAACATTATTCAATGTATGACATGAATCCCAACGTATATCTAAGCATGTCTAAGCATAGCTACGATAACCCAATGTTGGTATAACGATTATGTCCAACTAGTAATGTCCCAACCTAGGTTTATCAATGGATACATGGCATACAATTAATCAAGGTGGCATAATGTCAACTAGGTATACATCTACTCCCATTAAATAAGGATTGATATACAAAATAGCATGCCATTGTAATAAAGTAAATTACTTTTGCAAACATAGGATCAACATGATCAAAGGATTACGACTTGCCTTGCTGATCTAGTGCTGGGCCTTGGTCTTCAAAGTCTTCGTCGCTTCCTCTAATTAGCGCTCACAGAAAAAGAAGTAACGAAACCAAATAAATACAAAACAGAGACTCAAACAAGCTCAAAACTAAAAATAAATGGCTCTGGAAGATAGATCTTGATTTTAGAAAAATTTAGAAACTTGAATCGCCTCAATCGGAGTTCGTATGAGGGAGAACGAGCTTCTGGAAAAATTAAATTCAGAGAAAATACAGAAAATCAGAAAAGCAGAATTTCTAGATTTATTTTTATACGGGAAAAGCGGTTTATTGTGCAACGTTGACGTTAGCTGGCTCTTGGTGGACTCGGTCCACTAAGATCGCCGTTCACTGCGGCGCCGGCGCGACGGCCGACGCAAGCGCCGATGCGGGCGCCGACGCAAAGCGGGCCACGCGTCACACATCTGGCGGGAGGGCCAGATCGAACGGCCGAGAAGCGCTGCTACGGGCGGAGGCGACGCGACGCAATCTGGGACGCAGGCGTGAGATCTAACGGCTGGGGTTGGGCGAAGGAGGACGGCGGCGAGGCAACGACGCGGGGCTCACCGGCAATGGAGAAGAAGCCATGGCCGACGGCGAAGATGCGACGGATCGGACCCGGGACAAGGCGGACCGGGGAGAGGGCGAAGCGGCGAGCTTAGGCGTGCAGATGACAACGGCGGAGAGGCACCGGCGATGAAGAAACAGGCGGCGAAAGGTCTCGGAACGACGAAAAATCGACGGTGAGCTCACGTGGGGCAACGGCGGCGTCTCGGGCAGCGAAAAGTAGGGCAAAAGAAGCGGCGGCGTGAGGAGAACCTCGGGAGGCGCGCGGAACGGGCTTTTATAGCCTAGGGAGGTGTGCCCGACCCAGACTCCTAGACGGCGGCGGACGCGGTTTCGACGCGGCAGCGCTAGGGTTTCGTGGAGCGCGGCTACTGGCCGGGCCGGGCCACTGGCGAGCGAGCGTGCGGGGGAGAGCGGTCGGGCTGGAGAGATTCGCCCGAGAGGGGTTTTTGAAAAACGCTTCCGATTTAAGAAATTGCTGAATTTCAAATAAAATCAAATAAATTTAGAAAATCCCCAAAATATAGAAAATTCCATGGAGCACAATGAACCCAACTAAAATCAAAATCTTGAGTTTGATGAATAGTTTAGTCAAATTAAATCCTTTCTTTAATGGAAAATTCAAATTAAGCTGGAATTAATTCAAGAGAAATGCAAATGGTTCATTTTTGGATTCAAACATTCCAAACTCAATTTTTGGAATGTTGCACGCTCGGGGCGCAGGCGTGGCTCGTGGTCGTGCCGGCGGGGCGCCGGGCGCAGCGAGGCTTGTGGCCGTGCCGGCGGTGGCGCCGGGCACGGGCGAGGCTCGTGGTCGCGCCGATGGTGGCGCCGGGCGCGGGCGAGGCTCGTGGCCGCGCCGGCGAGGCGCCGGCACGGTCGTGGCTCGTGGCCGTGCCAAGGTGGCGCCGGGGCGGCGCGAGGCTCATGGCGATGCCGAAGGTGGCGCCGGCGCGGGCGAGGCTCATGGCGGTGCCGGCCGGCGCCGGGCGCGGTGTAGGCTCGTGGCGTCGCCGCCGGTGGCGCCGGGCGCAGCGTGGCTCGTGGTCGCGCCGGCGGGGCACTCGGGCGCAGCGAGGCTCGTGGCCGCGCCGAAGGTGGCGCCGGCGCAGCGCGGGCCGTGGTCGCGCCGAAGTCGCATGGAAGCGCCGAGCGCGCCACCCACCGCTTTTCCCGATTTTGCTGAATTGTGGCCGCCGCCACCATGGCCTTGATCCGCCACGATCGGGCCGCCGCTATCCGATGCAATCATCGGGTCCAGCTTTGTCGAGAAGCGCCTTGAGGCGACATCGCTCGCATTGGCGGTGGAAGATGGCTTGATCTCCCAACTCGATTGCAGGATGTCCTCGCGACATTGCGCATCGCGAGATCGGGCGCTCGCACCTATACCTCCTACCCTTACGAAGACGATCTTCCCCGCAGCCTTCTTGTTCTTCTTGTTGGCGCGGAGATCGGTCTTCGCTTCTTCTATTGCGAAGACGCCACGAAGATTGCAGAATTCCTCGCGACGCCGATCGGGTTTGCCGCCAAGTCAAAGTGACATACCGAAATGAGTCGGCCCGATCTTTACCAGATTGGATCCGGCTCACGCCTAGGCGACAAGTTCTCCGCAAGATTCTGATTTAAGTCCGTGCTCCCGGCGGAAAGCCCGGCCGAGATGAAGGTGGTGGTGATTCCGCGATCGTCGCCATCGAAGTCTGTGGGGAAAGATTATAGCGCTTCCCCTACCTGGCGCGCCAACCGCCGACTTTTGTAGTCGGCAATAAATTTACGGGTAGGCGCTGGATCTCAAACTCAAGGTCACACAAGACAAGGGGTTTAGACCGGTTCAGCTCTCGCGGAGGAGATAATACCCTAGTCCTGTAGGCCGGGATTATGCGATCTCTTGATCTAAGATTGCTCAAAGCGCAATATACTCGGGCGATATGAGGTGTGCTATGCTCTATGGCTTGATTGCTCTATGCTTGGATGATCGCCTCTATGTTGTTGCTCGCCTCTCCCTTATATAGCGGGTGGGGCGACTTACGAGTCCCGACGGTTAAGAGATTCCGATCGGTTACAAGATTCTAGTCGGTTACAGGATAGAGTTTACATCTTTATCTACCCTATTAACGATTCGGATTACAACCGTATCTATCATATCTAAATATAAGTTCAACTTCCTTTAGGATATGTCCCCTTGCACACGGCAGCGGGGCCTGACGCGGGGAGTATCTTCTGGGCCTCCCTCTTGGGCCTGTCATGAGGGTACCCGGGTTCTTATATTCCACTTCCGACGAGCTCTTCAGCCGAGGACCCCGTCGCCAAGAAGGGGAAGAAAGCAATGACCAAAGACCCTGCGAAGCCTCGGCGCCCGACTGGCGGTCCCAAGATACAGGAACCGTCGGCACGGGCCCCGATGCCTTCGGCCACCTCTCCTCCTGAGCCCACAGCACAGCCGAGCCCTGATCTGAGGGACTCGGGTAGTCAGGAGGAGTCTAGGGTTTCGACTGGTGACGCCCCGAGTGGTCCCTCCAGGAGTAGTTCTGCCACCCAGAAGAAGCCACCGATAAGGATGAAGAAGTCCGACAAGTTTGTTACCGTATCGACTCTTTAATTGGCGCGTTTCGCCAGCTTATTTGCTGATAGTTCTTCTTGTAGGAATCCTTCATTCGATGTTCCTGTCGAGACGTCGTCTTGGATTCCTGTAGAGGCCGTGCCTGAGGACGCTTATGTTTTGGTTGAGGAGGCCTCGCTCGTGGACGCCGGAGCTCCTCCCGAGCCCCAGCCACCTTCACCGACACTGACAGCCGCAGATTGGGCCCGCTACTCAGAGCCCGCCTCCGTCCGGCCCTCAAGTCGAGGAGATCCCCCGGATTCCGCCGACCCCCACCCGCCCTTGGCTCGTAATGCAAGCCACGTGGATCGATGAGGAGGACGGCTTGAAGCTCCTTGACGACTCGGAGGAGGAGGAGAAAGAGAGAAATGACTTCTACACCATGCCACGAATCGTGCACGCTGCCCGTAACCACTTCTCAAGGCCTGCTTTTTCTTGCTTATGCGAGTCGGCATGTAGTCACCTGTTCCCGTGTTGATCGCAGAAAATAGGGGAGCGCTCTGAAAAGATGGCCAAGTACCTCCAGAAGATGCTCCCGGAAGTCCGAACACGCCAGGAATACCTAGCGAAATTGGAGCAGATCAAGGCTGGGCATGCAGTCGAGCTGCGGGCTCTCCAATCAGATTTTCTGGCACTGCGGGAGGAGAAGCTGGACGTTATCGGCTCCCTCCGAGGTGAATATCTCTTAACCTCCCCGTACTTCTTCGTTCAGTCGACTGGTTTTTCTTACTTCCTTATATCTGTGTCAGCTCGAGATTCCAATATCATGAAGCTTCAGGGGCAGCTTGAAGTCTCAGGAAAGGAATTGGAAGGTACTTTCAGCCGCTCAACCTTCTCTTATCTTCTTCATCCTCTGCATGGTCCTTGAAAACATGCTCTGCTTGTAGATTATAAGATCAAGACGTGGGCGCAGTATGCTGTTTTCAATGACAAGATTAATGCCCTTGAGACGTCTTGCTCAAAGCTCATGAAGCCTCGTGGTCTTGGCCGAGCTCGCTTCATCCCGAAGGCGAGAGGCCGCTCAGCAGGGACCAAGTTATCAATCGGTTTGAGGAAGCCACCAAGGAGCTCAAGATACTTTTGAAGGAAGCGGCGACCAATGGTGCTAGCCAGGCTCTGGCGATGACAAGGTCGCTTTACCCTCGAGTGGATCTTGAAGCTATCAAGGAGGGCTATGCCTGCAACGTAGATGAGGACCGAGTGGTCGAACTTTGGGAGGAAGTCAAGGATGCTTCTTCTGCTGTAGTGGAGACTTTGGACCTATGAAAAATATATAAATGCGTTTCTTTGATATTATGCTTTTTTCTTTTTTTCTTTTATCCGAGTGGCTTTGATATCGTGATCCGATCGGGTTCAGCTTCTCTGTGCTCGGGGCATGGTTCATAACGCATGTCCCAGAGTCTTAGAACTTATAGGAGAGAAGCACTCAGACGCATAAGATCAAAGAAAATTATATGAAAATAACTTTAAGAACGAACTTTCATTCATATAGGAATATTTGAATTACAAAGTTTAGGTGAAAAAACGACGTAGTTGTTCTATGTTCCAAGTGTTGCTGACTGTCGCGCCGTCCTCATGTTTGAGTTTATAAGCTCCAAGGCGTACCACCTCATCGACAATGTAAGGGCCTTCCCAACTTGGGGAGAGCTTATGCTCGCTTTTCTGATTCTTTCTAAGGACCAGATCTCCTTTGGAGAAAGCGCGGCTCCTTACATTGCGATCGTGATAGCGACGCAAACCCTGAAGGTACTTTGCCGACCGAATTGTTGCGACGTCCCTGGCTTCCTCTAGTCAGTCGAGGTCTTCTAGCCAGCTTTCTTCCGAGGCAGCTTCCTCATAGCTCCGAACCCGTGGGGATCCAAATTCCAACTTGGTGGGGAGGACCGCCTCCGAACCGTACACCAGGAAGAAAGGTGACTGCCCGGTTGCTCTGCTGGGGGTTGTTCGTAGCCCCCAGAGTACCGAGGGCAATTCTTTGACCCACCGAGTGGCATATGGTTGGAGACGATCGAAGATCCTTGCCTTTAGGCCTTGTAACACTATGTCATTGGCTCGCTCGACCTGCCCATTACTCCGGGGGTGTGCCACTGATGCGAAGCAAATCTTTATGCCGAGTTCACCGCACCAGTCTTGAAATATGCCGCCTCTGAATTGAGTGCCGTTGTCCGTTATGATTCGATTTGGTACACCAAACCTAACCACGATTTCGTTGAAGAATTCCTTGGCCTTAACGGCTGTGATTGTGGCGATTGGCTTGGTCTTAATCCACTTGGTGAATTTATCAACAGCCACGAAGAAATGAGTATAGCCACCTTGGGCCTTCTTCAAAGGTCCCACCATGTCGAGCCCCCAGACCGCAAATGGCCAGGTGATTGGAATGGTTTGTAGTTCCTGTGCCGGTTTGTTCACCTGCCGCGCAAAGAACTAACATCCTTCGCATGTCCGGACGATGTCCTTTGCGTCAGTAACAGCGGTTGGCCAGAAAAATCCCTGGCGATAAGCCTTGCCAACCAGGGTTGATGACGACGCGTGATTCCCACAAACTCCCGAATGGATCTCTTTGAGAAGATTTCTTCCTTCTTGCTCTGATATGCACCGTCGTAGAACGCCAGAGGAGCTCTTGCGATAGAGTTCTACCCTGATCACTACATAGCTCTTGCTTCGGCGCATTATTCGCTCGGCCTGCGTGCGGTCTTCGGGTAGCTCGTCCTTCATCAGATAATCCAGATACGGGGCTATCCAATCGGGGGTTATGATCAAGACTTCTATCTTTTCGCTCTTCTCAATTGGGGCGTCCGACTTAGGCCGAGTGCTTATTGTGGGTTTGCGAATTTCTTCGACGAATACTCCCACGAGCACTGTGGACCGGCAGGATCCCATCTTGACAAGTTCATCGGCCGCTTCATTCTCTCGGCAGAGTACGTGAACCACTTATAGCCCGTCAAAATTTCCTTCTAGCTTGCGTACCTCCTGGCAATAGGCAGCCATATTGTCTTCGATGCAGGACCATTCTTTCTGCACTTGATTGACCACGAGCATTGAATCTCCGCGTACCGCCAAATGTCGGATACTGAGCGAAATGGTGATACAGAGCCCATGGATGATTGCCTCGTACTCGGCGGCGTTGTTTGATGCAGGAAAAAGTATTTGAAGAACGTATCTCAATCTTTCTCCACTTGGTGATATGAGCACTATGCCAGCCCCCGCACCGCTGAGCATGAGGGAACCGTCGAAGTACATGGTCCAATACTCGTTCCTTGACGACCGCTGGCTCAAGTTCTCGTCCACTCGGCGGTGAAGTCGGCGAGCGCTGAGACTTAATGGTCAGTAAGGGCTTGAATAGACATCAAAGCCCCAAGCTCAATCGCCCATTTTGCAATTATCTCAGTGGCCTCCTAGTTATGAAGTATATCTTCTATTGGGAAGGAGGTGACCACCGAAACAGTATGTTCTTGGAAGTAGTGTTTGAGCTTACGAGATGTAAGAAGTACGGCATATAATAGCTTTTGCACTTGTGGATACCGCACCTTAAATTCACTCAGGACCTCGTTGACTAAGTAGACCAGGTGTTGGATTCTCTGTGCGTGGCCCGGTTCCTCCCTTTCGACGATGATTGCAGCGCTGACTACGTGAGTCGTTGCCGCGATGTAGAGTAACAGAGGCTCATCTGGCATCGGTGAAACCAAGATCGGGGCGCGGTCAAGAAGGTCTTCAAATCTTCAAACGCTTGTCGTGCCTCAAGCGCCCATTGAACTTGTCCTCGCTTCTTGAGGAGTTTAAAGAAAGGCATACCTGATACCCAATCGAGAAATAAACTCGCCGAGTGCCGCCATGCATCCCGTAAGCTCGGACGCCCTTCCGCAAGTCGGTGGTTCCATATTTGATATGGCCCCGATCTTTCTCGGGTTGTCCTCAATGCCTCGCTGTGATACGATAAACCCGAGCAGTTTTTCCGAAGATACTCCGGAAACACACTTCTCAGGATTGAGCTTCATGCTGAAAGTCCTCAGACTCTCGAACGTCTTGGTCAAGTCGGCGATAAGATACTTCCTTTCCCAAGTTTTCACCACGACATCGTCCACGTAAGCCTCCAAGTTGCGTCCGAGCTGGGCGTGAAAACACCGCTGAATTACGCGCTGATACGTTGCACCAGCATTTTTTAATCCGAACGCCATCGTGGTATAATAAAAGGCTCCGAAAGGCATGATGAATGAAGTTTTGATGTGATCTTCCACCTTTAGGCGAATCTGGTGGTACCCTGAGTAGGCATCGAGAAAACTCAGAATTTCGCACCCGGCGGTCGAGTCAACCACCTGATCGATTCGAGGTAGCCCAAAGGGATCCTTCGGACATGCCTTATTGAGATCAGTATAATCAACGCACATGCGCCAAGTTTTATTCTTCTTTTACACTAGTACAGGGTTTGCCAACCAATCGGGGTGATACACCTCTTTGATGAAACCTGCAGCTAAAAGCTTGGTGATCTCCTGCTTGATGGCGTTCCGACGGTACGGAGCGAATCGCCGAAGCCTTTGCTTGATTGTCTTTGCCTTTTCGTCGACGTGCAGTGAATGCTCGATCACCTCCCTTGGAACACCCGGCATGTCGGATGGTTTCCAGGCAAAGATGTCCTTGTTAGCCTGGAGAAAGGTGACGAGCGCGCCTTCCTATTTTTCATCGAGCCCTAACCCGATCAGAGTCGTTTTAGACGAGTCGAATGGGTCGAGGGTGATTCTCTTGGTTCCTTCGCCAGACTTCATCCCCGACGTGGCCTACTTCTTGGATGGGACGTCGCCCTCCTCCTGCAGCGTAGCGGCTTCTGCCTAGATTTTCTTTGCCTCGGCGGTCGCCTCCTGCAACTCGGCGAGTTCGTGGTTCTCTCGGTCGCATTGCAAGGATTGTTTGATGTCACTGCGGATCATGATGACACCTTTGGGTCTCGTCATCTTCATCACCAGATAGGTGTAGTGCGGTACGGCCATGAATCTAGCCAGACCGGGCCTTCCCAACATAGCGTGGTACGCCGTCTCGAAATTGGCCACCTCGAAACTTATGTGCTCGGTCCGGTAGTTGTCCTTGGTACCGAAAGTGACGGGCAAAGAAATCTGCCCGAGTGGAAACGAAGAAGCCCCCGAGATCACTCTGTGGAACGCCTGAGTGCTCGGCCTTAGCTCGGAGCGGGGGATGTTCATGTCATCGACCCCATATTTCGAGCTCAGATCTGGCCGCTGAACACCCAAATGCTAGACTAGCTAGGAACCAGTGCATAGAGAGATCTAGACTACAACAGATTTTTGTTGAGGGGAGAGGGACTACCGTTGATGCTTGGGGAAGACATGGTAGTGTCGACCGGCGGTGGCGGCGGAGGGAGGCGTGGAGGAGCGGAAGTGGAGGGCTAGCGCCTTGCTATCGAGAAGGCAGATGGTCGCCGCACGAGGGGAGGAGGCCAACGCGGGGAGAGGTCGCCGCAAGAGTCACACAGGGAGAGGCTGGTGCTAGGGTTTGGAGGCGGGTAGGTATGGGCTCGGGCCGTTTATGGGCCATGGGGGACTCATCCCAGACGGTTGAACCGTTTGCGATGTAACCTGTTGTTGGTGATATGCCCTTGAGGCGATCATAGAGATGATTGTATCACGCCTTATGTTTATGGAATAATATAATTGTTTGTCCTTTGAATAAATATCGATTGGATTAATCAACAAGTAACTTGTTCGTGCAACTTTTTTCATATATTGATATTATTCAAGTTATCCCTGATCGGTTATCATAATATAGGACGATTATGTTTCATACATCAGCACATGTATTGATTGATGACCATGTTTCACGGGTCAGAGATATGGAGATATCTAATCAATAATGTGGACACATGTTAGAGAACATGCGTTGGATAGACCCATATGAGACACTGCGAGAATTGTTATATATATTCTTATGTGTCATCAGTTGGTCTCATGCATAGTGTATGTATGTTTCTTAGACCTGAGATCATCATTGGTTTCCTAGATGTGTAATGGTTTACTTAGGAGCTACCAAACGCTACTCTTTAACCAGGTAGTTATAATGGAAGCTTTCGGGTTTACTATGAAACATGCTGAGGTACATGAATGATCAAGATGGAATTTACTCCTCCTATATAACATAGAGATATCTCTGGGCCCCTCGAGGTAAATGGATTAAGTAAGTGCATGGCCATGCCGGATGTGATTAAGAGTCAATCTAGATAAATTATTCCACTATGGTATGAGTGAAGAGATCGAGCTATCATAGGATGACACGACTCTCGCCTTGAACTTGATCTGATATCGTGAAGCAAATGGAACATGACATTATCACATTATAGTAGGTTCGTCCGATGCTTTATGAATATTTGGGAATCGATATGTACTGCTAGGTACTGCTGTCGATTATCGATCGAAAAGGTGTTTCCGAGTCGTGTCCAAATATACATGAACCTACAGGGTCACACACTTAAGGGGTTGGAATATAGTGGTATGGATTGGATCCGTCACTAATGGGCCAAGTGGGCTTTGTCCTTCAGTTGGGCTCTAATGTAGGGTTCCACCGCAGGGGAGGGGAGGGCTATATAAAGGGAGTTCGTGGTTGCAATTGATATGTGAGAGGCGAGCCACCAAACCCTAGCCGCCTCTACTTGAGCCTTCCTGCAGGCTGGTGTCGGCACACCGACGCACGCCGTTCTTTTCCGAACGTGGACACCGGTAGAGGTGTTGTCGCATCGTGACATCGACGAGACGATCGACCACCACATAAGGAGGATCGGCCAACGCGTGAGGAAGATCGACTACTGTAACAAGATGCGCACTTCGTTGTTTCGGGTTGCATCAACTTCCTTCCGCTGCACTACGCGTCTAGTGGTAACGATCCATGATTATTTACTTACGTGGCTTTCTAGTTTATGAGGTAGAAATTTTAATTGTGTGCTAGCGTAGCCTACCCGTATCCCTTCACCTGCCTCATATACTTAATGCATACAATGTTTCACAATTGGTACTTAGCTCAGTTGGCAAACAGCTTGGCCTGCATACGTGAGGTCTCGGGTTCAAATCCCAGGGAAACTGATTTTTTTTGCATCGGCTTCAGCTGCATCATAGAAAGTTTTCATATTGAACCGTCTAAGATGATACGCATCACGGACGGTTCAATATTAGAACCGCCTGTGATGAGTGTGGTTAATTTCTTAATTTTTCCTAAAGTTAATTTTTTACCTAAGTTAATTTTTTCTCAAGTTAATTTTTCTAATGCTAGAATTTCCATCTACTGCCAAATTAATTTTTTAACTCAAGTTAATTTCTTAATAGTTAATTTTTTCTCAAGTTAATATTTCTAATGCTAGAATTTTCATCTACTACAAATTAATTTTTTAGCTTAAGTTAATTTTTTTACCCAAGTTATTTTTTTCTCATTAATTATCATACATACATACATCTCATTAATTACAATACAGGTACACTTAAAATATACATGACAACCTCATTATAACTCCATTTGCTTATTCTTCTGTATAAAAATTAGCCCTTCACGATGATCAACACGTGTGTAGCTAGTTTCCTCAGGTTGTTCTTCCTGGATTGTGACGCCATTACCGACAGGAGGCAACTCGTGAAACTGATTGTATTCTTTCTCATCTACCACATTTCTCGACTCTGACAATCCTCCTTTTTCCCTGAAGAATCACGTGGTGCTTCTTGTTGGACGGGTCGGTTACATAGAAAACTTAAACAACTTGGTTAGCGAGTACAAATGGCTCGTCTTGGTATCCGACACGTTCGAAGTCCACAGTTGTAAAGCCGTACTTGTCAAGCTTCACATATTGCAGGTGAACCCAACGTCACCGAAATAAGGGGATCCTGAATAGTACATAGTCAAGCCCGAAAATTTTCTCAATGAACCCATAGTAGGAGCTCCTCGTCAACCCAGCGGTATTGAGCACATCTATGTGAACACCGCTGTTTTGGTTTGTGCTTTTCATGTCCTGATCTCTCTTGTAAAATGTGTACCCATTTAAGTCGTATCCTTTCCATGTTACAGCTATAAATGTTGGCCCTTTTTCCATCCATGTCAGTTTATCACCTGACGAGCTTCTAGTGATTGGTTGTCGCTCCTTTAACCATCTGTTTAACTGAAGGTTATACTGTCTGATAATCCAAGACTCCTGCCGGGACAGATTCTCTTGTGGTAGCCAGTTCTTGTGCTCGTCGATATACAGGCCATAACAGCCATGTGTTGCAAAACTGTTAAATAGGCTTTAGCACACTCAGCTGGATAAGGCGTTATTGCTTTCCTTCCGATAGTCCCGATACCCTGGAGCCTCCTCTCATGGCAAGATTGAGGCACACATATCAGTTCAACCTGAGCCATGTAATCCACGTAGAATTCGACGACCTCTTCGGTTGCATAACATTTGACAATGCTGCCCTCCGATCGAGATCGATTCCGTACGTAGGACTTAAATATTCCCATATACCTCTTGAACAGATACATGCTACGTAGGAACACGAGCCCGCACATCTTATCTCCCTGACAAGGTGAACAATGAGATGGACCATGATATCGAAAAACGACAGAGGGAAATACATCTCAAGATTACATAGAATCATGACCACCTCGCACTGCGGAGCATCTAGTCCTTTAGGATCGATGATCTTCTGAGCAATTGTGTTAAATAAATAACACAACCTTGTGATTGTCTCCCAGACCTTGCTCGGTAAAATACTTCTAATTGCGAAATGGAGCATCTATGTCATAACCACATAGTAATCATGAGACTTCATGCCAGTTAAACTCAAATCTTGCATCGAAACAAGTCTTTTCATGTTGGAGGAGTAACCGGACGGAACTTTCACACCATGCAAGCACTCGCACAGTTCAGTTCTCGCCTTGGACAGAGTGTAACAAGCAGGTTCGCAGTACGTTCGGCCTTTATCGGTCTCTTTCGGTGCAAACTCAGGTCTAATACCCATATCGATGAAGTCAAGCCATGTGTTGATATTGTCCTTTGTTTTGCCCTTAATGTTCAGTAAGAGACCAATCAAGCTATCACAGACATTCTTCTCTACGTGTATGACGTTGATGTAGTGCCGAACTTCTAGGTGCTCCCAATAAGGTAGGTTCAAAAATATTGATCTCTTCTTCGACATGCTCTTCTCACGGATCCTCGATTTATGTCTCTTTCCAAGCACAACATCCAAGTTCTTAACCATATCATAAATGGCTGTCCCACTTAAAGGCTTTGGAGCTAAACCGTCTTCGTTCGTTCCGTCGAATTGTTTCTTCATCTTATGGTACGGGTGATTCATCTGAAGGAATCTACGGTGACGCATGTACACGGTTTTACGCAAGTGATTTAGCCACACACACTCGATATCACCTAAGTAGTGAGTACAGGCTTTGGCTCCTTTTTACTCTGGCCCGACAGGTTAGCAAGGGCAGGATAGTCATTTATGGTGCAGAACAACAGACAGTGTAAAGTGAAGTACTCTCGTTTGTGAGCATCCCATACCTGTACCCCAGGAGCCCACAGTTTTTTCAGATCTTCTACCAATGGTGCCAGGTACACATCAATATTGTTCCCAGGTTGGTTCGGGTTTTGGATAAGTATAGACAGTAAAATATACTTTCGCTTCATAGACAACCAAGGAGGAAGGTTGTAGATACAGAGATTCACGGGCCAAGTGCTATGATGGCTGCTCATGTTACTGAAAGGATTCATTCCGTCCGTACTCAATCCGAATCTTATACTCCTTGGATCTGCAGTGAATTCTTGAAACCTCCTATCGATGTTTCTCCACTAGGTGGAATTAGCAGGGTGCCTTAGCATTCTACCGTTCTTACGCTCATCCGAGTGCCACCAAAGTAGTTTTGCCTTCTTTGGGTTCACAAATAAATGCTTCAAACAGGGAATTATAGGCAGATACCACACCACCTTAGCTGGAAACAACTCTATAGTTCAAGGTCACATTCGCTACTTTAATTGTTTTAGTACATCAATAGACCCATATCATCATTGAGCATACAACCAGCAGCATAAGAGAATGAAAGTACATGCAGCCCTAGCATAGTAGGTAGTATGAAGTGAGTACCGTGCAATCATAATCATAGCAAACTAACCATTCATATATTCACATTTACTAACCATTCATAGCAAACTAACCATTCATCTATCTAGCATTCATAATCATAGCAAACTAACCATTCAAGTATCTAAGATTTATAATCATAGCAAACTAAACATTTATGTATTCATAGCAAACTAACCATTCATGTATCCAACAATCATAATCAGAGCAAACTAACCATTCATATATCCAGCATTCATAATCGTAGCAAACTAACCATTCATGTATTCATAGCAAACTAACCATTCATGTATCCAGAATTCATAATCATAGCAAACTAACCATTCATATTCTCAGTAATCATAATCATAGCAAACTAACCATTCATGTATCCAGCATTCATAATCATAGAAAACTAACCATTCGCATATTCATAGCAAACTAACCAATCATGTATTCAGTAATCATAATTATAGCAAACTAACCATTTACGTATTCACATTTACTAAAAGAAATACCGACGGTGCAGAGGATACCGATGTGGGGAGAGGAGGCCAGCAGTGTGGGGGAGGAGGTCGGCGGTGCAGAGGAGGATACCACCGCTGGGGAGGAGACCGGCGCGGGGGAGCAGACCGGTGCAGGGGAGGAAGCCGATCGACAGCGTGGGGGAGGAGGCTGGCAGCATGGGGGAGGAGACCAGTGCGGGGAAGGGAACTGGCATGGGGGAGGAGGCCAGCGGCGAGGGGGTGGAGATCGGTGTGGGGAGGAGGCGCTAGGGTTTGGGGGAGGCGAAACGCGCTGGGTATCCTGCTCGAGGAATAGATCGGTATATTTATAGGGTGGATGTTATCTCAGACGGTTCTATTATAGAACTATCTGTGATACTAACATATCATAGACGGTTCTATAATAGAACCGTCTGTGATAGCAACAGGTGTCATCACTAACGGCTTTATACTAAAACTGTCTGTGATATCTCTGTATATTACTGACGGTTTTAATGTATAGTCGTCAGTGATGGCCATCATCATAGATGGTTTTGAAGAACCGTCTGTGATGAGACGTCTAATATGGGTCTTTCTATAGTAGTGGTTCTTGATATTACATATGTTGGCACATTAAAAACCTTCAACTAATAAAACTCATTGGGATAAATCTTAATTAAGAAAAAGGAGTACAACACTTCATCTCAAAGATGAATATGTATGAAGATTTCAATCTCTCCTTGAAGGAAACAACTGTTTTTCTCGTGCCAATACCATGAACATGTTTTGCAAAGGTAGAATCTTGCAAGGCTTTAGTGAATAAATCCATAGGATTTTCACTTGTTTGGATTTTCTATATTTCTATATTGCCTTTCTTCTGCTGCTCATGGGAATAGAAATGCTTAGGGAGTATGTGCTTTGTCATTGCAGTTTTAACATAGCTATTCTTCATTTGTGTAATGCAAGAAGCATTATCCTCATATAGGATCAGGGAGTTCTATCCAACTCTACACCATATAACTCTTAGATATGATGAATCAAGCTTCTAAGCCATATATACTCACGAGTGGTCTCAAATAGTGCAATTTTCTTTTAATGATTAGTTGATGTAGCAATTATTAAGTGTTTAAAAGACTTCTAAGAGCTGTATTTTCACTTAGAAAGACATATTCAATATGTGATCTAGTATTATGGGGATGAGAAAGATAGTCATTGTCTGAGTATCCAACAATTTTAGTACCTTGGTTCTTGAGATAAAAGAGTCCAAAATCACTAGTACCTTGTACCTGAGACTACCTTTAATCCAATTTCAATGCGCTTTGGTAGGCTAAAAACTATGAATGCAATGTTAAGCATGGTAATTTCCAAGATATAAGAGTGCTCCAATTGCACTTTAGTTGGGGTTTTAGGTCCCAATACTTCTTCCAATACTTCTTCATTCTCACACTTAGATCCATATAGATCTTTTTCCACTTCAAACCACCTAACGATTATTGGAATACCCAATAGATGAGATTTATACAGATAAAATCTCTCTAGTAACTTTTTGGTGTTGGTAGTTTGGTGCAAGAATATGCCACTGGATAGATGTTCAATCTCATGGGGTTCCACGAGAGCCCCTGAGACTTGGGCCCTCCTTCAAGAATGACCTCGTGGGGACCACAAGACTTGACGGCCCCACTCTATCTCGAGTGGGCGCTCACGGGGGCGCCCTCATAGACCGAGAGTTGAGCCTCACGTCCAATAGACGGGAGGAATGCAAAGTGTCCTAGAGGACTAGGCACCGCACCACGCACCCTCTTTAGAGGGCCATTGGAGTATGATGGGATCTTCTCCAACACCCCGCACTGTGTACTCTATAGAGGGTTGGGGGAGTATGATGGAATCTCCTCCAACACATGCACTATGTATCCTTTTTAGATAGCCAGCAGAGTATGATGGGATTTCGTCCAATAGACACAATTTCCATCATGCTGCATAATAATGGTAGTTATATTTTTGGAACATCAAGGCTTAGGTGATCACTATGTTCAGCATGTGAGATTGCTAGTATTCCTATAAGGTAATTTCTTCTCACCTTATCTGATATTTCAGGCCTGGACAGGAGCCTCATCAATACCAGCTGCTTTGGTGTCCATGCTTTTAAGATTACCTAATATCGAGTCGTTATTGTAACCCTGGGAGAAAAAGGTTGCTTAATGCTTGAAAGAAGCATGACAGGTGAGTTTGCTATAGTCGTTCTGCATGCTAATTTTGGCGAACCATTTTAGACAAAGACATGGAGACCTGAAATATGCATTTTACTTGCAAAGGATCCCGTAGTGATCGAAAAGAAAAGAAAAGAAAAGAAAAAAAACCCTAAAATGCACTACTCAACTTGCAGATGCTTCAGACACAGAGGAAATAAATGTAGAGAACCTGCTGGAAGCACTAGAGCAGAAAGACGATTTGAGTTCTAGCATGACAAAATGCATCGCTTGCAAGGTATTTAAGATAGGGAGAGATGGTGCAGGCGGAAGGGAGGCAGACAAGAAAGGGTGGAAGGGAGCAGCGCCGCCGCCTCAACCAGGGTGGGACCAGCGATACAAATTTCATCGAAATTTGGCGAATTTTTGTTGAAATTTTGGATTTCAGGCCACCACGAAATCCAAACTACCGGTCGGATAAATTTTTTTTTGCCAAATTTTGAAAGAGCTATAGTACCAAAATTTCATTTTTTTTCTCGGCAAAATTTTGTTATTTTTTGCCGGTTTTCAAACTTTTAGGGCCGGATTTGGTCCAATAACCCTTAAGAAAGTCATGTTTTGTGAAAATTTGTTGAAAAACCGAATTTTTGAGACATTTTAAAATTTTGGCAGAAACATTGTCAGATTTTTATAAAATATTACAAGCTTGATAATGATCTAAAAAATTTATGGTACTATATTTAGTATTGTAGGATCATACATAAAAATGTTAAAAATAATTGAACTTCATTTGTTATCTTTAAAAAATCAAAAACTGAATGAACATAATTGGGACAGTAACCTTGTTAGAATTTTATAAATTTTCATGAATGTGTTCATGATCTAAAATTTTTATGAGAGATTATAATTGCCTCAGTACTACTATATAAAATTTGCAAAAAATTTAAACATTTTTTATCAATCAAATCTATGTAAGCATTGAACTTCATTTGTCATAGTATATTTCAAAACTGAAATAGAGAAAGAACATAAATGGTACTGTACCTTATAAGAATTTTATAAATTCACTAGAGTGTGATCATGATTCAAAATTGTTATGAGATCTTAAGTATTTTCTTATCACCCTTCTATAAAATTTTAAAAAATGTTAAACCTTTTTTGATTGCTAAAGCAAATCTATGTATTGATCATCAAGCTTTTATCAGGACATAGCATTGTCAGAATTTTTACAAATTATTTAAGCAAGATTATAATATAAACATTTTATAGAAACATTGATTTTATATCAGGACTATTCACAAAAATTTTCTAACATGGTTTGTACCATTTTTCATTTTGTTCAAGTTTGCCGGTAAACCTTTTAACAAGACAGTAGCACTTTTTGAATTTTTAAAATTTGATGAAGCTTGATCATCATCTGAAAACTTTATGCGAACATTATTGATACATCATAACCATTCAAAAAAAATTCAAATTTTTCTAACGTGGTTTGAACTATTTTTCATTCGGTTCAAACTTGCCGGTCAGCATTTTATCAGGACAGTAGCAATTCTCGAATTTTCAAAATTTCATCAGACTTGATAATCATATGAAATTTTTTTGGGAACATCACTGATGTGTTAAAAACCTCCAAAAACAATTTCAAATTTTTTTTACATCATTTGAATGATTTTTTGTTCAGTTGAAATTTGCCGAAATTTCGGCAATTTCACCCGAAATTAGGTTCAAAAATTCCGGATTTGAATTTTGTTTTTTGAATTTCGTCTGGATTTTATCCAAAATAATGAGATTTTGCCAAAATTTTGGATTTCGGTCATCGGGGAAATTTTATTCAAAACGAAATTTTTGAATCCCAGGGTGGGACAAGGGAGAAAGAAGCGCCAAATGGGATGGAGGCATCCAACCTGACGGGTGGGCCCGATCCGACGTGGCAAGGAGTCTCCACTCAATCGCCAAGTCAGCACTGCTCGTGTGTGCGTGAGAGAGTTGGGGTCGACGATGCTTGCTTGGAAGCTAACTGTTATGAGATAAGATATTCGTAACCGTATTCGGTTAGACTCTATCTCTTATGTGTGGGCGAATCCGAACTCATCTTTTATGGTTTTCTTTATATATTGAGCATCCTCCTTGTATAAAAGATCAATATAATAAAGCGAGAGAACTTTGCCCTCTATTTTCTGTGTGCTCCAGTTCTTGTTCTTATGATTTCGTTGGCATTTTGTTGATTGATTGTGGGTGAACGACTACGTTTTACAACACGTTATCAGCACGAAGCTCTACCGAGGTCGCTCAAGATCATCTGTCTGCGACAATCTACATGGCATCAAATTTCATCATGCTACATGCGATCATCCTACGTCAAGGCCTACGTAAGTTTAATCCACACCGGTTGGTCGCACATGAATAGACAAACAAATCCTGCAGATTGTTTTACTAACTAAAGATTACTAGTTAGATCGGAAAAAAATGGCTCATCTAATCTAATCTGTGCAAAGCTGGTGGCTCCATGCGGTTTTTGGCTTCCCTACTCTCGCGTCTTGAAGAACGCATCGGCCATCAAGGCTGCTCGGCTTCACGACGGCCAGCGCGCCCACCGACATGCCCGTTGTGCAGGGCCGTCGATGCGCTCGAGCCCGCCTCGGTGGCCACGCCCGCGCTCTTGTTCCACAGCTGCGCCCAAGCCCGATGCGCGCTCGTTGCCGATCGTCGCGGCTCGTCCACTCGCCCATCGATGTGCCCATCGCGCGATCATTGTCAGTCGACGTGCCGCGCTCGTTGGATCCGCCCGCGCCTGCAGCGTGCCCGGTCGCACGACACTCGAGCCCACCTTCGCGCTACGCCCGCGCATGTCTCGCTGGCCACGCCCAGCACGTCTCGCTGGCCACGCCTGACGCAACGATGGCCCGGGCCTCGAAGGCGGTGACCCTCGTACGGCGCGAAAAGGTGGCGCCTTCGACAAGAACCACAGCAGTCACTACTACCCGAATATATATCACAATCGATTCTTTTTTATCATCACAATCGGTTCTGGTGGCGACACAAGATCATGAGACAGAGATGAAACAGTGCTATTATAGTCGGTTCTTGCCCGATAGAGATGAGTGTGTCATCTCTATCGATTCTTTACAAGAAGCGATTGAGATGACCCTATCATTTCTATCGGTTCTTATAAAGAACCGATAGAGATGAGCGTGTTATCTCTATCGGTTCTTATGAAGAACCGATAGAGGTGACGCACTCATCTCTATTGCTTTTTCTAAAGAACCGATAGAGATGAGCGTGTCATCTCTATCGCTTCTTCTAAAGAACCAATAGAGATGAGGGGCTCATCTCTATCGCTTGTTCTAAAGAACCGATAAAGATGACCCAATTATCTCTATCGTTTTCTTCTTAGAACCGATAGAGATGAGGGGGTTTGCTGTTTTCTAATTCACCCTCCAATCAGTACATATTTCACACAATTTGCACATATCACATTCACACAGCAATAGCACACATTATGCACATATCACATTCACAGAATACAAACATTTTATTACAACACATATCACATTCGTTCACAAAACAAAACTCAAACATCATTCACAGTTAGTATACATGCAATCGTATTCACATATATAATATTGTTCACATATGGACTAGTAGGAGATTTCAGGATCTCTAAACCTACTCATCTGCGAGATAACTTCCATCCAGTACCACTGGATTAAGTGGTCTCGTAACTTGCTGAGTGCAAAGCTATCTAAGCTCTTCTGGGGGATATTGATATGCTGCAAAATAGAAACAATTACTCTAATTTAAGTTTTGAAATTTCTATGTGAAAGGCTAATTGTATTATTATGCATGTACATATTCCTTAAGGAAAAGGTCTGAGATGCCGACCACGATAATCATGTGCTTCATGACGTATAAACTGCAGTGGTCGTCGTTGCCCTATTGATGACACTGTGAAGAAAGAAAAAGAATGTGCCGAAATGGTATATTCATAAACATGTACCCTCGAACGGGAGATATAAATACCAAATTAAAACTTACCAAGAAGAACAAGGTGATTTTGAGTTCTTGAATTATCTCTTGTATAACGATCTCATTAGTACTTAGTTTAGGTGAGGCCCTTTGCATGAGTGTGTTATTTTCATTCATCGATTACAAGAAACTATAACTATGAACATACATAGAGTTGTTTACGAATTCAAGAGGGTAAAATTATGTATCTTCGTATTTATAACTTCAAATTCTAGATGCTAAAATTATTTGGTTTAGAAGGAGTGAGTCATTAGTTAAAGTATTATGCATGAATATTGCTTAGCATTAAGTGTCTTTGCATAGAAGCAATCTCTACAACTTGGGTCTAAAATTTTAAGTTATTGGTTGCTACTACATAGTTATAAGATGATTCTTGTGTTACGGGTACTTTGGTTAAAGGCATTTAAACTCAACTATTCATACAATGTGGCTCCGGCAACTTTATCACTTAGGGTGTTTGCGTTAACTCAAAGTTGTTCAAACTAACATTATCTTTGCATAGCAAGCAAGGACATAACATTTTAAGGTCATAGTACTTCGTTTCGTTGAATTTGAGGTTCGTTTGAGGAAGTTACGATTATTGAACATTTCTCTCATTACAAGTTCGACTATTGAGCAATTAGTGCAAACCAAAGTAAAATCTAAATATTTTTGTATACTTATGATCTGTGCAATCCCAGGAGTGCAACTATACTGGTTTCACCAAGTTTTGAGCCTATCTGATTTATTCCATGATTTTTGGAACTAGGGATTGCACAGTTTCTTCATGTTACCTAAAAAGGGGTTTTCATTCAATCTCTATTTAAAAGTTTTTACTGCAAGTAACATGTGAAGTTGCATTGCATAATCCAAATCCTTATTTCATAACGCAAATTTAGAAACTATGTTTGCTGCATTTGGATACTTCTAGCAAAAGATATGAAGGTTTGATTCACAAGGGCAAAAAGGAAAGATAAAATGAATTTTCTAGGATTTGAACCCTGCACTCTCTCGGTTCAAACGGCAAGGCTGTACCACTGGGCCAAGGTGTTGCTTGTGACAAGGCTATATGCGAAAATATTTTAAGCTTACCCTCACTTACCCTAGAGCTTTGCTGGAACGGCAATGGCGACGGCGGTGCTAGAGTTAGGAATGACTGGGGAGTGAGCTGCAGGGAGATGGGGTTCGGCTAGGGCAGTCCTTGGTGACGGCGGCGACCACCAGAGCTGGCCACGATGGTGTCGGTGGTGCAGGCTACCACTGAGTGCAGCTACTGGGGAATGGAAGCCACGGCGAGTCTTCGGCCAGCGGATGCTGCATGCAATACATAGATCAACCTCAGGAGATTGTATGGCAGCTATGTGGGGTGTCGGGGCTAGGGTTAGGAGAGGTGGAGGCTGCGCGCGGCGTCGGGAGGAGTGGAGGTCGGGAGGAGTTGGCTGCAGCCAAGGGGAGCGAACGGCGGGGGAGGGGGCGGCGGGGGAGGGAGAGAGCGGCAGCGGGAAGGAGCGAGCGGCGGGGGAGGGGGAGGGACGGCGGGGAGGGCAGCGAGCGGGAGAACACGAGGGAGTGCAGGAGAACGAGTGAGTGTGGGATATATATGGCCGAAATGAGCTATCTCTATCGGGTCAAAGGAAAAACCGACACTAATGAGTATATATCTCTATCGGTTTTGATAAAAAAACCGACAGAAATGAAGCATATATCTCTATCGGTTTTGGAAAAACTGACACTAATAGGAAATGTATCTCTATCGGTTTTTACTAATAAACCGACACAAATAATAACAATATCTCCATCGCTTTCAACAATAAAACCGACACTAATGACTTTATGTCTCTTTCGGTTTTGGACACAACTGGAAAATATATCTCTATCGGTTTTGACCAAAAAACCAACACAAATGAATCATATATCTCTATCGGTTTTGTACCAAACCGACACAAATGAATCGTATATCTCTATCGGTTTTGTACCAAAACCGACACAAATGAATCATATATCTCTATCGGTTTTGTACCAAAACCGACACTAATAGGAAATGTATCTCTACCGGTTTTTACTAATAAACCGGCACAAATAATAAAAATATCTCCATCGCTTTCAACAATAAAACCGACACTAATGACTTTATGTCTCTTTCAGTTTTGGACCCTTCTGGAAAAGATATCTCTATCGGTTTTGACTTAAAAACCGACACTAATGAAGAATATATCTCTATCGGTTTTTAAAAAACCGACAATAATGAGAAATATATCTCCATCGGGTTTGAGGAAAAAATCGATACTAATGAGACATATATCTCTCTCAGGTTTGAGGAAAAAACCGACACAAATTGTACATCTCTATCGGTTTTGTTAGGAAACCGATATAGATGAACATAACATGGTTCCTTTTTCTTGCAAAAAGTAGCTACATACCAGAATTATATAGATAACATCACATGGAGACTGCACCATGTAATTGCTAGACAACAGCACATGAACAAACGTATTTCTTACATGCATCTTTCTCAGGTTTAATGAGGGTCTAGGAAGTGCTATAATTCAATATGACAAATGAAATGTGTGAACCAATAAACAGGAGCTAGTCTCATCATTAAGACAATGAGATGAAAACCCGATACAATTAAAGCCTTCACTTGTGTCAGGTTTCACTCAAAACCGACACAATCGTGCACCCGTCATTAAAATGATCATAATTCTTGCATACGGTGTCCGTTTTCGACGTACGAGTACTCGAATCGAAGGGGATGAAGAGATAGATTCGAAAATTCATAAAGTCCAAGTCTAAGTTGCAAATTCTTCGCGAGGATTTGGAAAAAGTGTCGACCCCAAAAAACGACGTTTAAGGCCTCAAAACAGCCTAAGTTTCGGTACCCGTTTTCGTCGATTGTTTGTTGCTAGTTTGAATTGTTTTTCATTACAGCTTGTGTAATCCTTGTTTCTAGTCTATATTTTAGAGTATGCTCATTTGTGAGAGTTTGATTCTGAAAAAAATTATATAAAATAGATATTACATATAATATCAACAGTCACAATCTATTCTTTTCAGCACAGATATTACACAATATCAACAGTCAATTCTTTAAGCATAGATAGTCCACATTAGCAATATCTAACACAATATCACATAACATTACCAAATATATGTACATTCACAACAAAAGCATATCACATTCACAGTACACAATAAAACCCAGCGAGGCTCATCACAATCGGTTCTTACTCAAAACCGACAGATATCTGATGTCATCACAATCGGTTTTGATATAGAACCGCTTGTGATGAGGTGGTATTATCACAATCGGTTCTTACTCGTAACCAAACACGATGAGGGTGCCCTCATCACAATCGGTTCATAGCTAGAATCGACAGATAACACTCATCATCACAATCGGTTCTTGCTCGTAACCGGCTACGCATGAGGAACCCTTATATCGTGTTCGTTCGAGCAAGAACCGATTGTGATGAGGGTCACCCTCATCTGTGTCAGTTCTGAGAAAGAACCGACACAGATGAGGGGTGTCATCACAATCGGTTATAGCTAAGAATCGATTGTGATGATGGGCACCTCATCTGTGTCGGTTCTGAGATAGAACCAATTGTGATAACACCCCTCATCACAATCGGTTCTAGCTCAGAACCGATTGTGATGACCCTATTTCCAAAAATTACAAATTATATACACATATCACAATCGGTTTTTCCTTCAAAAGTTAGGAACCGACACAAATGAAGCGATAGTGTTGTACCATTCTGTAGTAGTGAGTGTCCGTGCGAATGCTGATGGCGGCGACGCCTGGCGCACGAAAGGCACCCACGATGCCCCGATAACAGCGCCCACGGTGAAGGCCGTGCCTGCCCCAGCGGCGGCACACATCCCGACGAAGAATCCTCAAGCCCGCATGCCCTGTAGGCGATGGCGGCGTCCGTCGGTTGCACCCGCTTGAAAGATTGAGGCGGCGCTTGACCGCGCGCAACGGTGGTGCTAGAGCCAAGGAAATCGTGCAGCGCCTGAAGCACTCCAAGCAGCGGCGTCAGAGGCGTCATGTGGCGGCGACGTTGCGCCCGACAGCGAATAAGCCCGGTGGTTGGTGGCGCTATGCTGGCCGCCTTGTTTTTCTAACCCTAGCCGCTAGTTTTTCTGGAAGGCACTCAGGTCGGCTGGGCTTCATGGGCCTATGGGCCAGACAGTAATAGCCATTCGGCCCATCTTGTTTTCCAACAAAAAGAAAAAAAACTCAAAATCTGAAAAATACGATAAAACCTAGAAATTAGATTCTCTAGGTTTTGGGCTTCCGTAAATTTTGATAAATTTAGTATTTAGCACATTGGAAGTTACATGCTCTGGGTTTATTTTCTAGCTTTATGCCATTTTTATTATGTGCTGAAATTTATTTTCTGTTATTTAAGTGATTATGAAAATTGCTTCATAATTAATAGAAAATGCTAGAAAATTATATATGACTCATTGATGAGTATCATGTTGTTGTATTATTTTCCTTAGCATGATTTCATGTTTATTATGTGCTGGACACCTTATTTTCTGTTATTTAAGTAATTTTTAAAATTGCTTAATGATTAACAGAAAGTTATGAAAAATGCTAGGAAAATTTTATGTAGCATATTGAAAGCTCCATATATCTGGATTTATCGTCCTAGCATAATTCCATATTGATATATGTTGAAATTTATTTTTTTGTTACTTGGTAATTCTGAAAATTTGCTGAATAATTAGCAAAATACCATGAAAATTGCTAGGAAAATTCAAGGAAATTTTAAATAATTATCTACTTAATAGATATAGTCCAAGCTTTACTGATTGAAGAGTGAGCATGTAATATAATGATTTTACTTGTAGTAAAAGTCATTTTGCATAAATAGAAATAGGATATGTTAGACATCGTAAAGAGGGAACTTGTCAAGCTTGCCCTGAATGGCAACAGTTAACTTACCCGGGTAATGAATACTAAGATTAATATAATAGCTCGATCTTTTGGAGCTACTATTTTCCCAGCCTGAAGCTGGTACCCCTGCTCTTCCCGAAGTCGCCAGATGTACGGCTCTGCACCTCCTAAGGCACCATCTTCGTAGGATCTAAAGGCCAAATAGTTAATCAAAAATGACTAGTTGGTACTTTGAATTTCCTGAAGGAAAAATATATAACCATCAAAGATCCATCTTGTTGCCAGAAGCACAACGCGAATGGATCCTCCCGCGCTTTTAGGATTCTAAAGGCTGTGGCGGCATATAATTTTTGTTATACACAAGTTTATCATTGATCTAACATTATGTAACCAGAAAGTTACTAATGCTAAAAAGATCGACAAGATATTATGCACCTTCCGTCCTAATATGAGGATACTGCTGTAATAGTATCATCATCCCAAGTACTAGAGGTATTTCGAGCTTATATGCATTTTACTAGAAGTAGAAAAGCATGATGAACTCCTAGTGAAGAATCATCACGTACTTCCTAATGGGAGTCTTGCAATGCCCGGAGCACATGCAAATGCTCAGCAGGCTAGCAATAGCCATGGCCGCAAAAAGGGCCAAATGGAATAAAGGGGATAAGTGGAAGAATGCAGATTAAATAGGAGAAGAGGCAATTCATAGTGGAAAAATAAAGGTAAAGGGCCAGGGCCTTCCAGAAGTAAGGCTGCAAACCCTGAGTAACCCTGTGTGTTTATGTATGGATGCATCGGCCATTGGTCATGCAACTATCGCATCCCGAAGCATGTGGTAGACCTTTACATGCAATTCAATGGAAAACTAAATAAGACCTAGAGAAATAATATTAAGTCATACTTCACCGTTTAACCTGTTGTTGATACGAATGTTGAGAAGTGTGATGATATGATTATTGAAATTATTGAGTTCGAGGAGTCCCAGGAGGGCACCTACATCTCATATGGAGACCTAGATTAGTCTCCTAAATATCCCTTCACTTTGCTAAGTCGATGTCACATATTCCTTATAAGTCTCCTTATCAGTTTAGCCCTAGTTCCTAAATGAACATTTGGTCTACGCTCCTGTTGAGTGATTATCATTCAAAAATTGAATAAATTGATATTTCCCAGATATTTGATTAATTATGCTATGTTTGTTCTATATTTTACAATTTGTTCCTGATGCAACAATTTTTTGATTGTTAAATCATACTTCCAATATAGAACAAAGTATAATCCGATGGCGGAGGAGAAAATATATCTAGAAGACAGTTGTACCACGCTAAGTGAATTGAAAATATTATGACTATCGCCAAAAGTGATACTCACACAGTTGGCACTTGAAGAATGCCATATTATACCCTGAGTCCAGTCGTACTCCCTTAAGTTTTAAAGACATTGGTCTAAAATCATTTTCATATGGAGACAGAGAATGAGGATGGTACAGAATACCTACTCATGACTAAGTTTAATGGGTATAATAAATGTGTGGTTAAAAAACTTCATACATTCTCCTCTGGGTTATACTATGCACATATAAAAAACCTGAAGTTTGTGTTGCGATGAAAACCCAGAAAAATTAAAGATCTAGTAGATCGACTGGGTTACCCCGAGTTGAATATTATGAGAAGAATAATTATAATTCTGTTGGCCATAGCATAAAAACTTTCCTAGATCTTAAGTTTTCTTATGCCCTGATTATGCTAAAGGAAAGCTTATTCTTAGATCTTCTAACCTAAAAAGTTAGGGAAGGATCATTGAATTTCCTGGAGAAAATTCAAGGTAATATCTATGGACCTGTTCAGCCCTTGTCGGGCTCCTTTTAAGAAATTTTATGGTACTGATAGATGCTTCTACTAGATGGTCCTATGTATGTCTCTTATATACTAGGAACCATGCTTCTGCCAAAATTAATTGCCCAAATTATTAAGTTAAGAGCCTACTTTCTAGAAGAAAGGATCAAGTCTATTCGAATGGATAATGCTAGCGAGTTTACCTCAAAAGCATTAATGATTATTGTATGGCTCTGAGAATTAATGTAGAGCATCTCGTACCTAATGTCCACACTTAAAATGGCCTTGCAGAGTCATTATATTAAAAGAATAAAAACTTATTGCTTGGCTGCTCTTGCATAATAGTAGGCTTTCCACCAGTTGTTGGGGCCATGCAGTGCTGCATACTGCGGGTTTAATTCAACTCAGACCAACTGCACATTATGAAATTTCCCCGTTGCAGATAGTGCGTGAAAAATAATTAAGTATTTCTCATCTGCAAAAATTTGGTTGTACTGTATACATGCAAATCTCTCCACCACAGCGTCCACCATGGGACCTTACCGGAAGTTGAGGATCTATGTAGGTTATGAATCTCCGTCAAATATTAAACACCTAGAGCCTATAACAGGGGATCTGTTCATGGCTCGGTACGCTGATTGTACTAAAGATATTTTTTGGCATTAGGGGGAGATAAGTACCACATTAGAATGCCGAGTCCTTAGATCCACGCACTAAAGAGACCGAACTTGAAGTTCTGAGGATGATAAATCTGCAACAAATAAGCTAAACATCTGCCAAATGCCTTCACTGATCATAAGGGAGTGAAAAGATCTCATATACCTGCAGTATATGCACCTGAAAGAGTGGAAATATCCTAGAAGGATATTGAACCCACTCTTGACCCTCATGATAAAATGAGGGGGAGGCCTCCAGGTGCACGAGACTCAATTTCGCGGAGACGTCCGCAGAAGTAGAGAACCAAACAAATGAGAACACTACCTGTGACAGTAGAAGAAGCTCAACCTGATGTTGAGAAAATCCCTGATGTGAGCCATCCTGGAGATGGTAACATCCCTGAAGTGATCCATCCTGAAGTTGACAACCCCAGCGTATATTTGCGTGCATAATCCAACGCTGAAAAGTCGGAACACCCAAACTCCATCATTGTGGGAAATCACGAGGAGCTGGAAGAAATTAATAAAGTGATATCCTTGAAGTGATGCAGGAGAATTGTATAAAAGAAAGGCTACAATTGTCGACATATATTTGCCTCTAAAATTGTTAAAAGCTAGATCCAGAATCAAGTTTATGGCAGAGTGCCAGAAGCGCTCAGATAGGGTCAAACAAAAAGAAGCAATTGAGGCAGCGCTCACTTAATAAGAGTAAAGTTTTTGGTCCTGTTGACCAAACATCTCCTAAAGTGTTCCCTGTAGGATCAAATGGGTTTTTCATCCGGAAGAGAAATGAAAATACCCAGGTGTTGAGAAATAAAGTGAGGCTTGCAGCACAAGGATTCACGCAGAGACCCGACATCGATTATGATGAAACATATTCTCCTGTAAAGAGTGGAATAATATTCCGAAATTTAATATTAATGGCAGCAAGCTTAAACTTATCAATGCAGTTGATAGATGTAGTGACCGCATATTTATGGGTCACTGGATACAGATATTTATATGAGAATCCCTGAAGGAGTTATCATTCCGAATCCTAATAATCGCAACATGTATAGCATCAAACTAAAGAGATCGCTATACAAATTAAAACAGTCGGGGAGTAACCGACTTAGTGAGTTCCTCCTGAAGAAGGAATATTGCACCTGTGTGTCCATAAAGAAATCACAGAATGGATTCTGTATCATCTCAGTTATATGTCGATGATCTGAATATCATCGGAACCACAGAGGAGATAGAGGAAACAAGTGCTTACCTCACGACAGAGTTTTGATATGAAAGATTTAGGTAAAACCAAACACTACTTAAGCTTGCAGCTAGAGCATTTTCCCAGAAGGAATTTTTGTACACCAGTCTTCTATACCAAGAAGGTATTGAAAAGATTTAATATGGATAAATCGCATCCACTAAAAACCCCCATGGTCGTAAGATCCCTTGAAGTGGATAAAGTCCCTTTCAGACCAAGGATGGAAAATGAGAAAGTCTTAGGATCTTAAGTCCCATACTGATGTATCTTGCAAATTGCACAAGGCCTGAAGACATCGGGCTAGTGTCAAGACTTTACTCAAATACCTCCAAGGTACTTAAGATCTTGGATTTATTTAGAAGAACCAAGACTTGACCATGATGGGATATATGGATGTTGGCTATCTGTCTGATCCCTACAGTGCCAAATCTAAGACTGATTTTGTATTTCTCTGCGGTGGTATAGCCGTTGCTTGGCGGTCTTGTAAGCAGACCTTGGTAGCTACTTCTACCAACCACTCAGAGATTATAACTTTAATTAAAGCCTCACGTGAATGTGTTTGGTTGAGACGCGTGATTAACCATATTAAGAAATCATGTGGTCTTAACGTCATCGATACCCCTCAATTATATTGAAGATAATACTGCATGTGTTGCACAAATGCTAATGGGTTATGTGAAAAGCAATATCACGAAGCATATTGCTCCTAAACTTTTATATTCTCACGAACTTCAGAAGAACGGCGAGGTAAATATTTTGCAAACTAAGTCATGTGAAAATTTTGCAGATTTATTCACTAAGTCCTTGTCAAAATATACATTTCAAAGATGTGTCAATGGCATTGGAATGAGATGACATAGAGATATGCAAAGTTCAGGGGGAGTAAATCCATGAACCATGACCCTTTGCATGATCCTCAAGGTCATATTTTAAATACTGAAGATTATAATTTGTACTCTTTTTCCCTTAGTGAGTTTTCCTGAAGTTTTCTCACATGAAGGTTTTTAATAAGGTAACTATTGTAACACGGAGTGCAAGTGCAATGTACTCTTTTCTCCATCCCTTTTTTCCCACAGGGTTTTTGGGAGGTGTTTTTAATGAGATATTTGCATTACGCGGTATTCGCCTAAGGGGAGTGTTATGACTCTATCTCTTATGTGTGGGCAAATCCGAACTCATCTCTTGTGGTTTTCTTTATATATTGGGCATCCTCCCTGTACAAGAGATCAATCTAATAAAGCGAGAGAACTTTGCCTCCTACTTTGTGTGTGCTCCAGTTCTTGTTCTTGTGATTTCGTAGGCATGCTGTTGATTGATCGTGGGTGAACAACTACGTTTTACAACACTAACAACCAGGTTACAAATCCCATGTACATCTGGTTATGTGCAAGGAATTGCAAAATACATGGTTTTGCGTTACAAAGGGCCATAAACATGGGTTTCATGAAATTTACTCTCTTTCTTTTTGAGAAATCCAACTTATTATGTTTCGAATCTGCAGTTTTCAAATCATGTATTTTCTGATTTATTTGTTTCTGTTCCTGTCATTGTTTTAGTCAAATTTGACAATAAGAGCGGAGGGAGTAGGCTCCATGAGTGGCAGGTTACTTTTAGGTACAGCCAAAGTATACCCTCTCAAGAGCTCATAGATACAACTGGTGCAGGTGATGCATTCATTGGAGCCGTTCTATATGGTATGCTAAATACCTGCTACAGTTGGTTGTTTTCTTCTATACTAGTACACTGTAATTTTTTTAGTGGAACTAGCAAGTTTTCTTTTCAAACATGAGTTGTGGTAAACAGAGCAACGGTATGCTTCATCTGTCATTTTCGTAGTAATCTGTACCAAAGCTCACTACTACAGGAATGTATATCACAATCGGTTCTTTTTCGTCATCACAGTCGGTTCTGTTAGTGATACAAAGTCATTAGACAGTGATAAGGCAGTGCTATCACAGTCGGTTTTTGCCCGATTGTGATAAAAGCATCATCACAATCGATTCTTGCTCAAAACCGATAGTGATGAGACCCTCATCACAATCGGTTCTGAGAAAGAAACGATAGTGATGAGGGCGTCATCACTATCGGTTCTTTGTCAGAACTGATAGTAATGAGACACTCATCACTATCGGTTCTTTATAAGAAGCGATAGTGATGATGGAGTCATCACTATCGGTTCTGAGAAAGAACCCATAGTGATGAATCCATCAACACTATCGCTTCTTATAAAGAACCGATAGTGATGAGGGCTTCATCAGTATCGCTTCTATCTCAGAATCGATTGTGATAAGTAGGTGTGCTGTTGTTGTTTGTGCATTCATATTTCAGAAGGTACATTCATATTTCAAATAAAAAAATTACAGAAAAGAATATCTACATGCATGCTTTCTTTATTGCGCTTCTAAAGATCAATACAACAAAATGACAAAATAGTATGAATTAAATGATACAAGGACGTTAACTACACAATGGTAGAACACAGGGAACCATAACAAGAGAGCCACAATATTCAGCACCACTAAAGTAGCATTTAAAAGTAAGACACTGCATCAATCATAAGCAATTTCAAGATTGAACATTGATATTTTCATAATAAATAATGAAGTTCAATCACATCCATGATGATTTTCTAGCAGTTGCATGTAAGCACTTGATGTTCAACTTAGAAACAGAAGAAAAAGGAAGATAAGGGAAAAGATTACTTACTGAATATAGAAATTTATAACAGGTGATTTTAAATATTTTTCGGTTCAAGACATTTTATGTCGAGTTCCATGAAGACTCACAACAAGAATCCCATACTCCAAGAAGCCAACTTTCTAGTAATAATCGCCAGTAGTGACCAAAAATTGACACAGTTTGTTATCACCGACACCTCTTTTCGTAAGTTACGCAAAGTGAAAATATTGCAAAAGAAATCATATCCATGCACATCAAATTTAATATTATTAACGACAACACAATGAAATTCGTTAACACATATAAACATAATGCTAAGCTGCTAATATGACGTTGCTTGGTTAAAGTCAGTCAATCAAAGATAAGGTGCGGGTTCTCATACATCATACAAATAAATAACAAAGGACGTTTATAGACTGAATACATGCAAAATAACAGGTCCATTAATTTGGTGCCTCATTTGTGTTAGTAACATTGAGAACAAAACAAACAACGATACTGACATAGTCCGGATGCAGCAACATGAATCAGTCTTCCAAACCTTCAGAAGCTTGTCATCGCTAGCAGATGCGAATAGAACATACACCATCCATACTAAACGAAATAGCTCTTATGGCATTTGAATGAGCACCACCACCAGAATCATCTGACAATGAAACCGCACAGCCAGCCCTGTATTGACAAAATATATCTTTATTTGAATATTTCAACAAACAAAATGTAAACGAGTAGTATTGTACCAGTTATAGACCACCAATTTGAACAAAATTCACACAGAAGCATGAAGACGGGCTAGATTACATCAGTTTTAACAAACAAGCAGCAAAATACAGAGTATAAATTACACCTCGTCATCGCCATTGATGCCAAAATTCACGCTCAAGCAACCGAGAACTAGCAAATATCTCGTCATCGCAACCGTAGCTGAGTTCCGAATAGCACAATCACGACAAAATCCATGACATAAACTCGTGATCTCGCGCCACACAAGAACTCAAGCAAAGCGAGACCTCATTCGCGCGATCACCAATTCAAGCACCATACTAAAACTTACAAAATGGAGCAAAGAAAAGGAGTTAAAGAGTCTAAGGTTATCCTCACCTCTTCCAAAGGTTGCACTGCCCTTGGCGGGATGGATCGCCAGAGCTGGTCCATTTGCGCCACAAGCCTCGGATCTGCGCCACCTCCGCCGCACCTCCTCGGCGGCACTGGTCCGAGCCGCCGCCGACGAGCGGCGCTGAGGAGTAGGAGGATGATGTGGGCGTCGAGGCGAGGCGCTCGACACGGGCCACGCCATCGTGGGCCGAGAGCGGTAGCCGTCGTGCGCTCTGGTACATATCCACCAGCGTCGCGCTACCAGCGCCATAGAAATCCATCACCACGAAGGTCGGTCTCGTCGGGATCCAGGAGGAGAGGAGGATTTGCTTTCTTGTGGGGGAGGAGGTCTCGCCACGGAGGCCGGGTCGGTGGGAGGAGATGCGTCAAATCAGTGCGGGAGTTGTAGCTACAGACTGCGGGAGTTAGAACCCTAGCTTTTTTTATAATGTCCGAACAGATAGAATCGGTTTTGATTGAAAACCGACACAGATGAGTTTATTCGGTTGCTATCAGAAACCGACACAGATCAAACGCTGTCACTATCGGTTTGTACTTAAAACCGACACAGAAAAGCATAGTATCACTATCGATTTCTATTCAAAACCGACACAGATAAACACCATATTACTATCGGTTTATATGAAAAATCGACACAGATGAACATAATATCACTATCGGTTTAAATTAAAAACCGACATAGATTAGCTTAGTATCACTATCGGTTTCTATTCAAAACCGACACAGATGAACACCATATTACTATCGGTTTATATGAAAAACCGACACAGATGAACATAGTATCACTATCGGTTTAAATTAAAAACCGACACAGATTAGCTTAGTATCACTATCGGTTTATATTTAAAACCGACACAGATGAACATAGTATCACTATCGGTTTATATGAAAAATCGACATAGATGAACATAGTATCACTATCGGTTTAAATTAAAAACCGACACAGATTAGCTTAGTATCACTATCGAATTATATTTAAAACCGACACAGATGAACATAGTATCGCTATCGGTTTATATTAAAAACCGACAAGGATGAATAAAGTATCACTATCGGTTTAAATTAAAAACCGACACAGATTAGTAGTATGCACATATATATATCACATTTGCACTACAAAACACACAATGCACATATCACATTCACAGACAACAAACACTTTATTATAACACATATATCACATTCGTTCATAAACACAAATATGTTTAACAATCAGTACACATGCATATCACTTTGACATATATAATTAATATTGTTTACATATGGACTAGTAGGACGCTTCATGATCTCTAAACCTATCGTCCTCCGATATAACTTCTAACTACTACCACTGGCATAAGTGGTATCGTAAATTGTTGAGTGCTTTGCTGTCTAAGGTCTTTTGGGGATATTGATCTTCTGTAAAATAGAAATGAGTGCACTAAATCGTGTTATCAAAATTTGTATGTAAAAGGCTAAGTATATTATTATGCATGTCAGAAAAAATTAATCGTATATATGCTAGGCACTTGTACGTTTGTCATCAGCCCGAGGGGGTATAAATAACGTAGCGAGCCACATCACAATCGGTTTTTACTTAAGAAGCAATAGTGATATGTATGCTCATCACTATCGGTTCTTACAAAAGAACTGATAGTGATGTGCATACGCTCATCACAATCGGTTCTTTTGTGGAAAGAGATAGTGATGTGCACGATCATCATCACTATCGCTTCTAACAGAAGAACCGATTGTGATGTACACGATCACATCACAATCGGTTCTTTTGTGAGAAGCGATAGTGATGATCATGCACATCACTATCGCTTCTCAGATAAGAACTGATTGTGATGAGCGTGTGCACATCACTATCGGTTCTCTTGTAAGAACCGATAGTGGTGAACGTATACATCACTATCGCTTGTCACATAAGAACCAATTGTGATGTGCCCAGTGCTGCATCACAATCGCTTCTAACATGAGAACCGATAGTGATTATTATTACCACCCCTCGTAAGTTATGTATCACAATCGTTTTTTCCTCAAAACTTAAGGACCGATCCAGATGAAGCGATAGTGATGTACCATTCTGTAGTAGTGGTGGTTGAAGGTCTAATTACATAATATGTTAAGTAATATTATAGCACTGAAACACATGCAGACTTTAACGCACAAGGCTTATCTACGTTGTGAACACTAGATCTGATCTCGTTGGGTGGGTGGTGGGGGGTGGGGGGATTGCATTGCAATTTGAACTGGACACGCTGTTTCTTTGTTACGAATGATGACTGCTGAGAGATTTCTCAGACTCGTCCTCAAGGTTACAAATTCCGTTTTTGGACAGCATCACGGGGTGGTCGAAATCTGAAATTTCGGTGGGATTTCAGAATTTTGGTTGAAATCCGGTTGAAATTCGAAAACTAAATTTCAAATTCGGTATTTTGAAGGCCGGTAAAAACCGAAATTTCGCCTAAAATGACAAAAATTTTGGCTATTTTGCAACCCCCTGTGAAATGGTCTTCCGAAGCTAGAAAAAATTGGAAAAAATATGAAAAACTCATGCAAGCATTTATCTACGTTTCCTATCTGTTTGAATGCAAAACACTAAGTATTTGCACATAAAATACCCTAAATTTAGAAATTTCGGCGGCATTTCGCCTGATTTTCAGATTCTAACACTTCAATTTGGCAACAAATCAGTTAAGCAAACCTTAGTTGAAGATCTCATCCAATATGCATGGCCATGGTGGAGAGGCACGCACTACTACAGAAAACATCATCTCAGACGGTTCTAAATCGTCATCTCTAACGGTTTTATGAACCGTCACTAACAATGTGTCAGTGATGTAAGGGTACATCATAGACGGTTTTTGAACCGTCTGTGAAAATTTTCATCACAGGCGGTTCTACATTATAACCGTCTGTGATGAGTACTCATCATAGACGGTGTTCAAGTAGAACTGCCTGTGATACAGAATCATTACAAACGGTTTATGAATAGAACTGTCTGTGATACAACATCACAGACGGTTTATGAATAGAACCGTCTGTGATCCTTTAGCAGAACTTCCATCATTAGTATTTGTTGTTCGAAATTTTCTTCTGCTTAGGTATTTTTGCAACAAAATTATTTACAAGGCACAACCAAGTTATAGATTTAGTATTGAATATCTAAACTTCCTAGATGCATCGAGGCAACAGCTTGTCTGATCAGGATCGTCTTAAAATATGAAGTTTTGTAGCACTTTCATCTCTTTCTTATTATAATATTGATGGATTCTAAGGTAAAATCCATTTCATTCTACAGTTCGTCATGAACGCTGTCAAGCTCTGATTTATCGATTCCACTTTATCCTCATCCCCGAATGAGAATATCATTGGCAGCCATGCTTCTTGAACTATAGAGTTGATTAAGTCATCATATTGAGTTGATTAATGCATGTTACGAACAATTATTTGATACTTATCAATTAGTTTCAATTTCGATTCTACCGGTTTTACACAAAGCTATGCTTTAGCAAGCTCCTCTTTCTTGATCAATCATCAAACACAACGACAAATATACCTACTGGTTATATGGCTTTATTTTCAAGTACATGAGTATACATAATCCATGTGAAATTGACAAGACAAATGCAAAGATGTATGTTCTAAGAGATATTTGTCTTCAGGAATCATGTATAAAAATATTTATCTTCACGAATCATGTATGTTCTAAGATATACTTTGGTCACCCTTTGAATGATACATGGTATCAATCCTTGCAGCATGCATTTTTCTCCAGAATTCAAAGCAGTATTTCCAGATTATTTTGCTTTTACAATTTTATTTCATACTTTTGTATATAATATTTGTGGCATACACAAAAATATTCAGCATTCTCTTTGTGTTGCACCTTGTGAATCAGTGGGTTTTAATAACCTTAAACTAGTGGAGCATAGTGATCCACACAATACAAATACCAAATACAACCATGCAAGAACCGTATATCTTAGAACATACAACAATTTTAAACACTCAACTTATATCATCAAAGAAAAATCTGGTAGCAACCCACCCATTCGTTGGAGTTGGACAGGACGACGTCCATGTGATGGCCGACGAGGCCGAGGACGGTGCCGAAGGGGTCACGGTCTCACGAGGGACAAAGGGGTACTCACGGTGAGCTTCGCAAGGAGGGCGACGAAGGGGTCACGGTTGAGGCCGCCAACAGCGTCCTTGAGCGGCGGCACCGGAGATGCCATATGAGACGTGCCCTCGAGCGACGGCGCCGACGTTCCTTGTTCGGTCGAGGAGGCCGAAGTGCCGGGGAGGAGGTCGAGAATCGCTGGGGGCAAGCTAGGGTTTGCGGGAGACAAAACACATAAGTCTGCGCTACAAACCTCAATCGATATGTTTATATAGTGGTCTGAGGTCATATCACAGACGGTTTGTAGTTAGAACCGTCTGTGATATGACCTTATCATAGACGGCTCGTATTCAAGACCGTCTGAGATCATATCACAGACGGTTTTAAAATAAAACCGTCAGTGATATGGATGTATATCACTGACGGTTCATGAAGAGTACCGTCTGTGATTATATCACTGACGGTTTCACTATAGAACCGTCAGTGATGTTCTTTAGCACAGATGGTTTTTTCAAACCGTCTGTATTGAGGCGTCTAATATAAGCCTTTCTGTAGTAGTGACGAGTAGTGGATGGCGCAATACGGCCGCGCCTACAAGAACGCCTCCGAAAAGGCACGGAGATTCGAGGTATTCACGGCTAACGTCACGTTCATCGAGTCATTTAACGTAGAAAAACACAAGTTCTGGCTCAGTGCCAACTAGTACGGAGATCTCACCAACGAGGAGTTTAGGATGTCTAAGACTAACAAATTAGGCTTCAAGGTTAACTCCACTAGGGTTCCTACAATGTGAAGTATGAAAACGTTAGACTTCAAGCGATTCCTACGCATGTGGATTGGAGGACCAAGAGTGCTGTCACTCCCATTAAGAACCAAGGCGAGTGCGGTAAGTACATGAACACATATACTTGACAGAACTATATACTACTATGACTGCACTACAAGCACACATGAGCCCTGACAATAATATTGCAATATGTATGGCACTGCCAAACTGAAATGTCATATGCCATGGACAATGAGATGCAGACTTGTTGGATTGATTTGTGAATGGTATTGAAATGAAATGTTATTTGTTGAGATATTATTGCTAAATGCCTACTTTACAACTTGAGATTGTCTAAAATATAGCAAAGGTCATGACGAAAATTTTCCATAGTTGTGTTATTATTGCAAAATATCTACTTTACAACTTGATGTTGTCTTAAAATGTAGGAAAGGTCATGCCGTAATTTTGTCCTATTTTTCCATATTTGTTCATACATTTCTAACATTTTTCATGATTTTTTAGGGCATTTACAGGTTTTTACAAATTTTCTTGCATTTTCTGCAATTTTTCCCCGATATTCCTTCAATCTGCCATTTTTTAAGAAAACCGATTGAAAATTGGCCCAAATCATCCGTGTCGGGACCGGATCTCCAAATCCGAACCCTCTGTGTATAACCTGTGCTAGTCCAGGAAAAGCTAGCACACACAGTGAAAACAGTGATGACAACACATCCATATCACGAATCAAATAATATTAATTAAGCAAAAGAGTATTAGCCTTATGGCCAATTATTACAAATAAGCAGCATCTTGGCTTGAGTTCAAAAGAAACAACAGAAATGAAATAATAAAAGCAAAGTAAGCCCATCCATTTGCCCAACAGGCAATCGAATGGGGTTCGCGTCCTAGCATTCCGGATCGCCTTCATCTTAACCACAAGCGTAGAAATCGTAGTCACCTTCAGCTTCTGCGAACTCTTCTGTGAAAGGTTGGGGATGTCGCAAGGGTGAGCACAAAATGTACTCCGCAAGTCTTGGAAACATAATGCATGATAACTATATGCAAGGCTAAACAATTGAAGGCATAATATGGCTCTTTTAGCATAAAGCAAAGTTTAACTCTAAATACCAATAGTAATTTCTTAAAGTTTCATTTGATCAAAAGGTAATTGAATAGTAATTGAATTTGATATGTCAACTGAGCAGGTTCCATCTACCTGACTGGCTCCATCCGCCAAACCATAACCCGAGAGTTCCATCTGCTCTCAGATTCCCAAACCATCATTTTCCTTTAAAACAAAACCATAAAATCTACAATGTGCAAGCGCACTGCGCCGCCCTTGACCGTGGGCACGGCTACTTAAGTAGTTTTAACTCGCAGAGTGTGTACACTTTACCCACAAGACATGATCGACTCTTGTTGCCATGCAATTAACACACTTCCTTTGGTGTGTCGGCAGAGAGATCATGACAAGGCCTTTACAATGTACAACCCCACTATTAACCTCGCCCGCTAAGGTTTCACCGTTAGGGTTCTAGCCGCCCCGATCTGAAGCCCTCTTGCGCCGCCAACATCCGCACTCACCAACCGGCGGCTAATAATGAGATGCATAAATTATTTAGCCAGTCGCACTCCATATAGACTTGTGGTTGTACGGTAGTGCTCGGTCCATGGTAACACACGCTTCGGTCCTTAATTGACTAGGGTGGAACATTCACATACCAAGGTCTCGTGCTTTCTGCACCCGCCAAACATCCATCCGCCCCGGTCTAAACCATTTCCACTTTATTTTATTTAACTCACAGAAGCAACACCAATTGCTGCGATTTCACAAATAAGTTTAAACAACATTTGAAATGATCCCCACCATGGCATAATACCGAAACGTTTAAGCTGGACTAAGCAATTCTACTGTTCCATGCTAATCTACTGGATATCACCAAATAAAATAGCTAGTATTACCTAGGGTGACAAAGGTTTGACATGATCAATATCAATGAGGGTATAACAAACTGGAATTTAACTAAACTACAAGACTACATTTAAAGTACTTTGCATAAAAGTAAGCATGCATAATTTAAAAACAACATAACATTTTCATAAAATTTGGGATCAACATGTTCAAGGAAGACTTGCCTTCGCTGCCTCTTGCTGGTTCTACCTCTGATTGTTGATTCGACTGATCTTCGATTGCGTCGTCTACACGCGAAACGAGAGAAAATAAATAAATAAAATTCAAATAAAATTCAAAAATTGAAAATAATGGCACTGGAAGATAGATCTAGAATTTAGATGAATTTAGAAATTTGAATCACTGGAATTGGAGCTCGAACGAAGGAGAACGGGCTCCTGGAAGATTCCCAGATCAGAAAATCAGAAAAATCAGAGAGCTGACACGTGGCAACACGTGATTGGCTGGAATTTTTGGATTTTGCATAAAAGAATAAAAAGAAAAAGAATTTGGCTGACAAGCGGGACCCACGAGTCAGAGACTCGGCTCACGGTGGACTGCGGCTTGGAGGATGACGCGGCAGACCAACAGAGGTGGCGCTGATGCAACGGGTTAGGGCAGATGTGGCAGCCGACGCGGCTGCCACGCGGACGGGTGACGCGGCACGGCGCGGGAGCCGAGGCGATGCTGACGCGGTGCGGAGGCGAGGCGACGCGGATGCATCCCAACCGTCCACGCGACGTGCATCCAACGACCGAGGCGGATCGACGGCTGAGACGTGGCGGAGGGCATCAGCAGGCACGACAGCAGCGTGAGGCGACGTGAACTCGCCGGAGCCGAATAAGAAGACGCAGCGGCCGAGGGGAAAACGCGACGAGGCGGCACCGGGCTAGGGGCAAAAGAAAGAGCGGGGCGCGACGAATTCGATGCGATCAAAGACAGCGGCGGAGGCTCACCGGCGGAGGCAAACGGCGACGGAGAAGAACTCGGGCACGGCGGAGAATAACGGCGGCTAGGGTTTGGGTTTTGGCAGCGCACTGGCGTCGATCCTCGGAACAGATGAGAGGAGCGGGTGCGACGGCTTTTATAGACGCGGATACGGCGCGGCGGGCGCGAAAAACGTGGCGGAGGTTGCGGGCAAAACGGGCGACGGAGTTCGGCTCGGAGACGACGACGCCGGTCGGCCGACAAAGGGCCCACGCGTCTGTCGTCCGTGGCGCGACGCGACCGGCCGCTGGTTGGGCCGCAGGAAGGCGGGGTAGATGGGCTGAACCGAGCGGGCTGAGAGAGAGATGGGCCGGCGGCGGTGAAGGTAATAGACCGAGCGGGAAAAACAGGAGTGGGCCGCGGGGAAGGGAAACGGGCCGGCGGAAGGAATTCGGCCAGGGGAAGATTTTCGAAAATAAAATATTTTCCGAATTAAAGAAATTCCAGAAATTCAAATAAAAACAAATAAATTCAAATAAATATCAAATAAATTCAGAAAAATCTCCAAAAAGACAAAAAAATTCCTTGCAGCATAATGAAGCCAACTAAAACTGAAAATATTTTGTTTGATAGATAGATTAGCCAAATTAAATCCTTTTAGAAATAGAAAATTCATATTAAGCTGAAATTAATTCAAGAAAAATGCAAATGGTAAATTTTCAAATTTAAACATTCTAAAATCCAAATTTTTGGAATGTTACAATCTGATAATAAAAAAAATCAGTTGATTTCGCTGTTGTTTGACCGTCGATTTTAAACCGGTTTGAAATTCAAATTCGTTCGGTTTCTACCGATTTTTGGGCGATTTCCTACGAAAATCGGTGTCGACCCGCTGGCGACTTTTCAATGCAATTTGGTAATGTAAACCCTTGTAGCCATACAGGGAGTTCGATTCGGTGTTGTGCTTGCTGTCCCTTTGTCATTTTGCTTATTATAACCCAAAGATATACTATATGCTGCCACATTTTTCTTGCTGCGCCCTGATTTGATTAGAGACATATATACTCCAGTACTCTTTTGTGATGGCGCGGATCGAGCGCGGGAGCATCACAAATGAGCTTGATTTTGTTTGTGCCAGCTTGTCCACTCTTTGAGTTTTGTAGAAATTTAGGAATAATTGTGTTTGTGTGTCCTATTAGATCCCATACCTTTTATTTATAGAATCAATCACAGTCGGACTTTATCTCAAATTTATCTCTAACTTTAACACATTCCTAATATGACTCCGAGTAGCACATGACTTGAACTCTAACTCCAACACCCCAGCATGAGATATGATTATGGTCATCTTGTTACATAATACAATACTTTCCCTCAAGACAACTACTTTCACGAACCGCCAACACGATGACAAATACCACCACCATGACGTCCAAAGCTACCTCTGATGCCATGATTGACACCACCTCCAAAGTGTCATCATTGCCGCTTGCAACCTCCATAATTGTCATCCTTGTTGTTCGCACCATCAACTCTGTGTCCAACACAGTCACAACGATAGTCTTGGTCTCCTCTAATTCCACGATGACTCAAGCCTTGATCTCCACCGTCTCCACCTCTAAGCCTTGCCTACCTTAGCTTCTACCATCTCTCCTAGCATGCCCCGGACAATTTTGGCTTCCACCAATGCTCTCCCAACATGGCCCTGGCCACCTTGATCTTCACCTTCAAGCACATGGCACAAGGAAGGCAAATGCACAACAGCTGGCTCCGGCCTTGGTGGTGGCTCATCGGCCGGCTGGCGACTCAATAGCAGCGGCGTGACGCAATGAATGGCTTTGGAAAAATGCAAAATTCGGCGGACACGATGCGGCAATCTCCAAATTGATTGAGGGGTTACATTCAAGACGAGGCAGAACACAACGTGACACGAATGGTTTGGAAAGAAGAGCTCCGTGGCATCGAGAAGGTCACAAGGGCACATCAGGTGATGTCAAAGACGGCTTCGGGACTTCGCGGAGTTTCGAGCAAACTAGGACACAAAAACAAGGAATAGATTGAGCAAGAAGAGACAGTCCTGGTTCACACCTTAAATAGGCTTAGAGAGATAGAAACCAACACAAACATGGATACGTCTGAACCAGAAAGAACATGAATCCCTCACAAAAAAGTAGGGATTAGGCTAGGAAACTAGGGGGATTGGATGAGGATAAGGTTGCACATGAATTTGAAATGAATTTAGAGAAGAAATCGCTTTGATTTTTTTGAAGGGAAAACAGTAGGAGAGGCTCCTACTGTGGTTTATTAAAATAGGTATAAATAAATAGTCCACCTGAGATAGTAGAATTACAGAGGGTTAACCCACTGAATTACAAAATCTTTGTCAGGGTTCTTAAATCTATATGAATGTAGCAGAACATCATCAATGAAGTTTTGCTTCCAAGTCTGAACTAAGGGTTGCATCTACTCAAAAATCTTTTTGTTTCTTTGCTTTCAGATATGCCTAGAGGCAATGAGAAATATTTAGTTGAAAAGATTGCCAAAACTTTGTTGGGCGTTCTGAATCATGATCATAATGTCCCCTGTATAATTCCAGTGTAGGTCGATCTCTTGCCAACAATTGTGACTGAAAGCACATGTAAAGAATAAATATGATATAGTTTCTTCCTGTGTAGTTTGGCATAGCACACATGCAGTGTCATTATGGGCAATCCAGTTTCTCTGCCTCATCATAGATTTTGTTTTTAAACGTTGCTGTAGCATGAGCCAGCCGAAAACTCTCAGTTTAGGGCTACATCTATTTTGCCATATCCATTTTAGGGGCACGGGTGAATCAAGCATCTGAAAAAGATGGCTGTAATATCTTTTTGATGAGAATGGTGTTTGTCCCCATATGTATGACCATTGATCCTGCAGCGAATCATCCCAGTTGAAGTTTTGTAACATCCCAAAATTTGCTTTAATATCATTTTATTGGTTATTTGTCCATTTTATGTTTTTCTGGAATTTATTGGATTTTTTGGATTTATTTGAATTTACTTTAAATTAAATATATTGACCCTTTGATTAAAACTATTTAAATTTATGCAAAGTTAAAATAAAGTTTTGTCAAAAATATTTTATTTAAGTTAGAAATGTCTCAAAGTATTTTTGAGAATTTTCTTGGATTTTTCCTGATAATTTTATTGCCTGAAACAAATTAAATGAATTTTTGTGATTATTCTAAATCAAAAATCCTTTTAAAAAATCTTTGAACAGTGTCGGGCCGGCCCATTGCTGTGCAGCCCAATCAGCCCGTCTCACCTAACCCTAGCCGTCTCTGATCTCAGCCGTTGAATCTTGATCGTGCGATCAAGATTTGTCCGCGTCGCTGATGCTTGTGATCCGTCGGATTGATGCCATGTGGACGCGCGAGATAGAGCCGCGTCGCTTCTCTGTGTTGCCGCCGGAGTCCGTCGCCACCACGAGACCGTCTCTGGCTTTTGCGCTGCGCACGCCTTCCCAAGCCCTCTATTTAAGGCGCAGCCCTATGCATCGTGAAGGCCGAGTCGCGCCGCCCTTTTTGCCGTGCGGACTCGTCGGAGTTGTGAAGGAAGCCGTCGTGGGTTTGGCCGTTTTCCACCGTCATCGCGCCGTCCTGAGCCGTGCTGGTTCCAGATCTGTGACCCTTTGACCGTGACGCATCTACCTCGCCGTTCCTCGCCACGGATCGCCACGGAACGCGCCGCCAACGCCGTCTTCTCCGCCGCGGTGAGATGCGACGCCGCGATAGCCATCTTCGAGATCGGCGCCGCCAGCCGTCCGATCTAGGGTGAACGCTTCGGATTAAGCCTCGTAGTCACCATCATCCGGGGTCGTCTGGTCTTCCGCGGGCGATTCTGATCCTGCCACGCGTCGATGATCAGAGCGCGCATTGCATGCGGCACCGTAGCCAACCGAACGCAGCTGCGTGTCAAGACGAAGTCGCGAGGCGCCAGGACCGGTCCACGGTGAGACCGAAGGTGGTCCCGTGGATTTGGTCTATAGACCAAAGCGATGTGTCGGCGCGCGATTGGTCCGGGCGAGGGTGACGTCAGTATGACGCAATAATGCGATTTTATTTTATAAAAATAATTCAGTTAATTCTGATTTTCCAATTTCTGTATTTTCAGTATTCATTCAAACTTCAAAAGGCTATAACTTTTGCATTTTAACTCAGAATTGAGTGATTCAAATTTCTAAAAATTTTTAAAATTGAGATATATTTAATGGTGAATTTTATTTGATTTTTGAAGTTCATTTTCTCTCTGTTTTGGTATTTATTTGCTTTTCTCCTTCGGTACGCGTAGACGTTGAATTGTGCGACGCTTCGGAGGAAGATCCATCAACTCAAGATCAAGTTCCAGAGCAAGACCAGAGCTTATTCCAAGGCAAGTTATGCTTTGATCATGTTGAACCCATGTTTATGCAAATGCTATGTTGTTTTACTTTATTGCATAGTATTTCAAGTATACAATTATTTCAATCTAAATTGGGATCTAGTTAATCTATCCACTTGACTTATATACCCTACCTTGCCATTGTATGCCATGATCTAATTGTCACCCTAGGATGGTAAACTAATAGTTGGTTAATATTGATAATCAACATGGGTTGGTTAGACCGTTGTAGATTGCTTAGCTGTGTCACGTCATCACATGTACTTGAATTATCAATGATTAATCTTGACTAATGGAATATGGAACAATGATGTGAACTTGTGTGTTATGTGAGGTCACACAATGAGATTGAGTTGTAGTGGCGAGTCATGTCACGCAACGATATTGATTTGTTGATAGCACGTGGTGCTTGGTAATCAACTTGGGTGATAATCACTTAGATTGGGGCAAGTGACAAAGGGCGAGTATGCCAAGGTGGGCCCGATGGGCAGAAGGTATGTGGATGTCTTGCCCTGATCACTCTAAGGACTTAACCTTGCAAGCCTTTGACCTGAGTCAATCACGCAACCACATGTCTGGAATGGGACAGCCTAGCTGATTAATTTGTAAAGTCTAGATTTCGGTACTGTCGAGGTGACTAGTGAGTTCCTGTATTTGGGGTAGACTCACATGGCACAAGAGGGGGGCCCTGGATGTGGTAACCAGTCCCACCAGTGTTGAAACCTTAGCGAGCATTACTGGGTCTAGGTAGAGCATTGTAAAGGCTTTATTATAATCACTCGCCTTTGTGGTGTTTGGTTGTATCGTGTGGGTAAAGTGCATAACCTCTGCAGAGTGAAAAACTGTTCGAATAGCCGTGCTCACGGAATTGAGCAATGCTCGGGAATTACAGTTAAGGGTTAGCTTAATTAAATGGAAAACTTGGTTGGGATGGCAGGAGGCCATATTAAAGGTTGAAATTTGACTTATGATTGGAAACTTGGTTTATTCGAGAAATACTGAATCTAATTATTACTGTTATTTGTTTTACGGTCTTTATAATCTATTTACCATATTGTTCATAAATGATGTTTATTGCAAAATAACCATAGTAGCCTTTTCCTTTGTAATAAGCCTTGCATATAGATACATAGAATTGCATTCTGTGCAGAACTTGTTGAGTGCTTTATGTACTCACCCCGCAACAACATTAAACAATAGTTGAAGAGTCTACACCTCTGTTGGAGGAGGAGTTCCCGGAGGACGCGAGTCATTAGGGTCCGAGCCTTGTCAGTTGCCTGTGGTGAACTGATGAGTTATCTACGTCTTCTACTATCCGCTGCTTATTTCTTAGATTATATTTCAAGTCTTGCCCTGGATGGCTTAATAATGTAAGTTGGTCATAAGATCAAACACTTAGCTATATCAATAAATGGAGTATTATTCTTGAAGGACCATGTGGAGGTCCATCCATGTTTGTGATGAGTATTTGACTTTATTTGAGCAAGGTGTGCTCAAGTTTGAGTTTGATTTGGATTGATTTTCAAAATGAAGCAATTTGAGTTGTCTCGCCAGAGTGGCGATCGCCGTATGGGCGCGGTAGTGATGAGTTGGATGGGTTTATTGCATATCATTTGTGAGCATTGCTATGTGATGTGTTTCCTTGTCTTTGATGGTTGCAGGACGACGGTGCTAGGTCATGGTGAGGCGAAGGATAACCGGGACTAGGCGAGGAGCGCTTGAGGTCCGACGGTTGGGAGATCGCCGGAAGATGATCGGAGACGGAGTTCGGGCAAGTCAAGAAGACAAGGAAAGGAGATGATGCTAGCTAGATGCCGCGTGGATCAACGAGGGCCGTCGGATTGAGGTCTAGTTGATAGGTTAGCGGGTCTAGGTAGTATGCTTTAAAAACCGTGCAAGAAAACCTGGTATGTGTCTGGGTTTTTGGTTAGCCCTTGCATGGCTGTGTGTGTGGGTTAATCCTAGCCCTTAGATGAGTGCTCTAGGGTTGAGGGACTCATCCAAGGGTGGTAGGTGGCCCAAGAGTAGTATAAATAGGGGTGGAGGGGTAGCCTCCTCTCCTTGAAGGTGTTGAGGTTTTTGATGCTCATTTGAGCTTTTGCCCATATGAATGTGCGGCTTTGTAACCTCCCCTTCCAGAAATGAAAGTTTTATCCATCCACCTCTGAATTTATTTTGCGCATTTACATTATGTCTTTACTTTACGTAATTTAAATTCAGCATTTACTTTCCCGCAATTTACTTTCAAGTAATTTGGATTTGCCTCCCCTCCTTCTAAATGCTGCTGATCTTGGATGTTTTGAGTGTGTTCATATGGTTTTACATCTCTTTTGCACTCTTGGATTGAGTAGAGAACATCTTTTCTTTCAAGTTCCAACTTTGTTCAGAACTTGTTCTTCGCACAGCAGTCAGTGTTTGATTTTTTTAAAAAAACTAGCAAAATCCTTTTTGAGTGATTCTTGCTGGAGGAGGTGCGGGACTCTGATATAAACCTGAAGAAAAATTTTGGAGTTCACTTGTTGCAACTTTTGGGCGCCATGAGGTGAAAACCGAGCCCCAAACTTTCTGCTCGAAGTTCTTGAGCATACTGTGTTCGTAGATTTTTCCTGTTTTTTCTGTAAGGCTTTTTGAGGAGAAATTTGGTGGAGTTCTTCACGACTCAGATGCTCATAGGGAGCATAGGGAGAAAAATTGTTAGAATTTTTTGAGCTGCAGAAACCCACCAACCTCCTGTGCAAATTGAGGACAAGTTCTGGAAATTCTGCTTTTGCTTTTCTGAAAGTGACTTTTGTGATTTGAATTGATGTCCTTTCTAAAAGCAAGAGTTTGAATTGATTCCTCTTTATTTTGGACACTAGACAACCAGGATTGTGACTAAAAAATCCTCACATATTTTATGGTACTTATCCATGCAAGCTTGGGGTACACATAGTTGTCTAGTTTTTTGAGTTTTTCACAATTTCCTTTGAGCGATCTTGTCGAGGTTTTTGTTGGAGTATTTTGGGGGAATTTTTATTTGTGACCATTCACCCCCCCCTCTTTTCGCCATCTCGGTCCTTCAATTGGTATCAGAGCCGGTTCTGCTCTTTCTAGATCTTGACCGATCTCAAGAGCCATGGCGACGGACAAATATTCCACCAAGCCTCCCATCTTTAATGGAGTTGATTTTCCTTTTTGGAAGTCCCGGATGGAGTCATACATCACCGTCTGGCTACTGATATGGCGAAGGTGAAACTCTCGTATGAGGTTCTCGCGATGAAAATGTCACGGCCATCAATATGGTTGACGTTGAGGCGAATGCTAAGGCAAGGAACATTCTCATACGTGGTCTTAGCCATGTGAGTATGATAGGATTTTCACCTTCGCTCCGCTCACGAGATTTGGGTAACCTCGATGCTTACCATGAGGGCTCTACTCAAATCAAGACGTGAGGCAGATCAGTTCAAGCGCGAGTACAACAAGTTTGATCAACGCTACCGGTGAGAGTCTCGACGAGTGTTTTGGTCGGTTTACAAAGATTTTGAGCGACCTCCGAGCAGTTGGTTGCATATACCCTGACTCGGACAATGCTCGGCATTTCTTGACCGCACTCGACCTTCGGGTTTGGGAGATGAAGGTGACCACCATCAAGGACACCACCGACTTATCGACTCTGACTCTTGACGGGCTTTATTCCCGTCTCAAGACTCATGAGATCGATGTCGTCTCTCGGAAGACGAAATCTCAGTCGATAGCTTTGGTCACTGACGAATACTTATAACAGGGGTACCCCAAAGGCCCAAAGCGACGAGCCGGCGGCCTCAAGCACAGCTCAAGCCCAACAGCCGCTCCCAAACCCCACTCACCGACCAAGCACCAACAAGGACACACGAGACATCCCTTCCCGACCGATCGAGGGAAGTGTCCTCGACTGCTGGCTCCGACCCGCACAATGGACGAGACCCCTCGGCTCCGACCAAGCGGAGCTCCCGACCCCTGCAGCGGGTCGGGATCCCCGACCGATCGTGCCAAGACATCCCGCCAAGGGCCGCGTGTCGAAGCCTCTACCGACCAATGACCACGCACCCCATGAACGGGTCAATCAAGCAACTATACAAGGGCGGTGGCTCTTCCCAAGAAGGTTTAATGATCGACCAAGTCATGCTCCCGACCCCATCGCAGTCACATACAAGACGTAAGACACGCCTCTCCCGAGGCAACGCCCACGCCAGCACAAAGAACGTAAACACTCGTAAGGTTCGCAGAGGGCGTGCACGCAGCTTTCGGGGAAATACCTAACCGCCTCGACCAACTAAGCTACCGACCCAAAGATGAGCAAGACGGGCAATGATCAATCACGAACGGAAGGACCGAAGCTCCTAGTGTAGGTCATCTTGTCCTCTTCCAATTCTCGATAACCTCGCCTCCTTTCAGATAAAAGGAGGCGGAACCCCGTAGGAGAGGAGGATGGCAATCGAACCCATCTCGCTAAGCCATTAGCACTCTCGCTTGTAAACTTTGTGCACTCATCCATGATCAAGGGAATACAACGCCGCCACACGAATCGGAGTAGGACCTTGGCCCGAACCAAGATACATCTTGGACTTCTGAGTCTAACCATTCAGGGAGTGGAACGCGCGGCCCCTTAGACTTACAAATTTACTTGCCGGTGCTCGAAACGCCGACAGTCACCGATCCCATTGGATCTTCTTCTTCTGATCCTTCTATTGGTTTCTCCCTTTCCGCCCTTTGCGAGCTAAGCGATGACCAACTGGAAAAATTTCTAGAAAATGAGCTTGCTCTTCTCGCTTGCAAGTTTTCTCATGCATACAAGAGGGTGAGAGAGAGGAAGAGAGGTGGCATGATCACCTGCTTCGAGTGTGGTGGCCCCAACCACATTCGGCGAACTGTCCCAAGCCGAGAAGGGCAAGAACGACGCGTTGGCGGTTCGGGCAAGAACGACTATACCGACAAGAACCGCAACAAGAAGCCTCCGGTTCGTGAACCGCGACGAGAAGAAGTACCGCAACTTCTCCAAGAACAAGAAGCTCTTCCACCGCGTCCTCGCCGCGCTTGACAACATCAACCTCTCCGACACGGAGACATGGAGCGACGAGGCGAGGATGATCCACAAGAGAAGAAGGGCGGCGATGACTTCTCCAAAGATGTGCTTCATGGCCGACACCAACGACATCAGCGACTCAGAGCTCTACAAATGACTCGGATGAGGTACCCTCCTATGACCAGCTCAACGAAGCTTTCTGCAAATTAGGAAAATTTCATGCTAGAGCTAGAGCTAGGTGTACGGAGCTTGAGAAGGAAGTAGGTACCTTGACTCGGGAGTTAGCTTCACTTAGATCTTCTCCCTCCCGAGTCACTGATGATTGCTCTTTGTGTGATGCTATTCTTGTGGAGTTGGAGAACCTAAGGACCATACATGATAGTGTGCTTACTGAACTTGATGGTCTTAGGTTGAAGAATGCTAGCACTAGTTCTATTGATGCTAATCCTGTTGAGGCTAGTTTTCTTCATGCTCACTCCACTCCATCATGTGCTAATTGCCCTAAATTGCTTGCCGAAATTGATGCCATGAGCGAACACCTTAGAAAGCTTTCTGCTAGAAATGATGAACTTGAATTGCATGCTTCTAAGGACCCGGTCACCATGTGAGGGTCAGAAGCAACTAAAACTTGACAATGATGCTTTGAATGTCAAGTGTGATCAACTTGCTAAGGATTTACTAGTTAAGTCACAAACTGGTTGCTTGCTGTGTGTTGGGGTTAAGGATAATGTGGATCAAATCCATGTCGAGCTTAAGAAGAAGTTAAAAGACCAAACCCTTAGGATTAGAGATGCTCCTTGCGTTTCTTGTGAGGCCCTCAAGATTGAGGCAGCCGTGCTAAGGGAACAAAAAGCACGTGCTGAGAGATCTTCTCTTTCGGTTCTTCTTCTTCCTCTCCTTCCCCCTGTTCTTCTTGTGCTTCTTTCTTCCGAGATTGCCGTATCTTATGAGCACTCTCGAGAAGTTTGTTGGAGGCAAGAAGAAGCTCAATCTTATTCTAGACCAATCCAAGATTAGTAGATTCAATCAAGGTCTAGGATTTGATCCCTTGAGCACGCCGGCGCATCCTCCCACCATTGTGAGCGGCTCCAAGAGTGGTGAGATTGTGGTAGCTCCTGAGTGAGCACCACCAAGTTTAGGTCTCTGGGGTTGTCCATAGGACTTGACCGTAAGGGTGTTACACCTATTGCTTACGCCTATAGCAAGGCGGTACACATGCACCTTCCGTAAGAAGGATGGTCACCTAGTAGATTTACGCTCAGCGCGCCAAGATCACTCGGCGTGAGCGTGTTGTCGCTCTTAGGGTATTCGTGGTCATCCCGCACTTTGAGTGCTCCTAAGACACACACCGCTTCTAGACGAGTTAGAGAGTCGCTGTGTTTGGGCAACGCCCACGACTCGGTTTTCATGCTAGTTCTTTGAGTTTTAGCCCCGAGCTGTTCAGAGTCGATCTTTCCGTCGCCTTCTTGATATTCCTCATTTTTCCCATCGAGGTAGATATCAGCGGCGTGAGGTGTTTTCCGGTAGGAGATCCAGGCAGCCTTACTAGGATGGTCCTGCTTTTGCACCACGGCGTGCCAACCCGCTTTGACTCCTATATTATCTACCGAGTTGCTCCCGATCGTGTGAGAGTTGAGCGTCAGAGAGACACTCGAGTCCGATCTTCTTCGTGGTGGTACTGAGGTGTCGATGGTTCAAGATTGGGTTCCTAAGTCTTCACTCTATCCCAAAGATCGAGTCATCTTTCTCTCTTGTGTCTTGATCAGTTCGCGGATGGGGAAGGGCGATGTTTGGATTGTTGACTCGGTTGTTCTCGTCATATGACCGGAGATTCTCGTTGGTTCTCTTCCTAGTCCGAGCCCCGGTGATGAGTTAATCACTTTTGGGATGCATCTTGAGTAGAGTCATTGCTAAAGGTACCATCTGCATTAACAAAAATTTCATTCTTAAAGATGTTGCCTTAGTAAGTAAGTCGCAATACAATCGCTCTCTGTTTCTCGACTTATCGATGACTCTTTCGAGGTAAGTTTCAAGAGTAATGCCCTGTAGAATCCTTGATTCATCGGGAGGGTTAGTTTATGGATTTCTAGATTTGGGAGAGTCTTTCGTGCTGATTTTTTCGCTTCTTCCGAGACTCTCTTCGATGTTTGATTGCTTCGAGTCCCGTGATCTCTCCTTACGGCATAGGAGACTTGGTCACATGGTTTTGATCATTTAACCCGAGTTAGCGTACCACGATCTCATTCGGGTTTGCCCAAACTCAAGATGGTCAAAGACTTAGTTTGCTCTCCTTGCCGACATGGCAAGATGGTTATCGCTTCTCATCCTCCACCACCATAGTGATGACTGATGCACCGGGACAGCTTTTACATATGGACACTTTGTTGGTCCGGCTAGAGAGTGATCAAGCGGGAGGGAAGTGGTATGTTCTTGTCATCGTTGATGATTTTTCTAGATACTCTTGGGTATTCTTCATGGCCTCAAGGATGAGACCTTTTCTCACTTCAGGGTTTGATCAAGAGGTTGTCTATTGAGCTCTGTGTGCATTACGAGCTATCTGCAGTGATAATGGCACGGAGTTCAAGAATTCCTACTTTGAGAGTTTTTGTGTGGAGTCCGGTTTACTGCATCGTTCTCTTCTCCCTACGCCTCGTGCAGAATGGCGAGTGGAAAGGAAGAACAGACCTGGTTGAGATGGCCAGACGATGCTAGACGAGCAATCTGAGACTCCTAGGAAGTTTTGGGTGAGGCTATAGCTACCGCTGCCATGTTTCTAATCGCGTGTTTTGAGAGCACATTTGCATCGCACTTCTTATGAGTTGAGGTATGGGCGAAAGCCCAGTGTGTCTCATTTTCGCGTTTTCGGTTGCAAGTGTTTTATCTTGAAGTTTGGTAACCTAGATAAGTGTGAGTCTCGCTCTTCTGATGGTATCTTTCTAGGTTACTCGATTTCTTCTCGTAGCTATAGGGTCTGGAGCGTTGATGCGCATAAGATCATAGAGACCTGTGATGTGACCTTTGATGAGGCTAGCCCAGGAGCTAGACCTGATGTTTCAGGCTCTTCTTATCCCTCCGAGACCATCTTTGTAGAAGATGAGGATGATGGAGATGATGGTGTTCCACCGGATCCAGTCCCCTCTACACCTGAGGTGCCTCCTGTTTCCATTTCTGCACCTCAGGGAGACCAGCCCTTGCCTTCCGACTCTCCTTCAGCGAGTGGCTCTGCTCCTACCTCTTCTGTGCATGAGGTAGAGGCCACTTCTGCTTCTGGTCCTCCCCGTCATATCCAGAAAGCTCATCCACCTGATCAGATCATTGGTGATCTGTTTGAGCGGGTCACTCGCTCAAAATCAGGTTTGTCCAGTTTCTGCCTCCACTCTGCCTTTGTTGCCTCCTTTGAGCCGAAGGATGTTTCTCATGCATTATCCGATGAATCGTGGATTAATGCTATGCATGAGGAACTTGAGAACTTTGAGAGGAACAAGGTATGGCAGCTTGTCGAGCCCCATCCGGTCATAATGTCATTGGGACCAAGTGAGTGTTCAAAACAAGCAGAGTGAGGATGGGGTTGTCATTCGCAACAAGGCTAGGCTAGTTGCAGGGCTTTTCTCAAAGTTGAGGGTCTTGACTTTGAGGAGACCTTTGCCCTCGTAGCTAGTCTAGAGGCTATTAAGATCCCGCTTGCATTCTCTGCATCCCGTGGTTTCAAGCTCTATCAAATGGATGTCAAGAGTGCATTCCTCAATGGCTATATTGAGGAAGAGGTTTATGTCAAACAACCTCCGAGATTCGAGAACCCCAAGTTTCCGAGTCATGTATACAAGCTCTCCAAAGCTTTGTATGGACTCAAGCAGCCCTCGAGCATGGTATGAGAGGCTCAAGTCTTATCTTCTCACCATGACTTCAAAATGGGTATAGTAGACAAAACTCGCTCATCGACACCATGAGTCTCATTTTCTTCTTGTCCGATTTATGTGGACGATATCATTTTTGGTGGCTCGTCTCATTCGCTTGTGTCTCAGTTTTACGAGGTGATGAGCACAGAGTTTGAGATGAGTATGATGGGCGAGTTGAGCTACTTTCTTGGCTTCCAAATCAAGCGGACTGGAGGGTACTTTCTTGCATCAAGGCAAATATACCCGTGACTCCCGAGGCGCTCGACATGTCCGATGGGAAGCCGTGATGACTCCTATGGCCACCACTTCGTCCTCGAGCCCGATGAGGATGGTGAGCCCGCCGATCAAAAGGAGTTTGAGCATGATCGGCTCCTCTTGTACCTCACCGCTTCGAGGCCGGACATACATTTTCTTTGTGTGTCTGGCGCTCGATTTCAAGCTTCTCCTCGCGCCTCTCACCGCCAAAGCGGTCAAGCGCATCTTCAGTACCTTCGTGCTACCACCGATTATGGTATTTGGTACTCTTCGCCTTCTTGTCTATCTCTTAGAGCCTTTTCCGATGCCGACTTTGTCGGGTGAGGATAGATAGGAAGAGCACTTCGGCACTTGCCAATTCATTGGCACTTCTCTTGTTTCGTGGTCATCTAGGAAGCGATGCAGGGTTGCACATCCACGGCGAGGCCGAGTATGTTGTCGCGACCGATTGTTTGAGCTGTGTGCTGGATGAGATCGACCTTACGGGACTATGGGTTTGAGATAGAGAGTGTGTCACTTTTTTGTGACAACACTTCAGCTATTTGCATTGCTAAAAACCAGTGCAACATTCCCGGACCAAGCACATTGATATTAGATATCACTTCCTTACTTCCTTAGAGACCATGTGGAGAAGGGAGATATCGCGCTTCAGTTCGTAGAGAGTGACCTTCAGTTAGCCGATATCTTCACCAAGCCTTTGGATAGCTCCAGATTTGTTGCCTTGAGGAGTGAGCTTGGAGTCGTGAGCCCTTACGGCCTTTCGTGAGTGGGAGCTGGTTTGTATATTATGTATTATATGTTTTCTTCCAGCTTAGCTTTTCTTTTCTTTGTGTTTCTTTTGGGTGTCTTTGGGCTTGTTTTCTTGAGTTGAGTTCACTCACTTAGACTTCTGGCATGCCTTCCATGGACCTCTTATCTTGTGCTTTAGGTTGCTATCATGCGTGATTAGTCGTTCTCTCTTCTCTCTAGGTTGAATTCCCTCACGCCTTATAAGTCTAGCAGGTATTGAGCCTCCAGGTAGAGCAGTGGTCCTGTGCACTCCTTAGTTGGGATCTAGAGTCACTTCCCTATGTCGACCATGGGGAAGATAAGAGCGAGTCTAAGCCGTAGTGAGTCTCTTATATCTTATCTATGCTCAATAGCCATCCAGTTTTGCAGTTTCTCGGCTTCTTCTCCTCATTCTGCTTTTCTGGTTGTTATTGAGTTCATTCGGGTTTTCTTTATGCCTAATCTTGATAATAACTCAACTTTAACCAGATTTGAGCTTAAAATTGATTCATTTGTTGAGGGGGAGTTTGGGAATCTGTTCATGCATTGCATTTAGACTGCATTTTCTGTTTTATGAGCTTTGTCTATTATGCAATTGATTTCTTCTTCATGCTATACACCATGCTACATCATTTGAAGAAAATCACTAGCTTAGGTATGTCCAAGTTCATTTAACTTGCTAAGCTTAAAAATGAAATAAGCCTTAAATGAAAAACTTGATGAAACTTGTTGCTTTTACTTGCTAGGTTTCTTCTCTAGAGGTTTGTGCCATAATTTGAGAAATTTAGGAGTTCTCTAGAGTCCCTATAGCAACTTGGGTGAAACTAGTTTGATCCATGCTAGAGTCCTTCAATTGCTCATGAATCATTATGCAAAAAAAATGAAAATTAAACAAAATTGACTCTTCTTGTGCACATATGACTCAACACCTTGCATTCACAAGACCGCTTCCCATTGCACTTGGGATGAACTTGGAATACATCGTGTTTGACCTAGACCATCCTCTTAAGAGTTCATCTTGAGATGGTCGCATACGGCTTGAGTCAATTGGTTGTCAAAAGAAAATGCAAATAAATTAAAAACAAAGACATATGTGGGTAAAGAATGCAAATAATGTCAAACATTTGCACCCCGCTATGTCTTGTATAATGATAAATCAAAATTTGCATTAAGTGATAAATGAGCCTGAAGGACCTTGTATGCTCTTCTAGATTCCCCAAAGTATTGAGTAGGTTGAACTCTAGGTTTTCCTTTTGATCCTTAGAGTGGCTATTCTTCTATTTTTGAAACTAAAGCTAAGTGTTGCACTTGTCTAATCTTGCTAAAAATGAAATATTCAAAACTAAGCTCAGATTTGCACTTGGACATGTCTTAGTTTAGTCATCTTCTCAAATTGACAAGCTTGGTGTAATATCCTTCCATTTTGATCAATTGGATAATCTTCAAAGCTCTTTCGATTGCATTTCATGCATACATAAAAAAAATTGATGCCTACATTGCCAAAAGGGGGAGAAAACGTAGAAAAGGCATCACTAAAATGATAAAAATGTGAATGCTTATTTGGTTATTATGATCTTTGTAAAACTATGCTACTACTTTGGATCATAATCTCATAATCACATTTGACATGTTTAGTTGGATTTTAGAGTTTTTGTTGAAAACTTGCTCTTTCTTAAATTTAACTCTAAAATCTGAATTCCTCTTCGTCAACTTGGTCATGGTTCTAATTTCTATCTTTGCACCAAGTTTGACTTTGCAACTAAAAATTGCTTTCTTCTTCATTTTCTTCAAACTCAAATTTATACCTTTTGTGTGGTTTGTCAATATACTCATCAAGGGGGAGATTGAAGGACCATGTGGAGGTCCATCCATGTTTGTGATGAGTATTTGACTTTATTTGAGCAAGGTGTGCTCATGTTTGAGTTTGATTTGGATTGATTTTCAAAATGAAGTAATTTGATTTGTCTCTGCCAGGAGTGGCAGTACCGGCCGTATGGACGCGGTAGTGATGAGTTGGATGGGTTAATTGCATATCATTTGTGAGCATTGCTATGTGATGTGTTTCCTTGTCTTTGATGGTTGCAGGACGACGGTGCTAGGTCATGGTGAGGCGAAGGATAACCGGGACTAGGCGAGGAGCGTCGGAGGTCCAGACGGTTGGGAGATCGCCGGAAGATGATCGGAGACGGAGTCCGGGCAAGTCAAGAAGACAAGGAAAGGAGATGATGCTAGCTAGATGCCGCGTGGATCAACGAGGGCCGTCGGATTGAGGTCTAGTTGATAGGTTAGCGGGTCTAGGTAGTATGCTTTAAAAACCGTGCAAGAAAACCCGGTATGTGTGTGGGTTTTTGGTTAGCCCTTGCATGGCTGTGTGTGTGGGTTAATCCTAGCCCTTAGATGAGTGCTCTAGGGTTGAGGGACTCATCCAAGGGTGGTAGGTGGCCCAAGAGTAGTATAAATAGGGGTGGAGGGGTAGCCTCCTCTCCTTGAAGGTGTTGAGGTTTTTGATGCTCATTTGAGCTTTGCCCACATGAATGTGAGGCTTTGTAAGCTCCCCTTCCAGAAATGAAAGTTTTATCCATCCACCTTTGAATTTATTTTGCGCATTTACATTATGTCTTTACTTTACGCAATTTAAATTCAGCATTTACTTTCCCGCAATTACATTCCAGCAATTTACTTTCAAGTAATTTGGATTTGCCTCCCCTCCTTCTAAATGCTCTGATCTTGGATGTTTTGAGTGTGTTCATATGGTTTTACATCTCTTTTGCACTCTTGGATTGAGTAGAGAACATCTTTTCTTTCAAGTTCCAACTTTGTTCAGAACTTGTTCTTCGTGCAGCACTCAGTGTTTGATTTTTGTAAAAATATAGAAAAAACCTTTTTGAGTGATTCTTATTGGAGGAGGTGCGGTACTCTGATATAAACCTTCAGAAAAATTTTGGAGTTCACTTTTTGCACCGTTTGGGCGCCATGAGGTGAAAACCGAGCCCCAAACTTTCTGCTCGAAGTTCTTGAGCATACTGTGTTCTTAGATTTTTCCTGTTTTTTCTGTAAGGCTTTTTGAGGAGAAATTTGGTGGAGTTCTTCACTACTCTGATGCTCATAGGGAGAAAAATTGTCAGAACTGTTTGAGCTGCAGAAACCCACCAACCTCCTGTGCAAATTGAGGACAAGTTCTGTAAATTCTGCTTTTGCTTTTCTGAAAGTGACTTTTGTGATTTGAATTGATGTCCTTTCTAAAAGCAAGAGTTTGAATTGATTCCTCTTTATCTTGGACACTAGACAACCAGGATTGTGACTCAAAAATCCCCACATATTTTATGGTACTTATCCATGCAAGCTTGGGGTACACATAGTTGTCTAGTTTTTCGAGTTTTTCACAATTTCCTTTGAGCGATCTTGTCGAGGTTTTTGTTGGAGTATTTTGGGGGAATTTTTATTTGCGACCATTCACCCCCCCTCTGTTCGCCATCTCGGTCCTTCAATTCTATTATCGTTGAGTATGATGTGATATGTACCAATGTTGAGCTGTGTGCACTAGCGTTGATCCTGGGACTAGTGCAGTAAACACAGTGGGTTCGAATCAGTGGATTCGGGTCCTTACAATTTTGATAGTTGGTTTGTCAGGTCTTCCAGTTCTGAGAGACCCTATAAGTATATCGGCAGGTTGAAGTGTTGGGACCAATCAGATTTGCTGGAGATTTTTATAAATTGACATATCCTCATCCTTCACGTAGGAGAAAAGTCTTGGATATCTTTGAGATGGAATTATCCCATTCCAAAGATCTTTCTAGAATGTTATGGTTGTACCAGTTCCAACGGTGATTGCTGCAATGCCCCGGAATTTAGTGCTTATGTTCATGATGTCCCTCCACTAGAATGATCCTAAGTTCGTTGCCAAGTGAGGAACTCGTTGTCGATAGTAGGTGTTCCATAATAGTTGTACCCATGGGATATTTCTCTTGTTGTAGAAATTGTGTAGATGCTTGAGGAGTAGTGTCGACTTTTGTAGTCGGCAATAAATTTATGGGGCAGGCGCTAGATCTCAAACTCGGAGGTCACACAAGACAAAGGTTTAGACAGGTTCAGGCCCTCGACGGAGGAGGTAATACCCTAGTCCTGTGTGCTTGGATTATGTGGATCTCTTGGATCTAAGATTGCTCGTGAGCTCTATGATGCGATATGCGATGCCTCTGTTATTGCCTACCCTCTCCCTTATATAGTGGGTGTGAGTCGGTTTACATAGTCCCGATCAGTTAAGAGATTCCAATCGGTTATATGATTCTAATCGGTTACAAGATAGAGTTTACATTTTTATCTACCATGTTAACAACTCGGATTACAACCGTATCTTTTATATCTAAATACATGTTCAACTGTCTATAGGATGTACCCCCTTCCGTACGGCAACACAGCTTGGCGGGGAGCTTTCCTTCTGGGCCTTCCGTTCGGCCCCGTTTCTCCTTCAAGCGATTTTGCGCCGGTTATGAAGACACCTGGTTTCATATATTCCACAGTAGCCCCCGAGTGATTCATGATCTGGTTGCTATATCTTTATCTGTTACTCAACTTGGATCCGCGCTTTCAGCTACTAGCATAAACCTCTGACTGGTTTCTTCTTTGATTTGAATGCTTTTCTTTGCAGCAAGGGGATTATGAAGGACTCGAGTATAACCTTTGATTTTTTGGTTAATATCCTTCCTCTTCAATGATCAGCCCCAGGCAGTGTCGACTTTTGTAGTCGGCAATAAATTTATGGGGCAAGCGCTAGATCTCAAACTCGAAGGTCACACAAGACAAGGGTTTAGATAGGTTCAGGCTCTCGCGGAGGAGATAATATACTAATCCTGTGTGCTGGGATTATATGGATCTCTTGGTTCTAAGATAGCTCAAAGCGCAACGTGCTCTGGGCGAAAAGCAATATGTGTGTGTTGAGGCGATTGCTTGATGTCTACGATGTTGCCCGCCCTCTCCCTTATATAGTGGGGGTGGGGCGGCTTACAGAGTCCTGATCAATTAGGAGATTCCGATCGGTTACTAGATTCTAATCGGTTAAAGGATAGAGTTTACATCTTTATCTACCCTATCAATGACTCGGATTACAGCCTTATCTTTTATATCTAAATATACATACAACTGTCTATAGGATGTGCCCCCCTTTCCGTACGGCAGCAAGGCTTGGTGCGGGGTGAATCCTTTGGGCCTTCTACTTTGGCCTGTCTTCTCTTCAGGCGATGCTGGGCTGACCATGAAGATACTCGGTTTCATATATTCCACAGTAGCCCCCGAGTGATTCATGATCCGGTTGCTATATCTTTATCTGGGACTAGACGTGCTTTCAGCTGTTATCGTAAACCTCTGACTGGTTTTTTCTTTGATTTAAATGCTCTTCTTTGCAGCAAGGGGATTATGAAGGACTCGAATATAACCTTTGATTTTCTTGGTTTGAAAGCTCGAAGCGAAACCTTAATATCCTACCTCTTCAATGATCAGCTTCAGGCAGTCTTCGAGGTCGTCTTGATTTTCCGTGCCAATTCACTTACTGAAAAAACTCCTTGGCCTTTGAGACCATCTTAACTCTAAGTCTCCTTGGCTTCCGATGTCTTCACATCCTCGCATTTACTTCAACCTTATCACATTGGCTATAAAAGGCGAACCAATGCTTCTGGGATGTATTCCTTCATGCTTAGTCCACCACCTTTCTACTTCAAGCTTCTTTCTTCATGAGGAACTTCAAAGATGATCGAGACGACCCTGAGCTCGCCGAGCTGTGGGAGGATTTCGATCGTGCCATGGTAGAATGGGCAGAGGATAAAGCCGCAGCCCTTGACCGCGTTGCCATCGATGCCTTCCTGGAGATCTTCCCAGCCCTCTTTAGGGCCAGGGAGGCCCTCGTGGAGGCATTGGGTCGCGTGCGTCGGGGTGAAGTGTAGGTCCCCTATAAATGTAATACTTTCCCGGGCATAATGCCTGGTGAACTTTTTATACATAAATAAAGATGTACCTTTTCTCAGCATTTTTCCATGATCGTCGCTTTGGCGTAGCTTGAACCCAGCTTGGGGCACGTCGAAGCTTGCATGGTTCCTTGGTCGAGCGGTATTCGCACCCAACCATCGTAGGATACACCTTAGGTCCGACTTGGGACATGTTAGGATTTGCGCAGCTCTTGGCCGAGTGATACCCATATCCGACTGCTGTAGGATATAGCTTAGGCTCGGCTTGGATCGTATCAGGATCTTCTTGGCTCGTGGCCGAGTGATACCCATATTCGACTGCTGTAGGATATAGCTTAGGCTCGGCTTGGAGCGTATCATACTTGCGTGGCTCTTGGTCGAGTGATACCCATATACTTGCGTGGCTCTTGGCCGAGTGATACCCATATCTGGATGATACACTTCTTTTATATAGCCTGCAGCTAATAGCTTGGTGATCTCCTGCTTGATGGCGTTCCGGCGATCCGGAGCGAACCGCCAGAGTCTTTGCTTGATAGGCTTTGCCTTTTCATCGACGTGTAAGGAATGCTCGATCACCTCCCTAGGAACACCCGGCATGTCGGATGGTTTCCAGGCAAAGATGTCCTTGTTAGCCTGGCAAAAGGTGACGAGCACGCCTTCCTATTTATCCTCGAGCCCTAACCCGATCAGAGTCGTTTTGGACGAGTCGGATGGGTCGAGAATGATTCTCTTGGTTCCTTCGCCAGGCTTCATCCCTGACGTGGCTTGCTTCTTGGACGGGATGTCACCTTCTTCTTGCAACGTGGCAGCCTCTATTTGGATTTTCTTCCCTTCGGCGGTTGCCTCCTGCAGCTAAGCATGTTCACAATTCTCTCGGTCGCATTCCAGAGATCGCTTGATGTCGCTGCGAACCGTGATGACGCTTCTGGGTCCCGGCATCTTCATCATCAAGTAGGTGTAGTCTTGGGACGACCATGAATCTAGCGGATCGGCCTTCCCAAGATAGCGTGGTACGCTGTCTTGAAATCGGCCAATTCGAAACTTACATACTCGGTCCGGTAGTTGTCTTTGGTACGGAAAGTAACGGGCAAAGAAATCTGTCCGAGTGGAAACGAAGACGCCCCAGGGATCACCTCATGGAATGGCTGAGTGCTCGGCCTTAGCTCGGAGCGGGGGATGTTCATATCGTTGAAGGTCTTGGCGAATAAGACGTTGAGTCCGCTCCCTCCATCGATCAATACTTTCTTGAGCTTTACACTGCGAATGACAGGGTCGAGCACTAGAGGGTACTTACCCGGATGCAGAACCCGGTTGGGGTGATCTGAGCGATAGAAGGTGATCGGGACCTCAGACCACTTAAGATATTGGGGGGTCGCCGGTTCCACTGCATTGATCTCCCGAGAAGTGAGCTTTTGCTTTCGCTTGGACTCGTATCCGGTGGAGCCTCCGTAGATGTAATTCAGCTCTTGCTCGGGCTCTTGGTAGTCGTCCTCGTTTGGAAGGTCTTTCTTCTTGGCCGCCTCATCCTTTGCTGGGGCCAGCTGCTTGTTGCTTTCCCGAGCAAAATGCTTAAGGGTGAAGCAGTCCTTGGCGGCGTGCTTTCCCTTTGGGTGGAAAGGATAGATCGCATCCATAATAGAATTATAATCGGGTGCCTCCCTCAGCATGGCTCGGGGCCGGTTGCGTTCTGTTGACGCAACTAGCTCCTCGCCTTTTTGCTTCTTGTCTTTGTGCTTGGAGGACTCGGCCTTGTCGCCTTTACTCTTCTGTTGTGGGCGATCTTCTTGGTGCTCGGCCAGGGCGTCTGAGGCCGTGGCCTAGCGGTCGGCCAATGCAAACATCTCCTTCACGGAGGCCGGGGGCTTCCTCGATATTTTCTTGATTAAATCAGGATCACTTACCCCCTTCTGAAAGGCTGCCACCACCACAGCATCAGATACATCCCTGATGGTGTTCTTCTTCTGCATGAAACGCCGGATGAAATCTCTCAGCGTCTCGTCCTTCTTCTGGTGAAGCTAGTATAGGTCCCACGGAGTACCAGGCCTCTCGTAGGTTCCCTGTAAGTTCGCGATGAATTGATCGCAAAGATCGCTCCAGGAGTCCAACGAGTTCGCAGGAAGTCTCGTGAGCCATGCTTGAGTCGAGGGGGTGAGATTGACTGGTAGATAATTCGCCATGACATTCTGATTGCCCCCGGCCGCTTTGACCGCCAGGGCATAGACCTACAGCCAAGCTTCCGGATCTCACTCCCCATCAAACTTGACGATGCCCTTGGGATTGAATCCTTCGGGCCATACCACTCGGTGTAGCCAAGGAGTGAATGCTCGGATCCCGTCAATGGATCTCTCATCATGACGAGGGGGAGACCGGCGTGGCGAGCCTATGGCTCGACGATTGTCTTCAACGCGTCGGGGTGGAGTTCGGCGCGGCGAGTCCATGACCCAGCGATCGTCGTCGTTCCGACCCCGACGATGATAGTCTCTGTGGTCGTCATAGTCTTCGTACCTTCAATCACTTCGTCGATTGTGGCCAGTGCCGAAGCGCTTGTAGTCGTCATGGTGCCTGCGTCATTCTTCCTCTTCCCGCTCTTGTCGCCTGGCGGTGTTGTCTTGGCGGAGGTCACAGTTGAGAATTCGACGAGCGTCTTCGACTGGTGGTGTGAGGCACCGACTGCCTGAATTTCGACTGGTTGCAGTCCGACTGCTAGCGACACGATTGGCCGCGTGGGAGTGTGAGTGCGCTTCCCCAACCGGCTTCTCCTAATTCTGCTGAATCGCTGCCGCCGTCACCATGGCCTTGATCTGGGCTACGATCGGGGCTGCCGGGCTGTCAGACGCAATCATTGGATCCAGTGTATCAAGAAGCGTCTTGGAGGCGACGACGTTCTGCAGCGGTGTATGGAAGATAGCTTGGTCTCCCAACCTGGACTGCAAGATGTCCTCGCGATCGAAGCGATCGCATCTGTACCTCCTTTCCCTTGCAGAGTAGACGATCTTCCCCCGCAGCCTCTTCAACCTCTTGCTGGCGTTGGAGATCGGTCTTCTGTTCTTCTATCGCGAAGATGCCACGTAGATCGCAGCAAATTCCTGTGACGCCAACTGGTTTACTAGCCGAGTCAGAGCGACATACCTGAGATGGATCAGCCTGACCACTACGAGATTGGATCTGGTTTAGGTCTAGGCGAACGAGTTCTCCGTGAGCATCTGCAACGAAGTCCAGGCTTCTGAAGCGAAAAGCCTGGCCAGAGACGAAGGTGGCGGTGATTCCGCCGATAGCTCCCATCGAGTCTGTAGGAAAAGATTTTAGCGCTTCCCCTACCTGGCGTGCCAACTGTCGACTTTTGTAGTCGGTAATAAATTTATGGGGCAGGCACTAGATCTCAAACTCGAAGGTCACACAAGACAAGGGTTTAGACAGGTTCAGGCTTTCGCAGAGGAGATAATACCCTAATCCTGTGTGCTGGGATTATATGGATATCTTCGATCTAGGATTGCTCAAAGCGCTGTGTGCTCTAGGCGATATGCGATGCGTATGCTATGGCTTGATAGCTCGATTGCTTGATGTCTACGTTGTTGCCCGCCCTCTCCCTTATATAGCGGGGGTGGGGCGGCTTACAGAGTCCTGATCGGTTAGGAGATTCCGATCAGTTACTAGATTTTAGTCGGTTACAGGATAGAGTTTACATCTTTATCTACCCTATCAATGACTCGGATTACAGCCATATCTTTTATATCTAAATATACATACAACTGTCTATAGGATGTGCCCCCCTTTCCTTACGGTAGCAAGGCTTGGTGCGTGGTGAATCCTTTGGGCCTTCTACTTTGGCCTGTCTTCTCTTCAGGCGATGCTGGGCCGACCATGAAGATACCCGGTTTCATATATTCCACAGGCAGTCTTCGAGGTCGTCTTGATTTTCTGTGCCAATTCATTTGCTAAAAAGCTCCTTGGCTTTTGAAACATTCTTTACTCCGAGCCTCCTTGGCTTCTGATGTCATTACATCTTCGCATTTACTTATACCTTACTGCATCAGCTATGAAAGGCGATCCAGTGCTTCTAGAATTTTATTCCCTCACGCTTAGTTCCCCATCTTCTTGCTCTGAGCTCCACCTTTTTTTCGAGGGATCTTCATGGACGGCCAGGACTTTGATCTTGCTGAGAAGTGCGCGCTTTTCGACCTCGCCATGGCGGAATGGGCGGAAGATAAAGCTGTCACCCTCGATCGCGTCGCCGTCGACACCCTCCTCGAGATCTTCCCCGCTCTCTATAGGGCTAGGGAAGCCCTCGTAGAGGCGCTCGGCCGCGTGCGCCGCGGAGAGGTGTAAGACCCTGTAAATGTGATATTTTCCCAGGCATAATGCCTGGGGAATTTATTTATAATAAAGAAGTACCTTTTTCAAGTGTTCTCCATGATTGTCGCTTGACATAGTTTAGACCCAGCTTGGGGTATATCGAAGCTTGCATGGTTCTTTGGTCGAGTGACATTCGCATCCAATCGTCGTAGGATATACCTTAGGTCCGACTTTGGACATGTTAGGATTTGCGTGGCTCTTGGCTGAGTGATACCCATATCTGACTGCCGTAGGATATAGCTTAGGCTCGGCTTGGAGCGTATCAGGACTTCCTTGGCTCATGGCCGAGTGATACCCATATCCGACTGGTGTAGGATATAGCTTAGGCTCAACTTGGAGCGTATCACGCTTACGTGGCTCTTGGCCGAGTGATACCCATATTCGACTGGTGTAGGATACAGCTCTGGTCCGTCTTGGGACATATCAAAATTTCCTTGGCTCGTGGCTGAGTGATACCCATATCCGACTGCTGTAGGATATAGCCTAGGCTCAACTTGGAGCGTATCACGCTTACGTGGCTCTTGGCCTAGTGATACCCATATCCGACTAGTGTAGGATACAACTCTGGTCCGTCTTGGGACATATCAAAATTTATCCGAATGGTATCCGTACTCGTTTGTTACGACGCACAGCTTATTGACCCATCTTGGGGCATACCGTTGGAACCGTACCTTATCAGGCTCAACTCACGATATATGATTCCGTCATGCGGTAACCACCTAGCGACCCAACGTGGGGCATATCACAAGAAGATGCTTTTATTCAAAACTGGAGGACACCCATGTCTTGCTTAGTTCGATAAGTGGTAAAACATCCCATCATGGGGAGCAACGTGTCCCAAACATGACTAGGTCAAACCATAACTGCCTCTGTATGTTAGGACGCCAGGCTAGCAAATCATTACGAAGCATAGAGTAGGGTCAATCTCTTTCCCGCCGATTCGGCGAAAACCTAATTTTTCCCCCTTTAAAGACTAAGCCGACGGTTCATTTTTCCCATCGTGCACTCTTGCCTCTTCTGCTTCCTTTGTGTCTCTGCCTTCTCCGCTGCCAAGGTTAACTGCTATTGCGCTCGCATCCTTGCGCCGCCGTTGATCTTTCCTTCGAAAATGTCTTCTCAATCTTCCAAGAATGCCTCCCCGCAGCCTTTGCCTCAAGATTGGACCACCTCGATCATGACGGAGGAGCGGTTGCAATCCATGGTGGATGACGGGGTTCTTCCAGCCCTGACCTTGATCTCGCACGACCGGCCACAGGTGAATCCATCCCAACCCCCCGTTCTGAAGAGATTGTGGTCTTTGAATCCTTCTTCCAACGCGGGCTGGGCCTTTCTGCCTGCGCCTTTCTTCGCGGTCTTCTCTTCTTCTACAGCATCAAATTGGTGAACTTGAATCCCAATTCCATCCTGCAAATCTCTCTCTTTGTTCACCTCTGTGAGGCTTTCCTGGGCATCTGCCCCCATTTCGATCTCTTTCGCCATTTCTACCTTTTGAAGCCTTATCCCTCAAAGAGCGACCCTAAGGTAATTGGGGGAGCCGGATTTCAATTGCGGGAGGGGTTGAAGAAAAACTACTTCGCTATTCCCTTCAAAACTTCCAATAAAGGCTGGCACCAGGAGTGGTTCTACTATGCCAATCCTGATCCTGCTCTCTCCTCCTTTGTCGGGCGTCGGCCTAAGGTATCCCTTTCTTGGGTATCTGCTTCCAATGCTGTGGACATGGACCAGGTGCATGATCTCTTGGCACTGATTGTGCAATTGAAGGAAGATGGCTTCATGGGAGTTGGCCTCGCCCTCCATTTTGCTGCTCACTAGATACAACCTCTGAAGGAGCGAGTCCATCTGGGATACGCATTTGAAGGTAAGGACGATCCGACCCGGGAACTGCCCGAAGTAGTATCGAAGGAGCAAGTGTATGCTCGGGTAGGTGACTTTTTCATCCCGAGCGTAGAGATGTCCACCACCAAATGCCCAAAATCCTTCACTGCATCACACCCTCCTCCTGAGGAGAGAAAGTTTAGCTGATAGATTTCGACATTAGTCTCTGAATGTCTTTTAACAGTTGTAATACTCCTTTTCAGGATCGGTTGGCTTTCTTTAGCGATGCGCCTCTCCCAGAGATGCCCATTCATAAGAACGCTCCTTTTAAACAACCTGCGAGCTCCCCGTCCAGAGACCCCACCACCAAGAAGGGGAAGAAGGCGATTGCCAAGGACCCTGTGTAGCCTCGGCGCCCGACTGGTGGTCCCGAAATTCAGGAACCGCCAGCACGAGCCCCAGTGTCTTCGGCTCCCCTTCCCCACGATCCCGCGGTGCAGCCGAGTTCAATTTTGGGAGACTCGGGTAGTCGGAAGGAGCCCAGGGTTCCAGTTTGTAGCACCCCGAGTGGTCCCTCCGGGAGTGGCTCTGCCACCCGAAAGAAGCCCCCAATGAGAATGAAGAAGTCCGACAGGTTTGATGCCCCATCGACTCTTATTCGACGTGTTTTGCCGACTTATTTACTGATCGTTCTTCTTGTAGGAATCCTTCGTACGATGTTCCAGTCGAGACGCCGTCCGGGGCCACTAAAGAAACTGAGCCCTAGGGCGTTCATGTCTTGGTTGAGGAGGCCTCGCCCGTGGACACAAGAGTGCCCATCGAGCCCCAGCCGCCTTCACCGACATGCCATGCTTCGACGTCGGGTCCTGCCGCTCAAGAGCCCATCTCTCGTCCATCCCCCGAAGTTGAAGAGATCTCACGAATTCCGCCGACTCCCGCTCGCCCTCAGCTCATAATGCAAACCGCGTGGGTTGATGAGGAAGACGGCTTAAAGTTTCTGGACGACTCGGAGGAGGAGAAAGAAAGGAATGACTTTTACAGTCATGCCACCGCTTGTGCTCGCCTGGCCCGGGTAATACTTTCACTACTCTTATCACCTTCATGCTTGTGCCGATTAGCATGTTCTCACCTTCCCCTGTGATGGTTACATAAATTGGGAGAACGCTCTGAAAAGAAGTCCGAGTACCTCCAGAAGATGCTCCCGGAGGTCAGGACGATCCAGGAATATCTGGCCGACTTGGAGCAGATCAAGGCTGATCATGCAGCCGAGCTGTGATTTCTTCGGTCAGAGGTCCAGGCGTTGCGGGAAGAGCAGAAAACCCTGCGGCAGGAAAAGCTAGACGTCGTTGGCTCCCTTCGAGGTAAATATTTCCTGGACCATCCCATGCTCTTGTTCAATCGTCCGGTCTTTTGATTTCCTTGTCTTCATGTCAGCTCGGGATTCCACTGTTGCAAAGCTTCAAGAGCAACTCAAGGTCTCGGAAGCCTCCAAATTGAAGTCGGAGAAGGAGTTAGAAGGTACACTCAGCAGCCTGGCCCTCCTTTGTCTTCGTTGTATTCTTAGTATTTCTTGATAATCAGTTTTTGCTTGCAGACTATAAGTTCAAGACGCGGGCGCAATACGCCGCTTACAACGAGAGGGTTGAATCCCTTGAAACGTCTTGCTCCAAGCTTCTTGAGGCCGCTGAGCCGCTGCTAAGGTTGCTTCATCCCGGAGGTGAGAGGACGCTCAGCAGAGACCAAGTCATCTCCCAACTGGAGGAAGCCCCCAAGGAGCTCAAGATACTCTTGAAGGAGACGGCGACCAATGGCGCTAGCCAGGCTCTGGTTATCACCAAATTGCTTTATCCCCGAGTGGATCTTAAGGCTATCAAGGACGGCTATGCCTGCAACGAGGATGAAGATCGGGCCGCCGAACTCCGGGATGAAGTCAGGGATGCTTGTTCAACTGTAGCGGAAACTTTGGACCTATGAATCAAATATATAAAAGTGTTTCTTTGTTCTTGCATTTTGTCTTTAAATATGCAATTATGCTTGATGAGTCCATCCGAGTGGTTTTTGTCGTATCATGTCTGACTATTTCAGCCTCCAGGCTCTAAGGCATGGTTCATGACGCATGTCTCAGAGTCTTAAAATCGTAGGAGCAAAGCACTCAGACGCATAAATCTCGAGAAGATTATACGAAAATAACTTTAGGAGTGACATTCATTCATAAAGAAACAATTGAATTACAAAGTTCAAGTGAAAAAATGACGTAGCTGTTCTATGTTCCAGGTATTGTTGACAGTCGTGCCGTCTTCATGCTTGAGCTTATAAGCTCCAGGGCGTATCACCTCATCGATGATGTAAGGGCCTTCCCAGCTTGGGGATAGCTTATGCTCGTATTTCTGATTCTTTCTAAGGACCAGATCTCCTTTAGAAAATGCGCGGCTCCTTACATTACGACCGTGATAGCAACTTAAGCCCTGAAGATACTTTGCCGACTAAATTGTTGCGATGTCCCTGGCTTCTTCCAGTCAGTCGAGGTCTTCTAGCCGGCTTTCTTCCGAGGCGACTTCTTCATAGCTTCGAACCCACGGGGATCCGAATTCTAACTCGGTGGGGAGGACCGCCTCTGAGCCATACACCAGGAAAAAAGGTGACTACCCGGTTGCTCTGCTGGGAGTGGTTCGCAACCCCCAGATCACCGAAGGCAATTCTTTGACCCACTGAGTGGCATATGGTTTGATACGATCGGAAATCCTTGCCTTTAGGCCTTGTAACACCATGCCATTGGCTCGCTCGACCTGCCCATTACTTCGGGGGTGTGCTACCGATGCGAAGCAAATTTTTATGCTGAGTTCGCCGCACCAGTCTTGAAATATGCCGCCTCTGAATTGGGTGCCGTTATCCGTGATGATTCGGTTTGGTGCACCGAACCTAACCACGATTTCATTGAAGAATTCTTTGGCCTTTGCGGCTGTGATTGTGGCGACTGGCTTGGCCTCCACCCATTTGGTGAATTTATCAATAGCCACGAAGAGATGAGTATAACTGCCTTGAGCCTTCTTCAAAGGTCCCACCATATCGAGCCCCCAGACCGCAAATGGCCAGGTGATCGGGATGGTCTGTAATTCCTGTGTCGGTTTGTTCATTTGTCGCGCAAAGAACTGATATCCTTCGCATGTCCGGACGATGTCCTCTGCATCAGTGACAGCAGTCGGCCAGAAAAATCCCTGATTATAAGCCTTACCGACCAGGGTTGTTGACGCCGCGTGATTACCACAAACTCCCGAGTGGATTTCCTTGAGAAGATCTCTTCCTTCTTGTTCTGATATGCACCGTCGTAGTACACCAGAGGAGCTCTTGCGATAGAGTTCTTCCCTGATCACCACATAGCTCTTGCTTCGGCGCATTATTCGTTCGGCCTGCACGCGGTCTTCGGGTAGCTCGTCCTTCGTCAAGTAGTCCAGATACGGAGCTGTCCAATCGAGGGTGATGACTAAGACTTCAGCCTCTACGTTCTTCTCCATTGGGACGTCCGGCTGAATTTCTTCGACGAATACTCCCACGGGTAGTGTAGTCCGGTAGGATCCCATTTTTGCTAGCTCGTCGACCGCTTCATTGTCTCGGCGGAGCACATGAACAAGTTTCAGGCCGTCAAAGTTACCTTCTAGCTTGCGTACCTCCTGGCAATAGGCAGTCATGTTGTCTTCGATGCAGGACCATTCTTTTTGCACCTGATTGACAACGAGCATTGAATCTCCGCGAACCATCAAACGTCGGATACCGAGTGATATGGCAATGCAGAGCCCATGGATGAGTGCCTCGTACTCGGCGGCGTTGTTCGACACGTGAAAACATATTTGCAGAACGTACCTCAACCGTTCCCCGCTTGGTGATATGAGCACTATACCAGCCCCCGCGCCACTGAGCATGAGGGAACCATCGAAGTACATCGTCCAATACTCGAGTTCCTTGACGTCCGCCAGGTTTTGAAGTTCTGTCCACTCGGCAGTGAAGTCGGCGAGCACTTGAGACTTGATGGCTGTGCGAGGCTTGAATAGGATATCAAAAGCTCCAAGCCCAACTGCCCACTTTGCAATTCTCCCGGTAGCCTCCTGGTTGTGAAGTATGTCTCCTATTGGGAAGGAGGTGACCACCGAAACAGTATGCTCTTGGAAGTAGTGCTTGAGTTTGCGAGACGTAAGAAGAACGACATATAATAATTTTTGCACTTGTGGATACCGCACCTTGGATTCACTCAGGACCTCACTGACGAAGTAGACCAGATGTTGGATCTTCTGCACATGACCCGGCTCCTCCCTTTCTACGATGATCACAGCGCTGACTACGTGAGTCGTCGCCGCGATGTACAGTAACAGAGGTTCTTCTAGCATCGGAGAAACCAAGACCGGGGGTGTCGTTAAGAAGGTCTTCAAATCTTCAAACACTTGTTGTGCCTCAGGCGTCCATTGGAACTTGTCCTGCTTCTTGAGGAGTTTAAAGAATGGCATACCTCGCATACCCAGTCAGGAAATAAACCTGCTGAGTGCGGCCATTCATCCTGTAAGCTTCTGGACGTCCTTTTGGCAAGTCGGTGGTTCCATATTCAATATGGCCTTGATCTTCTCTGGATTGGCTTCAATGTCTCGTTGGGAGACGATAAACCCGAGCAGTTTTCCCGAAGATACTCCGAAAACACACTTCTAGGGATTAAGCTTCATGCTGAAGGCCCTTAGACTTTCGAACGTCTCGGTTAGGTCGGCGATAAGTTCCTTCCTCTCCCTAGTCTTTACCACGACATCATCCACATGTGCCTCCGCATTGCGTCCGAGTTGGGTAAGAAAGCAACTCTGTATTGCGCACTGATAAGTTGCACCAGCATTTTTTAAACTGAACGACATCGTGGTATAGCAAAAGGCCCCAAAGGGCGTGATGAATGAAGTCTTGATGTGATGTTCCGCCTTTAGGCGAATCTGGTGATACCCTGAGTAGGCATCGAGAAAACTCAGGATTTCGCACCCGGCGGTTGAATCAACCACCTGATCATTTTTGAGGTAGCCCGAAGGGATCCTTCGAACATGCCTTGTTGAGATCAGTATAATCAACGCACATGCGCCAAGTTTTATTCTTCTTTTAAACTAGTACAGGATTTCCCAACCAATCGTGATGATACACTTCTTTGATAAAACCTGCAGCTAATAGCTTGGTGATCTCCTGCTTGATGGCGTTCCGATGATCTGGAGCGAACCGCCGGAGTCTCTGCTTGACTGGCTTTGCCTTTTCATCGACGTGTAGAGAATGCTTGATCACCTCCTTAGGAACACCCGGCATGTCGGATGGTTTCCAGGCAAAGATGTCATTGTTAGCCCGGAGGAAGGTGACGAGCACGTCTTCCTATTTATCCCCGAGCCCTATCACGATCAGAGTCGTTTTGGACGAGTCGGATGGGTCGAGGGTAATTCTCTTAGTTCCTTCGCTAGGCTTTATCCCTGACATGGCCTGCTTCTTGGATGGGACGTCGTCTTCTTCCTGCAACGTGGCTGCCTCTGCCTGGATATTCTTGCCCTCAGCAGTTGCCTCCTACAACTCGGCAAGTTCACAATTCTCTCGGTTGCATTCCAGAGATCGCTTGATGTCGCTGCGAATCGTGATGACGCCTTCGGGTCCAGGCATCTTCATCATCAAATAGGTGTAGTGCGGGACGGCCATGAACCGAGCCAGACCGGGTCTTCCCAAGATACGTGATACGCTGTTTCGAAATCCGCTACATCGAAATTTACATACTCGGTCCGATAGTGGCTTTTGGTACCGAAGGTGACAAGCAAAGAAATCTGCCCGAGAGGAAACGAAGACGCCCCAGGGATCACCCCGTGGAACGGCTGTGAGCTCGGCCTTAGCTCGGAGCGGGGGATGTTCATGTCGTCGAGGGTTTTGGCGAACAAGATGTTGAGTCCACTCCCTCCATCAATCAAGACCTTCTTGAGCTTTACACTGCGAATGACAGGGTCGAGCACTAGAGGGTACTTACCCTGATGTAGAACTTGGTTGGGGTGATCCGAGCGATCGAAGGTGATCGAGACTTGCACCACTTTAGATATCTTTGGGATTGCTTGCCCACCGCATTGATCTCCTGAGCGGTAAGTTTTTGCTTTCGCTTGGACTCGTATCCGGTGGAGCCCCCGTATATATAGTTCAGCTCGTGCTCGGGCTCTTGGTAATCGTCCTCACCAGGAATGTCCTTCTTCTTGGCCGCCTCCTTCGCTAGAGCCGGCTGCTTGTTGCTTTCGCGCGCAAAACACTTCAGAGTAAAGCAGTCTTTAGCGGCGTGTTTACCTTTAGGGTGGAAAGGACAGATCGCCTCCATGACGGTATTGTAGTCAGGTGCCTCCCTTCGCGCGACTCGAGGCCGGTTGCGTTCTGCTACCGCAACTAGCTCCTCGCCTTTTCGCTTTTTGTCTTTGTGCTTGGAGGACTCGGCTCTGTCGCCTTTATTCTTCTGTTGCGAGCGATCTTCTTGGTGCTCGGCCAGGGCATCAGAGGCTGTAGCATAGCGGTCAGTCAATGCAAACATCTCCTTCACAGAGGCCGGTGGTTTCCTGGACATTTTCTTGATTAGATCAGGATCACTTACCCCTTTCTGAAAGGCTACCACCACCACTGCATCAGATACGTCCCTGATGGTGTTCTTCTTCTGCATGAAACGCCGGATGAAATCTCTCAGTGTTTCGTCCTTCTGGTGAAGCTATTATAGGTCCCACGGGTGCCGAGCCTCTCGTAGGTCCCCTAGAAGTTCGCGATAAATTGATCGCAAAGATCGCTCCAGGAGTCCACCGAGTTCGCAAGAAGTCCTGTGAGCCATGCTTGAGTCGAGGGGGTGAGATTGACTGGCAGATAATTCGCCATCAGGTTTTGGTTGCCCCCAGCCGCTTTAACCGCCAGGGCGTAGACCTACAGCCAAGCTTCCGGATCTCGCTCCCCGTCAAACTTTACGATGCCCTTGGGGTTGAAACCTTCGGGCCATACCACTCGGCGTAACCGAGAGGTGAACGCTCGGATTCCGTCGATGGATCTGTCGTCATGACAAGGGGGAGTCCGGCGTGGTGAGCATCGAGCTCAGCGATCGTCATCAATGCGTTGGGGTGGCGTTCGGTGCGGCGAGTCCATGACTCGACGATCATCATTGTCGTTCTGACCCCGGCGATGATGGTCTCTATAGTCGTTGCAATCGTCGTACCTTTGATCGCTTCGTGAACCGTGGCCGATACCGAAGCATTCGTAGTCATCGTGGCGCCAGCGTCGATCTTCTTCGTCCCGCTCTTACCTTCTGGTGGTGATGTCTTGGCGGAGGTCGCGGTTGAGATTCCGGTGAACGTCTCCGACTGGTTGTATGGGGCGCCGACTGTCGGTACTCTGACTGGTAGCAGTCCGACTGCTAGCGATGTGGGTAGCCGCGTGGGAGCGCGAGTGCGCTTCTCCTACCGGCTTTTCCTGATTCTTCTGAATGGCCACCGCTGTCACTATGGCCTTGATCTGGGCCACGATCGGGGCCGCCGGGCTATCAGATGCAATCATCAGGTCCAGCGTGTCGAGGAGCGTCTTGGAGGCGACGATGTTCTGCTGTGGTGTATGGAAGACAGCTTGGTCTCCCAATCTGGATTGTAGGATGTCCTCGCGGACATTGCGGCCGCGAGATCGAAGCGATCGCACTTGTGCCTCCTTACCCTTATGAAGAAGGCGATCTTCCTCCACAGCTTCTTGAATCTCTTGGTGGAGTTGGAGATCGGTCCTCTGCCCTTCTATAGCGTAGATGACGAGAAGATCGTAGCAACTCCTCGCGACGCTGACTAGTTTGCTGGCCGAGTCATAAAGACATACATGAGATGAATTGGCCTGACCTTTACCAGATTGGATCTAGTTTAGGTCTAGGCAGACAAGTTCTCCTCGCGCATCTGCGACGAAGTCCAGGCTTCCAAAGCGGAAAGCCTGGATGGAGAGGAAGGTGGCGATGACTCCGCTGGTTGCTGCCATCGAGTCTGTAGGAAAAGATTATAGCGCTTCCCCTACTTGGCGCGCCAACTGTCGACTTTTGTAGTCGGCAATAAATTTATGGGGCAGGCACTAGATCTCAAACTCGGAGGTCACACAAGACAAAGGTTTAGACAGGTTCAGGCCCTCGACGGAGGAGGTAATACCCTAGTCCTGTGTGCTGGGATTATGTTGATCTCTTGGATCTAAGATTGCTCGTGAGCTCTATGATGCGATATGCGATGCCTCTGTTGTTGCCTGCCCTCTCCCTTATATAGTGGGGGTGAGGTGGTTTACAGAGTCCCAATCGGTTAAGAGATTCCGATCGGTTATACGATTCTAATCGGTTACAAGATAGAGTTTACATCTTTATCTACCCTGTTAACAACTCGGATTACAACTGTGTCTTTTATATCTAAATACATGTTCAACTGTCTATAGGATGTACCCCCTTCCGTACGGCAACATAGCTTGGCGGGGAGCTTTCCTACTGGGCCTTCCGTTCGGCCCCATTTCTCCTTCAAGCGATTCTGGGCCGGTTATGAAGACACATGGTTTCATATATTCCACAAGTAGAGCTCTGTTATAAATTTTCAAATTTAGGATTCCCAATCCCCCCTTTTTTTTGCCCTGCACACTACTTCCCAGGAAGCTAGAGAGTTGCATCGATGGTTTAGGTCTTCGGACCTTCTCCAAAGACAATGTCTGCGAGGTTGGTCAATGTCAGAGATGCTGTCTGTCGGGACCCGAATATTCAAATCCGGACCCTCTGTATATACCGCACTAGTCTAGGATCACGCTAGTGCACACAGGCTCAACATCAGTAAATATCACAATCATACATAGCGGAAATAATATGAAAGACATCATATATTGTATACTACTAGTTGAATGACCTTATGGTCAACTTACATGACTATGCCTCGCAAGGCTGAATGACATATTAAGCTGCGCAATGAATGAAAACGTAGACAATCCTCAAGATACCACAGTAATCGACAAGGCTTGCGCCTAAACATTCGCCTCCTCCCGAATCTTTCCTCCAAAGATTGATGTAGACTATTCAACTGGTGATGTTATTGTTGGCAAGGGTGAGTACTTAAAGCACTCAACAAGTTGTGCACAGAATGCAATTCTAACATAACTATATGCAAAGCTTATTCCAAAAGATAGGCTATCATGGCTATTTTGCAACAAAGCGGCATTTATGAACAAATACAATAAATAGATTGCAAAAACTGTAAAACAAATATCAGTAATAGATAGATTCAACATTTCTCAAGTAAACCAAGTTTCCAATCCTAAATCAAATTCCATCTTTCACATGGCATTCTGCCATCCCAACCAAGTTGTCCATTTATTTAAGCTAACCCTTAACTGTAATTCCCGAGCATTGCTCAATACCGCGAGCACGGCTATTCGAATAGGTTTACACTCTGCAGAGATTATGCACTTTACCCACGTGACATGATCGTCTCTTGGCGCCATGCAATTAACACACTTCCTTCGTGTGTCGGCGAAGAGATCATGACAAAGCCTTTACAATGCGCTGGCTTAACCCGGTACCACCCGCTAAGGTTTCAACACTGATGGGACTGGTTACCACATCCAGGGCCCCCCTCTTGCTCTATGTGAATTACTACATAATTCGGGAACTCACACCGACCAAGATAGTACCAAAATTAAGACATTGCAAATTACTCAGCTAGGCTGGCCCATACCAGGCATGTGGTTGCATGATTAACTCCGGTCAAAGGCTTGCAAGGTTAAGTCCTTAGTGTGATCAAGGCAAGACATCCACATACCCTCTGCCCATCGGGCCCACCTTGGCATCCTCGCCCCTTGTCACTTGCCCCAATCTAAATAATTATCACCCAGTTGATTACCAAGCACCACGTGCCATCAACAATTCAACATCGTTGCATGACATGAGTCGCCACAACAACTCAATCTCATCGTGTGATCCCACATGACACACAAGTTCATAACTTTGTTCCATATTCCATTAATCAAGATTAATTATCAATGATTCTAACACATGTGATGACGTGGCATGGCTAAGCAACTAATACGGACTAATCCTCCAATGTTGATTATAATTATTAACCAACTATATTTAACCAATCTAGGGTGACAATGGATCATGGCATACAATGACAAGGTAGGGTATAGATCAATCTGGTATATTAGCTAAACCCAATCTAATTTGAAACAATTGTATACTTGAAATATATGCAATAGGGTAAAACGAATATAGCAATTTTATAAACATGGGTTCATCATGATCAAAGCACAACTTGCCTTGGAATAGGTTCTGGTCTTGCTCTGAAACTTGATCTTGAGTTGTTGAATCTTCCTCCGAAGCGTCGCACAATTCAATGTCTACGCGTACCGAAGGAGAAAAGCAAATAAATACCAAAACAGAAAGCAAATGAACTCTAAAAGTCAAATAAAATTCACCATTAAATAGATCTCAATTTTACAAATTTTTAAAAATTTGAATCACTCAAATCCGAGTTAAAATGCAAAAGATATAGCCTATTGAAGTTTGAATAAATTCTGAAAATACAGAAATTAGAAATTCTGATATAACCGAATTATTTTTATTCTGAAAAACCGAATTACTGCGCCATGCTGACGTCACAGCCACTCGGACCAATCCCGTGGCGTCACGTCGCACTGGTCCATAGACCCGGTCCATGGTTTGATTCGTCCACCATGGACCCGGTCCATGACTCCTCGGTGCTCAGGCCCGCCACGCGGCGAGGCGCGATTGGCTGCAGCGAGCGGCTTGATCCAATCCGCAAAAGAAATCGGATGGCCCCAGATCACGCGCAACGTGGCGATATCTTAACCGATCGATCTAATCCAATGGTTCACCTTGACGGTTCGATTCACTGCTGACGCGGCGACGTGTCTTGATCCCAGACATTCGCTCCTGATCCGACGGTCAGCAAAGCTTTAACCAACGATGGCGGCACATCGGCGAGGCTTCACCGGCAGTGAACACGAAGACCTTCCCAACGACGCTCTGGCACGATCCCGGCGATCTCAAGCAGTAGATCTGACGCGCTTCTTCATAACGACTTTGAACCCGCACCCAATGAGGTAGCTAACGGCTCGACGACGACGTTCTTGCGCAAAAACCGCAGTGGCTTCGACCTCCTACTCCGGCGAGCTCCCGAACCGCGAAGATGGCGACTTCTATGATGATTCTTGGACTAGCAGACGCGGCGTTCAACAGGGAACCTTGGGCTTAGCACGCGCAGTATTTATAGCGCTGGGATTCGAGCCCCACACAAACTCCAAGTCCCACACGGCGGCGGAAATCGTGTCCGGGATGAAAACGGTGGCGACGCGACGCGGCAGAATCTGGGCCAAACACTTGCCAACAAACGGACGGTTCGCACACTCCATCGACGTGGTGCAATCTCCTCCATCCACACGAACTTGATCCAAAGGCAGATAAACCTAGGGTTTCTAATCAATCCCGACCATCCGATCTAGCATCCGACGACGCTGATTGAACTTCCAGAAGATGGGCCAAACAGGCCGCCTGCATGCGCACAGTAATTGGGTTCGGCCCATTACTGTTTAAACGTTTTTCCCGAATTCATTAATTAAAATAATTCTGGTAATTCAATTAAATGGTTTTAGGCAATAAACATACCAGGAAAAATCCAAGAAAATTCTCAAAAATATTTTGAGACATTTTGAACTCAAATAAAATATTTTTGACAAAACTTTATTTTAACTTTGCATAAACTTAAATAGTTTTAAACAAAAGATCCATATACTTACTTTAAAATTAATTCAAATAAATCCAGAAAAATACAATAAATTCCAGAAAATCATAAAATGCACAATTAACCAATAAATTAATATTAAACCAAATTTTAGGATGTTACACTGTCCTTGGCAGTTTGAGGGAACACATGTAATATATAGGTAAGAGAGACATTACCGCATTGACCATTGTGAGACGTCCTTCGTAGAATAAGTGAACTGCATTCCCTGAGAACGTCTCAACATTACGATCCATGAGAAGTGCGAAAATTTTGATATTGGGTCTCAAAATTCCAAAGGGAGGTCCAAGGTAGGTGAATGGCATTCCTCCTTTTGCACAGTCGAAAATGTTGGCCAGTGTAAGAAGTCGATCTTCATTGATGTTAATCGGGTACATTGAGGTTTGCAGGATTTCTAGATTTGGGAGTCTTTCGTGCTGATTTTTCTGCTTCGTCTGGAGACTCTCTTCGCTATTTGATTGCTTCGGAGTCCCGTGATCTCTCCTTCTGGCATAGGAGATTAGGTCACATTGGCTTCGACCATTTGACTCGAGTTAGCAATCATGATCTCATTCGTGGTTTGCCTAAACTCAAGATGGTCAAAGACTTAGTTTGCTCTCCATGCCGACATGGCAAGATGGTTGCTACTTCTTATCCTCCAGTCACTATTGTGATGACTGATGCACCAGGACAGCTTTTACATATGGACACTGTTGGTCCAGCTCGAGTGCAGTCAGCAGGTGGGAAGTGGTATGTCCTTGTCATTGTCGATGCGTTTTTAGGGTATTTTTGGGTGTTTTTCATGGCCTCAAAGGATGAGTCTTTTACCCATTTCAGGGGTTTGGTCAGTAGGATGTCTGTTGAGCTCCCTGGTGCCTTACGAGCTATTCACAGTGACAATGGTACGGAGTTCAAGAACTCCTACTTTCAGAGTTTCTGTGATGAGTTAGGTCTAGAGCATCAGTTTTCCTCTCCATACGTCAGCCAACAAAATGGCGTAGTGGAAAGAAAGAACAGAACCTTGGTTGAGATGGCCAGGACGATGCTAGACGAGTACAGTACTCCTAGGAAGTTTTGGGCCGAGCCTATAGCTACTGCTTGTCATGTGTCTAATCGAGTATTCTTGTGAGCACATTTGCACCGCACTTCTTACGAATTGAGGTATGGGCGAAAGCCCAGAGTTTCTCATTTCGTGTGTTTGGCTACAAGTGTTCATCTTAAAGTCTGTTACCTAGATAAGTTTGAGTCTCGTTCTTCTAATGATATTTTTCTGGGTTACTTGACTTCTTCTCGTAGCTATAGGGTCTAGAGTTGTGATGCGAATAGGATCATAGAGACCTGTGAGGTGACCTTTGATGAGGCTAGCCCAGAAGCTAGACCTGACATTTCAGGCTCATCCTCTGTAACATCCTAAAATTTTCTTATAATATTATTTTATTTCTATTTGTGCATTTCGTGATTTTTCTGAATTTATTGGATATTTCTGGATTTTATTTGAATGTATTGCAAAGTATGAATATTGGCCTTTTAAGAAAACTAATTAAATAAAGATAAAGTTTATATAAATTTATGCTAAAAATATTTTATTTGAGTTCAAAATGTCTCAAAGTATTTTTGAGAATTTTACTGGATTTTTCCTGGTATTTGTATTTCCTAAAACCGTTTAATCAAATTATCAGAATTATTTTAATTAATAAAATCCGAGAAAATCGTTTTGATCAGTATTAGGCTCGGCCCATTTACTGTGTGCGCTTGGCCCATATTTTAAAGCTTTGATCGTGGACCGTTTGATCTTGATCCAACAGTCGACAACATTTAAGAAACCCTAGTGATTGCATCCACTGGATTTCACGTTCGGCTGTGATTGTGCCACGTCAGCAGAACTCCTAGTCGTTGATCAGGACGCGTGGACAACTGATAGGTGTTTGTCTCTGAGCCGTCGTCGGAGTTCGTGTTCAACACGATTGCGTCGCCGTATAGCCCTAGGGTTTCCATTTGTGCGCGCATGCCGAGGCTATTTAAGAGGGGGCAGGTACCCCGAGGTTCGCTGTTAGCCGCCGCATCTTTTGGTTGGAGCGCTTTTGCGAAAATTGCTGTTTCTAGCGCAGGAAGGCTCGTCAGAGTTCGTGATTGCATCGTCGTTAGTTTTCATCGATTTTCGCTGCCGTCAAGACGTGTTTCGCCGTGCGGGTTCCATATCCAAGATCGCCGGGTTGAGACGTGTCCGCGCCGCCACTTTTGGGTCATCGGAACGTCGCCGTTCGTTGCGTTGGGCTTGTCGTCTTCGCTTCCGGTAAAAAAACGCCGTTGTCATTTAATTCGCGCTCGCGCAAGCTCAGAGCCATTGGATTAAACTCGTCGGGGTAGATCGCGCCACGTCTTACCCTCCGCACAGTCGTCGGATCCGTGGCAAGCAACCCTGATCATTCGACACGTAAGCGATCGGGACGTCCGTCGTGGGCGACGCCGTAGCCAATCAGGCATAGACGCGTGGCGGGCATGGGAAGCGAGGCGCTGTGCACCGGGTTCACGGTGGGCTGGCGTGGATTCGTGAACTGGGTGCATACGCCGAGGCCACGTGTCACTCTGTGATTGGTCCAGAGCATCGCTGACGTCATAACCGGAGATTTTCCGTTGAAAAATATTTCAACTAGAAATTCATCATTGCTAACGTCATCATGAGGTAATGCTGATGTCATAAATGCGGTTTTTCAGTATAAAAATAATTCGGTTTATTTCGGATTTCCTATTTTCAGAATTTTCAAAATTTATTCAAACTTTGAGTAGCTATAACTTTTGCATATGAACTCCGATTGAGGTGATTCAAATTTATAAAAATTTATAAAATTGAGATCTATTTAATGGTAAATTTTATTTGATTTTTAGAGATTGTTTATTCTCTATTTTGGTGTTTATTTGGTGTTCTCTCTCGTTTCGCGTAGATGTTGAATTGTGCGACGTATCCGAGGAAGATTCGTCAACTCAAGACAAAGGTTCAGAACAAGAATAAGGGCTTTTCTAAGGCAAGTTGTGCTTTTATCATGTTGAACCCAAGTTTATAAATCTGCTATATTGTTTTACGCTATTGCATATTACTTTACGTATAATGGTTTCAAAATAAATTGGGATCTAGTTAATCTACCAATTGGATCTATACCCTACCTTGTCATTTGTATGTCATGATCTATTGTCACCCTAGATTGGTTCACCATAGTTGGTTAATACTAAAATCAACATGGGATGGTTAGACCGTGTTAGTTGCTTTGCCATGCCACGTCATCACATGTACTTGAAATCATCAATGTTTAATCTTGACTAATGGAATATGGAACAATGATATGAACTTGTGTGCCATGTGTGATCACACGATGAGATTGAGTTGTACTGGCGAGGGATATCACACAACGATGTTGAATTGTTGATGGCACGTGGTGCTTGGTAATCAACTAGGGTGGTAATCATTTAGATTGGGGCAAGTGACAAGGGGCGAGTATGCCAAGGTGGGCCCGATGTGCATAGGGTATGTGGAAGTCTTGCTTTAATCACCCTAAGGACTTAACCTTACAAGCCTTTGACCTGAGTCAATCATGCAACCACATGTCTGGTATGGGACAGCCTAGCTGATTAATTTGCAATGCCTTAGCTTGATACTATCAATGGCGGTGTGAGTTCCCGAGTTATGGAGCAACTCACATGGCGCAAGAGGGGGGCCCTGGATGTGGTTTTCAGACCCACCAGTGTTGAAACCTTAGTGGGTAGTACCGGTTAAGCCAGAGCATTGTAATGGCTTTGTCATGATCTCTCCGCCGACACACCAAAGGAAGTGTGTTAATCCAGAAGGCACCAAGAGACGATCATGTCGTTTGGGTAAAGTGCATAACCTCTGCAGATTGTGAATCTATTCGAATAGTCGTGCTCGCGGTATTGAGCAATGCTCGGGAATTACAGTTAAGGGTTAGTTTAATTAAATGGAAACTTGGTTGGGATGGCAGGGTTGCCATGTGGAAGGATGAAACTTGACTTAGGATTAGAAACTTGGTTTACTTGATAAAAGCTGAAATTACTATTTATTGTTATTTGTTTTACTGTCTTTACAATCTATTTATTATATTTGTTCATAAATGCTGCTTTGTTGCAAAATAGCCATGATAGCCAATCCTTTGGAATAAGTCTTGCATATAGTTATGTTGAAATTGCATCCTGTACACAACTTGTTGAGTGCTTTAAGTACTCACCCTTGCCCACAACAACATCACCAGTTGAGGAGTCTGCATCCATGTTGGAGGAGATGTACCAGAAGGAGACGAATATTTAGGGTGCGAGCCTTGTCAGTTGCCTATGGTATATTGAGGGGTTTATCTACGTTTTCTTTTCACTGCAGTTTAATTTGTTGTTTAGCCTTACGAGGCATAGTCATGTAAGTTGACCTTAAGGTCATTCAACTAGTATTATTTAATGTATGATGTCTTTCATAATGTTTTCACTGTGTATGATTGTGATATTTACCGATGTTGTGCCTGTGTGCACTAGCGTTATCCTGGACTAGTGCAGTATACACAGAGGATCCGGATTTGCATATTCGGGTCCCGACATCCTCCCTCTTCGAGACCATCTTTGTAGAGGATGAGATTGATGGAGAAGGTGGTGTTCCATTTGATCCAGTCCCCTCTACACCTAAGGTGCTTCTAGTTTCCATTTCTACACCTCAGGGAGACTAGCCCTTACCTTCAGACTCTCTCCTTCAGCGAGTGGCTCTGTTACTGCCTCTTCTGTGCATGAGGTAGAGGCCACTTCTACTTCTGGACCTCCTCGCTATATTCATAGACATCATTCACCTAATCAGATCATTGGTGATCTGTTTGAGCATGTCACATGCTCATAATCAGGTTTGTCAAGTTTCTGCCTTCACTCAGCCTTTGTTGCCTCCTTTGAGCTGAAGGATGTTTCTTATGTATTATCCGATGAATCATGGATTAATGCTATGCATGAGAAACTCGAAAACTTCGAGAGGAATAAGGTATGGCAGCTTGTCAAGCCCCCATCTGGTCATAATGTCATTGGGACCAAGTGTGTGTTCAACAACAAGCAGAGTGAGGATGGGGTTGTCGTAAGAAACAAGTTTAGGCTAGTTGCATAGGGCTTTTCTCAGGTCGAGGGTCTTGACTTCGAGGAGACTTTTGCGCCTATAGCTAGACTAGAGACTATTAGAATCCTACTTGCATTTTCGGCATCCAAGGGCTTCAAGCTTTTTCAAATGGATGTCAAGAGTGCATTCCTCAATGGATTTATTGAGGAAGAAGTGTATGTAAAGCAGTCTCCAGGATTCGAGAACACCAAATACCCAAACCATGTCTTCAAGCTTTCCAAAGCTTTATGTGGACTTAAGCATGCCCCTAGAGCTTGGTATGAAAGGCTTAAGTCCTATCTTCTCAGCCATGGTTTTAAGATGGGTATAGTAGACAAGACTCTGTTCATCAGACACCAGGATTCTCATTTTCTTCTCGTCCAGAATTATGTGGATGATATTATCTTTGGTGGCTCTTCGCATTCTCTTGTGTCTCAGTTTTCAGAAGTGATGAGCACAGAATTTGAGATGAGTATGATGGGCGAGTTGAACTACTTCCTCGGCTTCCAAATCAAGCAGACTTGGGAGAGCACTTTCTTGCTTCAAGAAAAGTACACTCGAGACCTCCTGAGGAGCTTCGACCTGTCTAACGGGAAGCCAGTGATGACTCCTATGGCCACTACTGTTGTCCTCGAGTCTGATGAGGATGGTGTGCCAGTTGATCACAAGGAGTTCCGGAGCATGATCGGCTCCCTCTTGTACCTCACTGCTTCGAGGCCAGACATCTATTTTGCTATGTCTGTGTGCTCGATTTTAGACTTATCATCATGCCTCTCACCGCTAGGCGGTGAAACGTATCTTCAGGTACCTTCGAGCTACCCTTGACTATGCTATTTGGGTTAGAAATAGAGAGTGTTCCACTTTTCTGTGACAACACTTCTGCTTTTTGAATTGCTAAAAATGCAGTGCAGCACTCCAGGACTAAGCACATTGACATTACATATCACTTCCTTAGAGACCATGTGGAGAATGGTGATATAGTGCTTCTGTTTGTGGAGATTGACCACCAGATTGTCGATATCTTTACCAAGCCTTTGGATAGCTCAAGGTTTGTGGCCTTGCGAGGAGAGCTTGGAGTCGTGTGCCCTTACGGCTTATCACGAGGGGGGGCTAGTTTGTATATTATGTATTATATATTTTCTTCCAGCTTTTCTTTTCCTTTGAATCTTCTAGGTGTTTCTGAGCTGTAGTGTTGTCTACTATCTTTTCTATGCTCTATAGCCACCCAGTTTGTAGTTTCTCGACTTCTTCTCCTCCTTCTGTGTTTCTAGTTTCAATTGAGTTCATTTGGACCTTCCTTGAGCTTAATTTTGTGAAAAACTCAACTTTAACCAGATTTGTGCTTAAAATTGATTCACTTGTTGAGGGGGAGTTCGAGAATCTGCTTCATGCATTGTATATAGACTTCATTTTCTGTTTTATGAGCTTTGTCTATTATGCAAATGAACTTCTATTTATGTTATGCACCCTGCTACTTTTATGAAGAAAAATGCTAGCTTAGATATGTACAAGTTCAGTTTAATTCATCTTGCTTAGCCTGTTAAAATTTTAAAATTAAAGCTTTAAATGAAAACTTGATGAAACATGTTGCTTTTATTTTCTATGTTTCCTCTCTAGGTGCATATGCTATTATTTGTGAAATTTTGGATTTCTAGTAGAGTCCCTATAGCAACTTGGGTGAAGCTAGGTAGATCCATACTCGAGTCCTTCACATGCTAATAAATCTATGTGCTAAAATGAAAACAAAAATTGACTCTTTTTGTGCAAATTGATCTCAACACCTTACCTTCACAAGACTGCATCCTATTGCACTTGGGATGAACTTAGAATGTATTGTGTATGACCAAGACCCTCCTCTTAAGAGCTCTTCTTGAGATGGTCGACTATGGCTTGAGTCAATCACACTTAAAAATGCAAATATAAAAAAATAATAAGTGGGTAAAGAATGCAAATAATGTTACACATTTGCACCCCACTGTGTTATTTGAATTCTTAAAGCAAAATTTTGCATTAAAGATAATTGAGCCCGAAAGACCTTGTATGCACTTCTAGCTTTCCCAAAGTGTTGAGTAGGTTGAACTTTAGGTTCTCCATTTGATCCATTGTATGGCTGTGCTTCTAGTTTGGAAAATATGCTTAGTGTTGCACATGTTAAATCATGCATAAACGACATGGTCTTACTTGCACTTGCTAGCAAAATTAACATTTGCACTTGGACATGTCTTTATTTTGCATATTCTTAACTTGAGTAGCTTGGTGTCATACTTTGTTCATATGGTCACTTAGACAATTTTCAAAGCTCTTTTAGGATGCATTTCATGCATACATGTGTACAGGGGGAGAAAATATCATCTTGATGCCTATATTGCCAAAAGGGGGAGAAAACATAGAAAGGCATCATTAAAAGATAAAAATGTGAATGCATCTTGGTTCTTATGATCCTTGTGATAATTGCTAATTCTTAGGATCATAAATATATTTGATCTTTTCTTGGAATTTTAGAGTTTTTGTGGAAAACTTGCTTTTTCTTTGTTTTGCTCTAAAAATCTTGTCAACTTGGTCATGTCTTTATTTTCCTTCTCTCTAGTCCAAGTTTGGTTTGCATTCAAATTGCTTTCTTCCACTCTCTCTCAAACTCAAATTTATGCCTTTTGTGTTGTTTGTCAATATACTCATCAAGGGGGAGATTGAAAGACCATGTGGAGATCTACTCATGTTTTTTGATGAGTATTTGACTAAATTTGAGCTTGGTATGCTCTGGTTTGAGTTTGATTTGAATTGGTTTTCAAATTGAAGCAATTTGAATTATGTCTGTCTTGAGCTGCTCTACCGGCCTCGAGTATCGCCCTGTAGACTTGTGATCGAACGATTCGAGTAGATTGGTAGTAACTAAGCATCGAGTAGAAATGTTGTTGGGTCGAGCACTCTACAGTCAGCTCAACTCAAGTCCTTAGTTTAACCAATTGTTATTCGATATCGTTTTATCGACTTGGTGCCGTGATCGATCGGTTTGGACATGAGGTCGATAGACTTGGTATCGAGTTTGACATATGATCGATCACTCGATGCGATCGAAACGATGGTCGAGTTTCTACTCGAGCGAGGATCCTACTTGATGGTGGCAACTTAATGAAGTCGATACAATGGTCGATAGTGCCGACTTGTTGTGCGATGTAATTGGATGATTATTGCATATCCTTGTTGGACATTGCTATGTGATGGGTTTTCCTTATTTTGATGGTTGCAGGACGACGGTGCTTGATCATGGTGAGGCGGAGGATGACCGGGACTAGACGAGGTGAGTCGGAGGTCCAAACGGTCGAGGATCGCCGGAAGATGATCGGAGATGGAGTCGCTGCGAACCTAGAAGACAAAGAATGGTTGAGATACTAGCTAGGAGCTACTCGGATCAAGGAGGGCCGTCGGATCACGGTCTAGGTGATAGATTAGTATGGGAGTCCTTCCTAGCCTTTGATGGTGATCCTTAGGGTAGAAGGAACTCATTCAAGGGTGGAGGGTGACTCAAGAGTAGTATAAATAGAGGGGGAGGGGCAGCCTTCCTCCTCTTGAAGGTTTTAGAGGTTTTGGCTCATTTGAGTTTTTTGCCCATTTGTTGTGAGGCTTTGTAAACCTCCCTTTCAGGAATGCAAATCATTTTCTCTTATGCTTGAATTTACTTTACGTATTTAAATTCAGCAATTAAATTCTGCAATTTACATTCTTGCAATTCGCTTCTTGCACATTTGGATTTGCCTCCTATCCTTCAAAATGCTTGTGGATCTTGTGCTGAGGATGTATAATTGATGGATGAGTCTTCTTCAGACCATATCCTAATCATCTAGGCGAATCTTGTGTTCTTTCTTGCAAGAAACTGATCTTGTTTGCTTAAGTGAATCATTCTTCTAGATCGTGTTTGAGGGGTTTTGGAATTGTGTTCTTGCTTGCTGTGACGTGTGGGAGGTTATCCAAGATCATCTTGATCATCAAAACCCCATGAGCAAATCCAAGACCAAGTTCTCCAGTTTTGCTCAAACTTGGTGTGTTCTTCCTTCAAAGTGAAAAAATCGGAACTTTGATGTCAATTGTAACATCCCAAAATTTGTCCTAATTATGTTTTTATTGCTTAAATATGCATTCATGATTTTTTGGAATTTATTTGGATTTTTCTAGATTTATTTGAATTAACTCTAAATTATGAATATTGACCTTTTGTCCAAATCTATTTGAAATTGTGCAAAGTTAAAATAAAATTTTGCCAAAAATATTTTATTTGAATCCAGAATGTCTCAAAGTATTTGTGAGATTTTTCTGGGATTTTTCCTGATAATTTATTTTGCCTAAAACCAATTAAATGAATTTCTGGAATTATTTAAATTAATAAAGTTTTAAAAATCCTTTGAATGTTGTTGGTGAAGCCCAACATCGTGCACGTGAGGCCCGCTTCGGGCGGCCCAAATCAGCCCGTCTCAGTAAACCCTAGCCGCTTTTGATCTGAGCCGTTGATCTCGATCGGGCGCTCGAGATTTGTCCGTGTGTCCGAGCGTTCTGAGCCGTTGGATGAGCGCCGCGTGGACGCGCCGGATGCATCCGCGTCACCTCTCCGTGTCGCCGCCGGAGTCCGCCGCCGCCACGGGGTCATCCTCGGAGTCCGCGCTGCGCACGCCTCCCCGTGCAGCTATTTAAGGCGCCGACGCGGGCACGGTACTCCTCACCTCGTGCCGCGCATCTTTCGCATAGCCCGGAGCTCCGAGTCGCCGTCGTTCGCACGAGGAAGCTCGCCGGAGTTGGTGGTTCTTGCCGTGGTAGTTTTCGCGTGTTTTCGTCGTCGACGCTGATTCTCCGCCGCCACCAGTGCCATCACCGAGTTCGCCAGACCTCGCCGCGTCGGATCCCAGCCATCTCGTCGCTAGAAACTCGCTGGAGCGCCGCTGCCCTGGTCTTCGTCTTCGAGTCCGGTGAGAATTCGCCGTCGCGTCTCCATCGTCTGGTCCAGAAGTTTCGGGCCGTCCGATCTAGATCCTTCGGTCGAGATCGTGCCGCGTCGCCGTTCAGCCGCGTCCGTTCGATCGGATCAAGCCGTGGATGTGCGCCGCGTGTTGCGCATCGGCGGGGGCGGCACTGTGACCAATCGGGTTGCGACGCGTGTCGGGCACTGGCACCGAGGCGCCATGGACTGGGTTCACGGTGGACCAGATCCAAGCCATGGACCGAGTCTATGGACCGGGACCACGTGTCAAGCTCCGGTTGGTCCAGGCCATTGCTGACGTTAGATGACGTCACGCTTGCGCAATAAATCTGTTTTCAATTTAAAAATAATTCTGTTATTCCGAATTTCTAATCTCTGTATATTCAGTATTTATTTGAAACTTCAAAAGGCTATATCTTTTGCATCGTAACTCGGATTTGAGTGATTCAAATTTCTAAAAATTTGTAAAATTTAGATCTATTTAATGGTGAATTTTATTTGATTTTTGGGGTTCAATTTATCTCTGTTTTGGCATTTATTTGCTTTTCTTCTTCGGTACGCGTAGACGTTGAATTGTGCGACGCTTCGGAGGAAGATCCAGCAACTCAAGAGCAAGCTTCAGATCAAGATCAGGACCTATTCCAAGGCAAGTTGTGCTTTGATCATGTTGAACCCATGTTTATAAAATTGCTATATTTGTTTTACCCTATTGCATATATTTCATGTATACAATTGTTTCAAATTAGATTGGGTTTAGCTAATATACCAGATTGATCTATACCCTACCTTGTCATTGTATGCCATGATCCATTGTCACCCTAGATTGGTTCAATATAGTTGGTTAGTAAATATAATCAACATGGTATTGTTAGATCGTATTAGTTGCTTAGCCATGCCACGTCATCACATGTGTTAGAATCATTGATAATTAAATCTTGATTAATGGAATATGGAACAATGTTAAGAACTAGTGTGTCATGTGGAATCACACGATGAGATTGAGTTGTTGTGGCGAGTCATGTCACGCAACGATGTTGAATTGTTGATGGCACGTGGTGCTTGGTAATCAACTTGGTGATAATCATTTAGATTGGGGCAAGTGACAAGGGGCGACTATGCCAAGGTGGGCCCAATGGGCAGGGGGTATGTGGATGTCTTGCCTTGATCACCTTAAGGACTTAACCTTGCAAGCCTTTGACCTGAGTCAACCATGCAACCACATGTCTGGTATGGGCCAGCCTAGCTGAGTAATTTGCAATGTCTTAATTTTGGTACTATCGTGGTCGGTGTGAGTTCTCGAGTTATGGAGTAATTCACATGGCGCAAGAGGGGGGCCCTGGTTGTGGTTTTCAGACCCACCAGTGTTGAAACCTTAACGGGTAGTACTGGGTTAAGCCAGAGCATTGTAAAGGCTTTGTCATGATTTCTCTGCCGGCACACCAAAGGAAGTGTGCTAATGGCCAGGCGCAAAAAGAATATCATGCCCTTGGGTAAAGTGCATAACCTCTGCAGAGTATGAAACTATTCGGATAGCCGTGCTCGCGGTATTGAGCAATGCTCGGGAATTACAGTTAAGGGTTAGCTTAATTAATTGAACAACTTGGTTGGGATGGCAGAATGCCATGTGGAAGATGATTTAGGATTGGAAACTTGGTTTACTTGAGAAATGCTGAATCTATCATTATTGTTATTTGTTTTACAGTCTTTGCAATTTATTTATTGTATTTATTCATAAATGCTGCTTTGTTGCAAAATAGCCACGATAGCCTATCCTTTGGAATAAGTCTTGCATATAGTTATGTTAGAATTGCATTCTGTGCACAACATGTTGAGTGCTTTAAGTACTCACCCTTGCCAACAATATCATCACCAGTTGAAGAGTCTACATCAATGCTGGAGGAAAGATTCCAGGAGGAGACGAATGTTTAGGGCGCAAGCCTTGTTAGTTGCCTGTGGTACACTGAGGGGTTATCTATGTTTTTATTCCGCTGCAGTTTAATATGTTATTCAGCCTTGCGAGGCATAGTCATGTAAGTGGACCATAAGGTCATTCAACTAGTAGTATATATCGTATGATGCCTTTCATAATATTTCCGCTATGTATGATTGTGATATTTACTGATGTTGAGCCTGTGCGCACTAGCGTGATCCTGGACTAGTGCGGTATACACAGAGGGTCCGGATTTGCATATTCGGGTCCCGACATCAATCCTTGTAATTGAAGGTTTGAATAAGTTCCTAACATCCTTAGGATCACATCTACCAAATTTCGTGAGTTTTTGATGAACCGATCAAAAGATTCCTCAAATTAGCTTTTGAGTTTGTGCTATTCTTGGTTCTGTTCTTCCTACTGTTCTTAAGCCTAGTCATACCGCTCTTGGTGTGGTCATACCGAATTCCGGTGCTACCGGATTCAACCCGGTCAAACCGAACTTGCAGGAAACTTCCTCCATTTTATTTGCTCCTTTTTGACAGAACTGTCTGTGGGCTTAGTTGGATCATTTTGAGTAGGAAAACTTTTTTTGGGATCATTCACCCCCTCTTATCGACATTTCGGTCCTCCGAAAGGAAGAACAGGACCTTGGTTGAGATGGCCAGGATGATGCTAGACGAGTACAATACTCTTAGGAAGTTTTGGGCTGAGGCTATATCTACTGCTTGCCATGTGTCTAATCGAGTATTCTTGAGAGCACATTTGCACCGCACTTCTTACGTGTTGAGGTATGGGCGAAAGCCCAGTGTTTCTCATTTTCGTGTGTTTGGTTGCAAGTGTTTCATCTTGAAGTCTAGTAACCTGGATAAGTTTGAGTCTCGCTCTTTTGATGGTATTTTTCTGGGTTACTCGACTTCTTCTCGTAGCTAAAAGGTCTGGAGTTGTGATGCGAATAGGATCATAGAGACCTATGAGGTGACCTTTGATGAGGCTAGCCCAAGAGCTAGACTTGACATTTCAGGCTTTTCTTCCCTCTCCGAGGCCACCTTTGTCGAGGATGAGAATGTTGGAGATGATGGTGTTCCATCTGATCTAGTCCCCTCTACACCTGAGGTGCCTCCAGTTTCCATTTCTACACCTCAAGGAGACCAGCCCTTACCTTCAGACTCTCCTTAAGCGAGTGGCTCTGTTCTTGCCTCTTCTGTGCATGAGGTAGATGCCACTCTGATTCTGGACCTGTTTGCCATATTTAGAGACATCATCCACCTGATCAGATCACTGGTGATTTTTTTGTGCGTGTCACACGCTTAAAATCTGGTTTGTCCAATTTCTGCCTCCACTCAGCCTTTGTTGCCTCCTTTGAGCTAAAGGATATTTCTCAAGCATTATCCGATGAGTCGTGGATTAATGCTATGCATAAGGAACTTGAGAACTTCAAGAGGAACAAGGTATGGGAGCTTGTTAAGCCCCCATCTAGTCATAATGTCATTGGGACCAAGTGGGTGTTCAAGAACAAGCAGAGTGAGGATGGGGTTATCATAAGAAACAAGGCTAGGCTAGCACAGGGCTTTTCTCAGGTTGAGGGTTTTGACTTCGAGGAGACTTTTACCCCTGTAACTAGACTAGAGGCTATTAGAATCTTGCTTGCATTTTCGGCATCCAAGGGTTTCAAGTTTTATCAAATGGATATCAAGAGTGCATTCCTCAATGGGTATTTTGAGGAAGATGTGTATGTTAGGCAGCCTCCAGGATTCGAGAACCCGAAATACACAAACCAAGTCTTCAAGCTTTCCAAAGCTTGATATGGACTTAAGCAGGCCCCTGGAGCTTGGTTTGAGAGGCTTAAGTCCTATCTTATAAGTCATGGTTTTAAGATGGGTGTAGTAAACAAGACTCTGTTCATCAGACACTAGGATTCTCATTTTCTTCTCGTCCAGATTTATGTGGACGATATTATCTTCGGTGGCTTTTCGAACTCTCTTGTGTCTCAGTTTTCAGATGTGATGAGCGCAGAGTTCGAGATGAGCATGATGGGTGAGTTGAGCTACTTCCTCAGCTTCCAAATCAGGCAGACTCGGGAGGGCACCTTTTTCCATCAAGGCAAGTACAATCAAGACCTCCTGAGGCGCTTTGACATGTCTAACAGGAAGCCGATGATGACTCCTATGGCCACCACTGCTGCCCTCGAGCCTGATGAGGATGGTGAGCTAGTTGATCAAAAGGGGTTTCGGAGCATGATCGGCTCCCACCTGTGTCTTACTGCCTCGAGGCTAGACATACATTTTGCTATGTGTTTGTGCGCTCGATTTCAAGCTTCTCCTTGTGCCTCTCACCGCCAAGCAGTGAATCGCATTTTCAGGTACCTTCGAACTACTATTGATTATGATATTTTGTACTCTTCTTCTTGTCTGTCCCTTTAAGCCTTTTCTGATGCAGACTTTGCTGGCTGTAGGATAGATAGGAAGAGCACTTCTAGCACTAGCCAATTCATTGGCACTTCTCTTGTTTCTTGGTCATCTAGGAAGCAGTCCGGAGTTGCACAGTCTACCGCTAAGGCCGAGTACGTCGTTGCAGCTCGTTGCTGTAGTCAAGTGCTTTGGATGAGATTGACCTTGCGGGACTTTGGGTTAGAGATAGAGAGTGTTCCACTTTTCTGTGACAACACTTCTGCTATTTGCATTGCTAAAAACCCAGTGCAGCACTCTAGGACCAAGCATATAGACATTAGATATCACTTCGTTAGAAACCATGTGGAGAAGGGTGATATAGTGCTTCAGTTTGTGGAGAGTGACCACCAGATTGCCGATATCTTTACCAAGCCTTTGGATAGCTCTAGGTTTGTGGCCTTGAGAGGAGAGCTTGGAGTTGTGTGCCCTTATGACATCTCTTGAGGGGGAGCTGGTTTGTATATTATGTATTATATATGTTTTCTTCCAGCATTTCCTTTCTTTTGCATCTTCTGAGTGTTTTTGGGCTTTCTTCTAGAGTTTTGAGTTCACTTTACTTAGACTTCTGGCATGCTTTGCATTGACCTCTCATCATATACTATAGGTTGCTATCATGCACAATTAGCTGTTTTCTATTCTCTCTAGGTTGAGTTCTCTCACAACCTTATAAATCTAGCAGGTGTTGGGCCCTCTAGGTAGATAGGGTCTGTGTGCACTCCCTAGCTTGGGATCTAGAGTCAGCTTCCCTATGTCAGTCATTAGAGAAGATGAGAGCGAGTCTAAGCAATAGTGTTTTCTACTATCTTTTCTATACTATATAACCACCCAGTTTGCAGTTTCTCGACTTCATCTCCTCATTCTGTGTTTCTGGTTTCCGTTGAGTTCATTTGGACATGCTTTTGGCTTAATTCTGCTAATAACTTAACTTGAACCAGATTTGTGCTTAAAATTGATTCACTTGTTGAGTGGGAGTTTGAGAATCTGCTTCATGCATTGCATATAGACTTTATTTTCTATTTTATGAGCTTTGTCTATTATGCAAATGAACTTCTGTTCATGCTATGCACCCTCCGACTCTTTTGAAGAAAAATGCTAGCTTAGATATGTTGAAGTTCATTTTGATTCATCTTGCTAGGCTTGTTAAAATTTGAAAATTAATGCTTTAAATGAAAACTTGATGAAACATGTTGTTTTTACTTGTTATGTTTCCTCTCTAGGTGCATATGCCATTATTTGTGAAATTTTGGATTTCTACTAGAAACCCTATAGCAACTTGGGTGAAGCTAGGTAGATCCATACTCGAGTCCTTCACATGCTCATAAATCTATGTGCTAAAATAAAAACAAAAATTTGCTCTTTTTTGTGCAAATTGATCTCAACACCTTACATTCACAAGCCTGCCTCCCATTGCACTTGGGATGAACTTGGAATGTATTGTGTATGACCAAGACCATCCTCTTAAGAGCTCTTCTTGGGATGGTCGACTATGGCTTGAGTTAATCACACTTAAAAATGCAAATAAAAAAAACATAAGTGAGTAAAGAATGCAAATAATGTTACACATGTGCACCCCACTATGTTATTTGAAGTCTTAAAGCAAAAATTTGCATTAAAGATAATTAAGCTTGAAAGTCCTTGTATGCACTTCTAGCTTTCCCAAAGTGTTGAGTAGGTTGAACTCTAGGTTTTCCATTTGATTCATTGTAGGACTTTGTCTCTAGTTTAGAAACTTTGCTAAGTGTTACAATTGTTAAATAATGCAAAAATGATAGTCTTATTTGTGCTTGCTAGCCAAATTGACATTTGCACTTGGACATGTCTTAGGTTAGCAAAATCTGATCTTGAGTAGCTTGGTGTCATACTTTGTATATATGGTCAGTTGGATAATCTTCAAGGCTCCTTAGGATGCATTTCATGCATACATGTGCAAACGGAGAGAATATGCCATCTTGATGCCTATATTGCCAAAAGAGGGAGAAATTGTAGAAAAGGGCATCATTAAAAAGATAAAAATGTGAATGCATCTTGGTTCTTATGATCATGGTAAAAACTTGCTAATTCTTTGGATCATAAGTATATTTGAGCTTTTCTTGGAATTTTAGAGCTTTTGTGGAAAACTTGTTCTTTCTATTGGCTTGCTCTAAAATCCTTCTTGCCAACTTGGTCATAATCTTATTCTCTTCTATGGACCAAGTTTGGCTTTGCAATCAAATTGCTTTTTTCCTTCTTCTTCAAACTCAAATCTATGCCTTTGGTGTTGTTTGTCAATATACTCATCAAGGGGGAGATTTAAAGACCATGTGGAGTTCTACCCATGTTTGTGATGAGTATTTGACTAAATTTGAGATTGGTATGCTCTGATTTGAGTTTGATTTGAATTGGATTTTCAAAATGAAACAATTTGAGTTGTGTATGCCAAGAGCGGCACTACCAGTCTCAGAAGGGCTGTATTGCCGGCCAGGGGGCGGCACTACCGGCCTGAGGAGCGGTAGTTATATTCTAGAGAGGGTATTCGCTGGATCTTCAGGGGAGCGGCACTACCAGCCATGCTGGGGCGGTAATGCCGGCCGAAGCGGCACTACCGGCCCCAGGAGGCGGTAGTGCCGGACCATAGAGTGAATTTTGAGGTTTATTGCATATCAATTTGGACATTGCTATGTGATGTGTTTCCTTGTTTTTGATGGTTGCAGGACGATGGTGCTAGATCATAGTGAGGCAGAGGATGACCGGGACTAGGCGAGGTGCGCTGGAGGTTTAGACGGTCGAAGATCGCCGGAAGATGATCGGAGACGGAGTCGCTGTAAACTTAGAAGGCAAGGAACGATGGGATGCTAGCTAGGAGCTGCTCGGATCAAGGAGGGCCGTTGGATCGCGGTCTAGGTGCATAGAGTAGCAGATCTTGTTAGTGTGATTTGAGAAGCGTGCGAAACCCGTTATGGTTGTGGGTTTCGGGTTAGCCCATATATGAGTGAGTGAGTCAATCCTAGCCCTTGATGGTGATCCTTAAGTTAGAAAGAACTCATCCAAGGGTGAAGGATGACTCAAGAGTAGTATAAATAGAGGGATAGGGGTAGCCTTCCTCCTCTTGAAGGTTTTGAGATTTTTGTGCTCCTTTGAGCTTTGCCCAGTTTGTTGTGAGGCTTTGTAAACCTCCCTTCCAGAAATGAAAATCTATTCCTCTCAATTCTGAATTTACTTTCCGCATTTACATTATGCATTAAATTCAGTGTTTAAATTCCTGCAATTTACATTCTTGCAATTTACTTCTTGCACGGATTTGCCTCCCCTCCTTCTAAATTCTTGTGGATCTTATGTCTAGGATGAATGATTGATGGATGAGTCTTCTTCAGACCATATCCCAATCATCTAGGCAAGTATTGTGTTCTTCCTTGCAAGAAACCGATTTTTATTCTTGAGAGGATCAATCTTGGAAGATCAGGTTTTTGGGTGTTCTTGTCTTATGTTCTAGCTTGCTATGACATGTGGGAAGCCATCTAGGATCATCTTGATCATCAAGAACCCACGAGCTAGCTGAGGGCCAAGTTTTTGTTTTTGTACCCGTTCTTGTGCACTCTTCCTCAAATTGGAAAAAGGTCAGAACTTTGACATCAATACTTGCGATTGAAGGTTGGAATAGGTTCTTGACATCCACAGGAAGGTGTCCACAAAGTTTCACAGTGTTTGGATCACCCGATCAAAAGATTCATCAATTTTCCTTTTGAGTCGGGCTTATTTTCACTATTCTGCCGACACTAGGGCAGGGGCATGGTGGCCCGACCCTAGTGCAGGCTAGCTATCGAGCTTAACAAGATAATTTCGAGCATCTTTCAAAATTGACATAGTTCGACGTAAAATCATTTTATTTACCATTGAAGTTGTCAATTCAAATTAGAGCTAACGAGCCACTGTCGAGCCGAGCCTCATTATTTTTTTATCTCGAAATCGACTCATTTCATTTTTGAACCTATTAACTACTGTAACTGATGAAATTTTGATTCAAGCCCTAACGAGCTTTTTTGCAAGCCCTAGGCACCACTTGTGGCCGTCAATATGGTCATGGCAATGGTAATGAACAGTACAATGACTTCAACAACTTTGACCTTCATCGCAATGACGATTATGAACGTCGTCCAAATAACGGCAATCAACAAGGTAACGAAGAAAAGTTTGGTAAATTAAAGCTCACAATGCCTAAATTTATAGGTTTGGATTCTTTGAAGAATACCTTACATAAGAGCTTAAAGTTGAAAAGATCTTCTGTATGCATAACTATTCTGAGGAAAAGAAGCTTCACATGGCATCTCATGATTTTGATAAATATGCATTGGTTTGGTGGGAACAAGTTCAAAATCAATTATGACAATATGGTGAACCACCCGTTGCATCATGGGAGGAGATGAAGCCATAAATGAGGGCAAGGTTTGTTCCAAAACATTATAAACATGATCTCTTAGATAAATTGCAGAATTTGAGACAGGTAAACCAATATGAGGAAGACTATTACAAGGAGATGGAGATGGTTATGATTAGCCAATGTGTATGGACAAGAGGAACAAACGATGGCACGGTTCATGAAAGGTTTGAATTTTCCAATTAAACACATTGTTGAATTTCAGCCCTATAACAATATTGTTGAGTTAGTGCATCAAGCTATAAAGGTTGAAAGGTAATTGTAAGAAGAAAATACACTTCATTCTACATGCACTCCGTAACAAACCACCACTCGATGAGGTAATTCATCAACTTGTTTCAATTTTAACCGTTCAGACAATGTTGGTGGTAGTGTGAATTTCAGTGGACATGATGCATCAAAAGGAAAGGACTCATTTAATCCATCTTCAAAGAAGTGTCCACCTACCTCTTCTTTATCTATGGGTTCTATGGCGAAAAGTAGTGCTATTCAATACTTTGGTCATATACAAAAGAATTACCCAAATAATAAGGTAACGCTTCTTATGAAGAATAGAGAATATGATTAACAAATAAAGATGAAGAGGATCACTTTGCTGATTTTGAGAAGTTTAGAGATGCACATGAAGATGAAACACAAGAAGGGGATCTAGAACAGTTGATTTGTGACCAGGTAATGACCCTACTCTTGTGTGCACGCCTAATGTGTTGAGTGTGTAGCCAAATTTACATCACATGCAACACTGTAATTTATTTCAAACTCGAGCTCATGTCCGAAACTCATGTATGTTTTGCAAGGTAATTATTTATGGTTGTATCTGTCACAATCGATATAGTAAAGAGCTATTATGCATAAAACTTGGTTTGAAATATAAGAAAAATTCCTTATCCATACCAGGTTCAGTGGTTAAGCAAAAAAAGATCCATGAATGTTATACATACAGTTCATGTTTCTTTTCAAATTGGTAATTATCGTCATATTGTTGAATGATGTGATAAACCGGGGTTTTCACTTTAACTTAAATAAGTAAAGAAGTAAATTAAGACAAAAAAGTGATTAGGCAAGAAAAATATAAAATGTAGGATTTAGAGAAGTGTCGTCAGTCCCGCAGTGATGGTATCGCTCATCGAGGTACCTGACCTTTTCGGGGACCAGACAGGCACCTATCGCTAGTTCGGGTTCATCATTCGGCGTTTGTATATCTTACTTACTACGGTTGCGGGTACCATTAGTAATTTGAGTGAGATATGACCAAATGCCCATAGGGTAAATAGAGAGCAGTAAAAGCCCATGGGCAAGGGAGGTAAAAGTAAGTGCAGTGAGGTAAATAAAAAGGAGCCAGTGCATTGCCAACCGAGAGGCCATCTCAAGGTAGCTCATTTTCTCCTGCCATTGCCACACACAAACCGAAGCAACAATAGCTAGTGCTCCCATCTCCCGCAACAACACAAGAACACCACCAAGAACCAGCACATTTCCAGCTGAAGGCAGCCAAGAAGAAGGCTTTAAGAAGTGGAGGTGAAGGCATCCAGAAGAAGGTAGAGGACATCAAGGGGAGCTGGAGGAGCTTCAGAAGAGGTGGAGGAGCTCCAGAAGAGAAGGTGGAGGTAGCCAGAAGAAAGAAGGCAGTACCAGCTCCTTCCTCACATCATTGTCCCCATCAACATCTAGCAAGCTCCATCAACCAACCCCAGGTGCACACTGCCCTTCTTGCTAGTAGTAGCTACAGTGCAATGTAGCATGTCCAAAGGGTAGATCGGGGAAGTATGCAGCCAATGAGGTAGGGTAGAGGATAGATCGAGTCTTACCCTTGTGGTCTCAGTAGTTGGGATAGCCATTAGTGCAGTGAAGGGCGTCCTAGCCCTACCCAGCACTCCCCCGGCGTGTGGGCAAGGCTAGTGTCGCATCCATCTCTTCATGAGTTAGATCAAACTCCCAACGTTCATCATAGACCCATCACTCTAAAGCAAAACCAGTGAAACATGCAAAGCAAAATAAAATGAGGGTAGCAGGGAACCCTAGAATAGAGCATGGGTAGAGAAGTAGGTCGGCCATGGCAGGGGAGGCTGGTGCCGAGCGGTGTGGAGGAGAGGAGTTGGTCGACCATGGTCGAAGACGCCATGGGGGAAGCTGAGGACCATAAGCCGGGCAGCAAGGCAGTCGATCGGATGGAGCAGGCGATGGGATAGCTGTGGCAGGCCGGAGCTGGCCCAGGCCAGGCAGGTGGGGCTCGATCGGCGCTGAGCCATAAGGGGGAGGAGCCGGGCTGGGCCAACGCCAAATGGAAGAGGTAGGATGTGAGACAGGCTGGGTAGGAGAGCCGAGCAGATAGAGGAGTAGTGACAGGGTAGAACTGGCACCAGATCTGGGTGCCGAGCTGGTCGGGTAGGAGAGTGGAGAAGGAGGAGAAGTAGTAGCGTAGGAGAGGAGGCGCATGGGAGAACAGCCGAAGCAAGGCTATCAGCCAGAGGAGGAGAAACCGAGAGGCTTCGGCCCAGGGCAGAGAAAAAGGAAAGAACAAGTAGAGGGAAAAAGGAAAGAAAGGAAGAGAAGAGAAGAAAAAGGAAAAAGAAGAAAATTGGAAAGAGAAAAGGTAAGAGAAGCAGAAAATAATTCGTGTCGCGGACCGCGTTGATCTTCTCGATCAAATTGTGGATCGCATAAAAACCGATAACGGTATTAATAAATTTGTGTCGACTTAAAATTGAACAGCAGATCAGAAAATTGGTTGGACACCAAATTAAAATAATTCACCTTAATTGCCCTAGTTAATATCTTTTGATTTCAGGGCTCGACCTGAATCTTCCAGCAAACCAGATCCAACCTTCGAGCGAGGTTGAACCTTCAAATATTATTCCAGGCAAGATTCCTTGAGCATCTTTATTAAATGTTTTTAATGCTTTTGTATACCCAATCATATCATTACTGCATCAAAAATTTATTTGCAAACTGAAATTTTGAATTGGATTTGGATGGGAGAAGTGTTGTGAATGAAATGATGAAATGGTGATGTGGTGCTAGAAAAGGAGTAAAGGATGTTTAGCTCATCCACAAATGGAGTCGTGGATATGATATTAGTAATAGTTATGGTGGGTAGATGGTGCAAGAGAGATGGCGTGGTGATGTCCATGCCAGTGGACCCTCTACATAGTCTATAATATAAGGTCAAGCACCTACACTCGGGCAATGAGCTGTATTTTCAGTATCAACCATAGCGAGATAAATCGCTTCCAAAAAAGTTTGTGCTAAGAAGGTGTTATGATCTCCACATTGGGTAAGAGTAGTTACTAGAGCAAAAGTCTGGGTATGTCGAAAGGCCCAAACGAGATAGCTGGTTGAAGTGAATATATATATAAGCCGCTGGTGGAGTTACTCCGACTGGATATTGGAGTACAACTTTATTTGCAAGTGGTGGAATGGCCTAGAATAGGGTTCCCCCTTGAATACAGGGTTGGAGATCTAACACTAGATTAGTGATAAATGTTCTGGAGCCTCACAACATGGGGCCGTTATGGGTAAAGTGGTACAAACCTGCGTAGGGTTAAAATCTTGAAGTCAAGCCTGTCTCCTGGATTGGAGGCTACGAAAGCTAAGTCTGCCTCATATACGGGTGCTAGTAGTTAATTTTCTATACTAAAACTTCCAACCTTTAAAGAAAACCAAAAATCTAATTTCTCTAAAATAGAAGTGGAGGAAAGGAATTGGTTTGGAGAGAAAAGTTCATGATGCATGTTGTTATTTAATGCTTGTTGAGTACTTGTACTCACTCTTGTTATTCCCCCTTTTATAGAAGGCGAACCTGATGGATCGGTGTATGAAGCCTGGGATGAGGCCTATTCACAGGATCAGTGTCAGGGCTATTAGAAGGATCCCTCCGAGGGCTACTACTTCTCCGACTACTACTAGGAGGGCTAGGAGTTCTTATAGGCTAGCATATGTCGGGAGCCGAATATGCAAATCCGGACCCTCTATGTATACTGCACTAGTCCAGGATCACGCTAGTGCACACAGGCTCAACATCGGTAAATATCACGATCATACATAACGAAAACATTATGAAAGACATCATAGATTAAATAATACTAGTTAAACGACCTTATGGTCAACTTACATGACTATGCCTCGCAAGGCTGAATAACATATTAAACTGCAGTGTAATAAAAACGTAGAAAACCCTTCAATATACCACAGGCAACTGATAAGGCTTGCACCCTAAACATTCGTCTCTTTCTGGGACTTCTCCTCCAGCATGGATGTAGATTCCTCAACTGGTGATGTTGTTGTTGGCAAGGGTGAGTACTTAAAGCACTCAACAAGTTGTGCACATAATGCAAATCTAACATAGCTGTATGCAAGGCTTATTCCAAAGGAAAAGGCTATTATGGATATTTTGCAATAAGCAGCATTTATGAACAAATACAATAAATAAATTGTAAAGACCTCTAAAATAAATAACAGTAATAGATAGATTCAACATTTCTCAAGTAAACCAAGTTTCCAATCCTAAGTCAAGTTCCAACCTTCCATATGTCAATCCCGCCATCCCAACCAAGTTTTCCATTTGATTAAGCTAACCCTTAATTGTAATTCCCGAGCATTGCTCAATACCGTGAGCACAGCTATTCAAATAGTTTTACACTCTGTAGAGGTTATGCACTTTACCCACATGACATGATGTTCTCCTTATGCCTGGCCATTAGCACACTTCCTTTGGTGTGCTGGCACAGAAATCATGACAAAGCCTTTACAATGCTCTGGCTTAACCCAGTACTACCCACTAAGGTTTCAACACTGGTGGGTTTGAAAACCACAACCAGGACCCCCCTCTTGCGCCATGTGAATTACTCCATAACTCGGGAACTCACACCACCATTGATAGTACCAAGCTAAGACATTGCAAATTAATCAGCTAGGCTGTCCCATGCCAGACATGTAGTTGCATGATTGACTCAGGTCAAAGGATTGCAAGGTTAAGTTCTTAGGATGATCGAAGCAAAACTTTCACATACCCTCTGCCCATCGGGCCCACCTTGGCATACTCGCCCCTTGTCACTTGCTCCAATCTAAGTAATTACCACCCAAGTTGATCACCAAGCACCACGTGCCATCAACAATTCAACATCGTTTATGACATGACTCGCCACTACAACTCAATCTCATTGTGTAAGCTCACATGACACACTAGTTCATATCATTGTTCCATATTCCATTAGTCAAGATTAAACATTGATGATTCAGGTACATGTGATAACGTGGCATGGCTAAGCAGCTAACACGATCTAATCATCCCATGTTGATTTTAGTATTAACCAACTATAGTGAACCAATCTAGGGTGACAATAGATCATGGCATACAAATGACAAGATAGAGTATAGATCAAATTGGTAGATTAGCTAAGTCCCAATTTAATTTGAAACAATTATATACTTGAAATATTATGCAATAGGGTAAAACAATATAGCAGTTTTGCAAACTTAGGTTCAACATGATTAAAGCACAACTTGTCTTCGAATAGGTTCTGGTCTTGCTCTGGAACTTGCTCTTGGGGTCAATGAATCTTCCTCGGATACGTCACACAATTCAACGTCTACACGAATAAACAAAAAAAAAGAAAGTAAACAATCTCTAGAAATCAAATAACATTCACCATTAAATAGATCTCAATTTTATAAATTTTTAGAAATTTTAATCACCTCAATCGGAGCTCGTATGAGGGAGAACGGGCTCGTGGAAGATTCAAACATCATAAAAAACCTGAAAATTGAAAAATAACGAATTAATCAAATTATTTTTATACTGGAAATTCTATTTAATGCGTCACGCTGACGTTAGCATCGCTACGGCGCTGACATGAGGCCCTCCAATCCATGCACCTAGTCCACGGGACCAGATCCATCCACCATGGACCCAGTGCACCGATCTACCTCACTGCCACGCGGGCCCGCACTAGCTGATGTGTGCACACACACGTGCGATGACGTGGATGACCACACGTCGCCACCTCAGCCTCGAGCATCATCCCGGCGTTGAGCTGGCCACCACGCATCGCCCATCTATCCTCGCCACCTTAGCCGCGGCAACGCAGCGCCCTACGGTCGCCGGCGATGAACGAGAAGGGCATCTACGGCTTCAACTTGACATCGCCAAACTTTTGACGCGATTGTATCCCACCTGCAAGCACTGGAACCATGATGGCAAGGGCTTCTTTCCCCGACAGCGATGGCTTCCTGGTGATCTCCCACTCCGATGGTCCTCCGGCGACACCAAGGCGAGCACGAGCTGCGCCTGGACAAGGCGAACATATTGGCGCCGATCATGATCTCGAAAAACCTACGGTGACGACGAATCGAAGATTCTTTTGCTGCGGCTTCTCACGAACAAAAACCCTAAACGAGACAAATCCGCAGAGCCTCAAACTTGAAGAACCTAGGGCCTACTTTCTATGCCTCAATGCGGACCCGATGCGCGCCTTATAAAGCTGCAAGAGTCCATACTTCGGCCGACGGAACTCAGTGTCTGTGACTTAGACGGCGGTGGTGCTAGACTCCAACTCAGAGACTGCTTGGAGAAGACGACTCACGACCATCCATCTAGCAAGATTCACGGCTGCGATGCGCTTGGCACAAAACAATCTACGCCACTCGTTGAAATCGACGGCCACCAATCAAGCACTTAAGCGATTCAATCTCCACCGCTCATTTATAATCCAACGGCATCAAAATTCCTTCTACAAACTAGACCGGGCCGCAACTAGAAAGGCCGCACAGTAAACGGGCTCGACCCATTACTATTTGCGAGATTTTTCACGAGTTTTTCTTTTAAAATAATTCTGAATATTCATTTAATTAGTTTTAGGCAATATATACACCAAGAAAATTCCAAGAAAATTCTGAAAAATACTTTGAGACATTTTCAACTCAAATAAAATATTTTTCGAAAAACTTTATATAAACTTTATATATATTTAATTAGTTTTCTCAAAATGCCAATATACATAATTCGAAATAAATTCCAAAAAAATCCAATAAATTCAAGAAAATCACAAAATGCACAAATAATAATAAAGGAAAATTTTGGGATGTTACAACATAGGAGGTATTTAGGATAATATAGTTAGTTGTGTTATCTTTTGCTGTATCAGGGTTATATGTAATATTATGCAATGGACATATATCCCTGCGTGTCATGAATTGAATATATTTTCATTCAGTCTCGAATTATTGTTCTACTGTAATACTTTGAACACGGCATAGTAGCTGATAAAGCATCGGGTCTCCCAATGTTTTGCTAGCGACTGTGCCAAGATTCGTGTAATTATCTTAGGGTGATGACAGTGTTACTGTCGCTACCTTGGGTTAATTATATGGATCACCACAGGTGGTATCAGAGCAATGGTTACGAGAACCACGCTAATATAAGTAGAGACTAATAGGAGTTTAAGGAAAATTGACTTCCTAGCTATATTGCACTAAGATTATAATAATTCTCAACTTCTCAAAATTTTAGCTATTATATTACTTACTGTTTAGTTAATTTCTTAAATTAGATTACTAGTTGTTGATTAGAACCTTTTTGCAGGATGTATCGCTCGATCCTTTCGACTTCGCACATCCAGGTGCAGCATGTAGTGCTGCTTACGCAGATGGTGCAGGAGCTAGGCGGAGGGAATGTGGATTATTTCCTAGAGGTGCACGCTGATGGGTCTCCCATCAAAGTTGGGGTAGCGATTTCCAGGCCAGTACTTCAGCCCAGTTTCTACACCGAGCACACCACACCCTGCTTCAGCACCGACTACTTCTTAGCTCTATAGGACGTAGCTAGGAAGGCCTTTATGGCCCTCCGAGCCCAGTTTAGGCGTCATAAGATAGACACCTCTTTTTCCCCTTTACCTATGTTTACACCCAGTACTCCAGGTCACACCACCTCTTTACCCTTGTCCTGTGAGTATCGGTGAGACTTGAGGCACCTCAGCTTGGAGGGTTACCGATAATTATATGATGGTGGCTAATGCCATGTACTGCGAGGGCATGAACGATGCCTTAGCAGAGTGTGAGGGTCACTTCACTACACTGCATCGGCAGTATGGTGAGGTGATGACTGAGCAAGACCAGTTGCGGACCGCTCTCCAGCACTTAGCCGCTTCTGCCTTCGAGGCCCCCACAGCACCTACTACCACAGTAGCTACCACACCTCTAGTGCCACCACAGTCTACAGTTCCACCACCACCACCTACAGCTCCACCACCACCACCTCTGGCTTCAGATCACATTCCACATTATCCATATTTTAGCGCAGAGATGGGTGCTCCCTTCTTCTCTTAGCCTCCAGCCAGACCCGTAGCTACCTATCCAGTTCCACCTCGCAGACGGTCCTCCCACCGTACTGCTCGCATGGGAGTTTCCCCACACCCTAGTGCCAAGGAGGCGTTTCTGTCCACTCTTGTGGGACAGATTGACCCGGGGACGAGCGGAGGAGTTCAGGACTATCGGGACCCGAATATGCAAATCCGAACCCTCTATGTATACTGCACTAGTCCAGGATCACGCTAGTGCACATAGGCTCAACATAGACGAATATCACAATCATACACAGCGAAATTATAATAAAAGACTTCATATATTAAATAATACTTATTGAATGACCTTAAGGTCAACTTACATGACTAAGCCTCGCAAGGCTGAACAACAATTTAAACTGCAGCGGAATGGAAACGTAGATAACCCCTCAGTATACCACAGGCAACTGACAAGGCTTGCGCCCTAAACATTCGTCTCCTCCTAGTATTCTTTCTCCAGCATGGATGTAGACTCCTCAACTGATCATGACGTTGTTGGCAAGGGTGAGTACTTAAAGCACTCAACAAGTTGTGCATAGAATGCAACTCTATGTAATCTATATGCAAGGCTTATTCCAAAGGAAAAAGCTATTATGGCTATTTTGCAATAAGCAGCATTTATGAACAAATACAATAAATAGATTGTAAAGACTGTAAAACAAATAACAATAATAGATAGATTCAGCATTTCTCAAGTAAACCAAGTTTCCAATCCTAAGTCAAGTTCCAACCTTCCATATGGCAATCCCGCCATGCCAACCAAGTTTTCCATTTAATTAAACTAACCCTTAACTGTAATTCCCGAGCATTGCTCAATACCGCGAGCACGGCTATTCGAATAGATTCACACTATGCAGAGGTTATGCACTTTACCCATATGACATGATCGTCTCTTGGTGCCTTCCGGATTAACACACTTCCTTTGGAGTGTCGGCGGAGAGATCATGACAAAGCCATTACAATGCTGTGACTTAACCTAGTACTACCCGCTAAGGTTTCTGAAGGACCATGTGGAGGTCCATCCATGTTTGTGATGAGTATTTGACTTTATTTGAGCAAGGTGTGCTCAGGTTTGAGTTTGATTTGAATTGGAATTCAAAAGGAAGCAATTTGAATTGTGTTAGTTTCTTGCGGTACTACCAGCCTGTGACTGGCGGAGAACCGATTGTTGATTGAGACATAATTAATTGTGAGCATTTGTGATGATTGAACATTGCTATGTGAGGTATTTCCTTGTTTTGGATGGTTGCAGGTCGACGATGCTAGATCATGGTTAGGCGAAAGATGACCGGGACTAGTCAAGGAGCGTCGGAGGTCCAGACGGTCGGGGATCACCGGAAGATGATCAGAGACGGTGATGCGGATATATCCTCTATTGTTGTATCGTCTCATGACTCTAAGTCTACAAATAATCACATTACTTGTTTTGGTGCTGCTAAAGTGCAAGTAAGTCACAAGACCGATGCAAGTTGTGTTGATAATGTGCTACAGGCTGAGAATTGCTATGCAAACCTTGGAGAGAAGAAAGGTGACTTGATCATGCATCCACAAGGAGTAATATCCCTTTCTTTTGGAAATATGTCACCTGAGAAAGGAATTCTATTTGGATCCATATTTGTTAGAATTATTGACAGCGATCCATTGGAATGGAAGGCAAAGAAGAGTTACATGAGCAAGGCTGGTTCACTCAAATCTGTCTGTCCATTTGATCATGATGCTGATGCTAATCACGACAAGTAACATATCCTTGGGCTATATGGATGGAAAGATATTGAAGTCTAATTTCTAGCATTTCAAACCGTGCATCATTTGGACTTCCAAGGTGGGAGTTATGACTGTTTTGGTGGGAGTTGCACAAGCTGTCAAAAGCTACGCGAGATCATATTTTGCTGTCCAACTTCCAAGGTATTAAACCTTTTATCTACCCAAGTAAACTCCTTTAGTTTCTTGTATAGTTTCACACCTAAGCTAGGAGGAATGTTCCTAGTATAAATACCTATGTATTCCATCTGGGACGGACTTTTGGATGATCAGAAATAGACAGCATAAGCCATGGTTGTTTGTGGCGCAAATACCATGTGTTCTTGATAAGTTCTTCCCGTTCTTGGGTTTGTTAGTGTTCGTGCAAGTCAAGAATGGCATGTTCTTGTGATTGTCCACTGAATCTATACGGTTCCTCCACTCAATTCGCGTTCTTGTGTTGATCATTGTTTGTGTGACCAGTTTCTCACTTTTGAATTGGCTCTTTTGCCGTTTGGGTGTGAGCATCACGAAGCTATCGTCGTTGTACCGTGAACACCTTTGCTCAACAGCAGGTTGGGTCTTCATCAGACGGTGTCGTGGCAAGCCGTGAAGACAAGGAACGGATGAGATGATAGCTAGACACTGCGTTGATAAATGAGGACCATTGGATCTTGGTCTATTTGATAGGTTGATCAATGAGGACCATTGGATCAATGAGGACCATAAGATGTCTCGAGGGTTTTCATATGGTTTTACATCTTTCTTGCATCCTAGGATAAATTAGATATCAAGTTTTTTATCGAATTGCAAATCTGTCCAGAACTTGTTCTTCACGAAGCAGTCAGTCTTTGAGTTTTATAAAAATCTAGAAAAATTATTTTTAAGTGATTCTTGTTGGAGAAGGTGCACGACTTATATATCCATCTCTGTCAAAATTTGTGAGTTCACTGGCTGGACCGTTTGAGCGCTATGAAGTGAAAACCGAGCCTCAAACTTTCTTGTCGAAGTTCCTAACTATCTGTAATGCTTGACTTTTCATGTTTATTATACAAATCATTTTGAGGTGATTTTTGGTTTACTGTTTCATGACTCAACTGCTCACAGGGAGAAAAATTCCCAAAAATTTTAGAGCAACAGAAACTCACCAACCACTTGCATCAATTGAGGACAATTCCTGGAAAATCTGCTTTTAATTTTCTGGAAAGAGACTTTGGTGTTTTAGCTTTATCTCTTTTAGAAAAGTAGTCTTTGAATTGATTCCTCTTTGTTTGGATACTTGAAAACCAGGATTGTGATTAAAATATCCCACACATGATTCATGGTTTTCATCCATGCAAGCTAGGGGTACACATAGTTGTCTAATTGTTCGGGTTTTGGAGGTTGTGTGAATCTGAGAAACACTAGTTTGAAGGAAAATCTTTGGGTGTTTCAGATTTTTATTGCGAGACTGTTTGGAGTACTTTGAGTGGGGGGAAATTTTATTTAGGATCATTCACCCCCCCCCCCCTCTGATCACCATTTCGGTCCTTCAGTTTCAACACTAGTGAGTCTAAAAACCACAACCAGGGCCCCCCTCTTACGCCATGTGAGTTGCTCCATAACTCGGGAACTCACACCGCCATTGATAGTACCAAGCTAAGACATCACAAATTAATTAGCTAGGCTATCCCATACCAGACATGTGGTTGCATGATTGACTCAGGTCAAAGGCTTGCAAGGTCAAGTCCTTAGGATGATCAAAACAAGACTTCCACATACCCGCTGCCTTTCGGCCCACCTTGGCATACTCGCCCCTTGCCACTTGCCCCAGTCTAAGTGATTACCACCCCAGTTGATTACCAAGCACCACGTGCCATGAATAATTCAACATCGTTGCGTGACTTGACTCACCACTACAACTCGATCTCAGTGTGTGATCTCACATGACACACAAGTTCTTATCATTGTACCATATTTCATTAGTCAAGATTAAACATTGATGATTCCGGTACATGTGATGACGTGGCATGGCTAAGAAACTATGACGTTCTAACCTTCCCATGTTGATTTCATTATCAACTAACTATAGTGAACCAATCTAGGGTGAAAATAGATCATGGCATACAAATGACAAGGTAGGGTATATATCAAATTGGTAGATTAACTAGATCCCAATTTAATTTGAAACAATTGTATACTTGAAATAATATGCAATAGGGTAAAACAATATAGCAATTTTATAAGCTTGGGTTCAACATGATCAAAGCACAACTTGCTTATAAAAGCCTTTCTCTGGACCTTGGCCTTGAGTTGACGGATCTTCCTAGGATGCTTCGCACAATTCAACGTCTACGCGAAACAAAAGAGAAAAGTAAATAAACATCAAAACAGAGAGCAAACAACCTCTAAAAATCAAATAAAATCCACCATTAAATAGATCTCAATTTTACAATTTTTTAGATACTTGAATCACTTCAATTGGAGCTCGTATGAGGGAGAACAGGCTCGGAGAAGATTCAAAAAATCATAAAAATCAGAAAATTGGAAAATCAAATATTAATCCGAATTATTTTAAAACTGAAAATTCTTTTTCTGCGTCATGTTGACGTCACTGCCACGTGGTAGTACCAGAGCGCAGCACGCGTCTCGGGTCTATGGACCCAGTTCACAGCCAACGGCTCGGTCCACAGTGGACATAGCGCATGGCGCCTCAGCTGATGCGCAGGTCACGCGGCGGCACGCGATTAGTCCCAGTGCCGATGCGATCTGATCCAACGGCTAGGGTTGCAAACACGCGGAGCAATCGTGGACGCACGATCATGATCCGATGGCTCCGAGACAGCGACAGCGGAAGAGGGCGACGTGGCTGCCCGGGTCTCTACACGCGGCGAAATCACGCCCGCCCAAACCAAAATGAACGACCACGATCGAACGGACAGCGAAACGCTAAGCGCACGCATGGCAACATCCGGTCTGTTCGAGTTTGATTCGATGGCCGGCGAAGCTCGACCGGTGCTCATGGCGTACGACGGTAGGGGCTCACCGAAGAGGAGAAAGAAGACGGTGACACAGCACTCCAGTGACCAAACGGCGAGGCGGATCTGTCGGGCAGATTGGTCTCGGCGCGATGATTCCAACTCTGGGCTTCAACACAGCCAAAAGGTCTCCACGGCGGTGGAAACGGTGGAAGAACGGGGCGATGAGCAGCGAAACTTCATTGAGCAAGCACGAGCTAACGGCGGCGACTTGGGCTTGATGGGTTAGGCAAAAGGGGCGGCGCGACTCGGGCTTCACGCTGTGAAGGGCGGCGCCTTAAATAGGGCCCTAGGGAGGTGTGCCCGACCCAGACTCTACGGTGGTGTGGCGGAGTCCAGCAGTGACTCGGAGAAGTGACGTGGCTTCATCCCATCTCTCCACACCGATCCAATCCAACGGCCCACAACGCGGCACAACACGGAGGAAAGCATAGCCATTGGATCAAGATCCAACGGCCAGCGCCCTTAGGGTTAGGGTTTTGGCGCAGATTTAGGCCGCATAGTACCGGGCCAAACGAAAGCAGTAATGGGCTCCGGCCCGTTACTATTAAATATTTTCTGGATTTTTCTTTAAAAATAATTACAGAAATTCATTTAATTAGTTTAAGGCAATAAAAATATTAGGAAAAATCCAATAAAATTCTCAGAAATACTTTGAAACATTTTTAACTCAATTAAAATATTTTTAGCCAAAATTTATATTAACTTTATCTATTTTTGATTAATTTTCACAAAAGGCCAATATACATAGTATAAAATAAATTCAAATTAATCCCAGGAAATTCTCAAAAATATTTTGAGAATTTTGGAACCCAAATTAAATATTTTTGATAAAAACTTTATTTTGAATGTATAATCAAATAAATACTTTTCTCAAAAGACCAGCATATCAATATTTAATAATTACAAATAAAATCCAGAGAAATGCATTAAATTCAGGGAAATGCATAAAATGTATAAATAACACAATAAAATAAATAAAGGCAAAAATTGGGATGTTACAAGGACCTTGATGAGGAGGAGGACCTAGAGGAGGTAGAGGAGTACTAGCTAGGTGGGTGAATTAGTGATGGTGTTGTATTAGTGTATCTTGTATGATATGAGCAATTTTGTGTATCTTGAGTAATGTATGCAGATGTACTTGATTTCATTATCTATGTATGAACAGCCGAGTTATCTTTCTATCTAATTTAATGCTTTCATTTAATGATGTAAGGACCCGAATCCACTGATTCGAACCCACTGTGTTTACTGCACTAGTCCTAGGATCAACGCTAGTGCACACAGCTTAACATTGGTACATATCACATCATACTCAATGATAATGATAATAATAATACTCCATTTATTGATATAGCTAAGTGTATGATCATATGACCAGCTTACATTATTAAGCCACGCAGGGCTATACTTGAAATATAACTAAGAAATAAGCAGCGAAAAGTAGAAGACATAGATGACTCATCAGTTCACCACAGGCAACTGACAAGACTCAGACCCTAACGACTCGCATCCTCCTGGAACTCCTCCTCCAATAAAGGTGTAGACTCTTCAACTGTTGATTGTTATGGTTGGCAAGGGTGAGTACTTAAAGCACTCAACAAGTTGCACACAGAATGAAATTCCATGTAACTATATTCAAGGCTTATTCCAAAGGAAAAAGGCTATTATGGCTATTTTGCAATAAACAGCATTTATGAACAAATAAAATAAATAGATTGTAAAGACTGTAAAATAAATAACAGTAATAGAAAGATTCAACATTTCTCAATTAAACTAAGTTTCCAATCCTAAGTCAAGTTCAACCTTCCACATGGCAATTCCGCCATAGCAACCATGTTTTCCATTTAATTAAGCTAACCCTTAACTGTAATTCCCGAGCATTGCTCAATACCACGAGCACGGCTATTCGAATAGGTTTACACCCTGCAGAGGTAATGCACTTTACCCACACGAAACAACCAAACACCACAAAGGCGAGTGATTATAACAAAGCCTTTACAATGCACTACCTTAACCTGATCCTACCCACTAAGGTTTCAACACTGGTGGGTCTGAAAACCACAACCAGGGCTCCTCTCTTGCGCCTTGTGAATTACTGCAATAACTCGGGAACTCACACTGCCAATGATAGTACCAAACTAAGACATTGCAAATTAATCAGCTTGGTTGTCCCATACCAGACAAGTGGTTGCATGATTGACTCACGTCAAAGACTTGTAAGGTTAAGTCCTTAGGATGATCTAAGCAAGACTTCCACATATCCTCTGCCCATCGGGCCTACCTTGGCATACTCTCCCCTTGTCACTTGCCCCAATCTAAGTGATTACCACCCAAGTTGATTACCAAGCACCACGTGCCATCAACAATTCAACATCGTTGCGTGACATGACTCACCAGTACAACTCAATGTCATTGTGTGATCTCACGTGACACACAAATTCATATCATTGTTCCATATCCCATTAGTCAACATTAATTATCAATGATTCAAGTACATGTGATGACGTGGCATAGCTAAGCAACTAACACGGTCTAACCATCCCATGTTGATTTTAGTATTAACCAACTATAGTGAACCAATCTAAGGTGACAATAAATCATGGCATACAAATTACAAGGTAGGGTATAGATCAATTGGTGGATTAACAAGATCCCAATTTAATTTGAAACAATTGTATACGTGAAATAGCATGCATTAATGTAAATCAATATAGCGATTTTATAAACATGAGTTCAACTTGATCAAAGAAAAACTTGCCTTGGAATATGTTTTGATCTTGCTCTGGAACTTGATCTTGAGTTCACGGATCCTCCTCTGAAGCGTCGCACAATTCAACGTCTATGAGAACCGAAGGAGAAAAACAAATAAATACCAAAACATAGAGCAAATGAACTCCAAAAATCAAATTAAATTCACAATTAAATATATCTCAATTTTACAAATTTTTTGAATTTGAATCACCAAAATCCAAGTTAAAATGCAAAAGTTATAGCCTTTCAAAGATTGTATTAATTCTAAAAATACAAAAAATAGAAAATCAGATTTTCTCGAATTATTTTTATTCTGAAAAACTGCATTAATGCATCATGCTGATGTCAGCAACGATCTGGGCTTACTAGATATTGACGCGTGCCACGGTCCATGGACTTGGTCCACGATTTGGATCTGGTCCACCGTGGACCCGATTCATGAGAGTCTAGTCTTACTGACACGCGGGCCCGCGGCACGACGACTCAGCGCCTGTACGACAGATATGCGGCCGCCACGCAAGCGCCACATCGTCACCACCTTGGCGGATCTGCCCACGTGCGTGACACGCGTCGACGAAGCATCAAGCCACGTCGGACAGCGGCGTGCCCGGCCTTGGGGTCATCGGTGGCGAGAGCGGCGGGCACCACTAGATAGGTCTCAATGTCACGCACACGATGACGCGGTCGGCTTCCTACTTGGCTTTTTGGAACGTTGGAGATGACAACGAACACGGTGGCGGTTCTAGGGTTCACGGCGACGCGGCTCTCCGGCGGGTTGTTGGCGAAGCAGAGGTGCGCACGAGCTTCTTCACGACGCGGCGAAGTGAACAGCACCAACGGAAAGGTCTTCCCCTCACGGACGATGGTGGATCGATGACTTCTTTGTTGCGACGTCGTTGGGCGAACTTGACGAAATCACAACGATTAACGGCGATTCTCGAGGTGCTAAGTTAGGGCTTCGATTCCTCGTTCTCTAGCGATGCTGGTACACTCGTTAAATAGGCCCAACAGTCCAAGCTGCGCACGAGACGGGATCCAAATCCTTGGCGAAGACGGCGGCACTCGAAGCAGGGTCCCTCACAGACACGCGAGGGCGATGAACGGATGGCTGACGCATGGCACATCCAACAGACAGACGCAGATGACGCGGAAAGATCCTAACCGAACACGCTCTCCTTCCAACAGCAAAGATTTGACAGAGTCCTGGATCGACACGCTTTGATCGTGACCCCTTAATCCAGATCCGACGGCCACCAATGAATCCACACGCACGACGCAAATCTAGCCGTTCGAAGAGAATCCGACGGACGACCGCAGGGCTTCAAGAGAACGGCCCGCCAGAACTGGGCCACGCGCACGCACAGTATGTGGGCCCGGCCCACTACTGTTCACTTTGGTTTTTCGCCGATTTTTCAATTAAAATAAATACAGAAATTTGATTGGTTGGTTTTAGGCAATAAAAATATCAGGAAAAATCGAAGAAAATTCTCATAAATACTTTGAGACATTCTGAACTCAAATAAAAGATTTTTGGCAAAACTTTATATTAACTTTGACATTACTTAAATATTTTTCACTAAAGGCCAATTGTAAAATATTTTGTAAATTCCAAATAAATCCAGAAAAATCCAAATAAATTCACAAAAATCACAAAATGCACAAATAACAATAAAATAATAATAAAAGCAAATTTTAGGATGTTACAAACCTCCCCCTTAACAGAATCTCGACCCCGAGATTCAAGGCTAACTAGGGAATAGGTTTGGGAATTCTGACTTCAGATCCTCTTCACACTCCCAGGTTGCTTCGTTCTCTGAATGATTGCTCCACTGAACTCTACAAAAGCGAACAGACTTAATCCTGGTCTTACGCTCCATCACATCCAAAATTCTGATTGGTCGCTCCTTGTAGGTCAAATCTTCCTGTAGTTCAATTGCTTCTAAGGGCGTCTGCTCCGTTGGCACTCTGAGACATTTCTTAAGCTATGACACGTGAAACACATTATGCACTCGTGCCAACGACTGCGGCAATTCCAGCTGATATGCAACCTCTCCTCGATGGCTCAAAATCTTGAACGGACCAACATGCCTTGGCGCAAGCTTTCCTTTAACGTGGAACATTTTGACACCCTTAAGAGGGGTAACCCTGAGATATTATGTGGGCTCAAAGCTCAAATCACGATGACGATTATCCGCGTAGCTCTTCTGCCTTGATTGTGCTATCTTTAATCTCTTCCTGATCATAGCAACTTGATTTTCCGCTTCCTCGAGAATATCTGGCCCAAACACCAAACACTCTCCTATTTCATTCCAATTCAATGGGGTACGACAAGCACGACCATACAATGCCTCAAATGGTGACATCTGCAAACTAGCCTGATAACTATTATTATAGCTGAATTCCGCATACGGCAAACACTTATCCCATGTCGTCAAATAGGCTAATGCACAAGCTCTCAACATATCCTCCAAGATCTGATTTACTCTCTCGGTCTTACCATCTGTCTGCGGATGATACGCTGTACTGAAATTCATGCGAGTCCCCATTGCTTCATTCAACTTATTCCAAAATCTCGAGGTAAACTGGGTACCTCTATCTGACACAATCTTCTTGGGTACTCCATGCAAACACACAATCATCGACATATACAATTTTGCCAAACGATCTCCTGAGGAAGTTGTCTTCACTGGGATGAAGTGAGCGACTTTGGTCAAACGATCCACAACAACCTAAATAGAATCGTAACCTCTCTGTGTCTTAGGCAAACCAGTAATAAAGTCCATTCCGATTCCTCCTATTTCCATTCTGGGATCTTCAATGGTTGTAACAAACCAGCGGGTCTTTGATGCATGGCTTTTACTCTCTAACATACATCACATAGAGCCACGTGCTCAGCTATTTCACGCTTCATGTTAGGCCACCAAAACCTTTCTTTAAGATCTTGGTACATCTTAGCACTTCTTGGATGAATCGAATACTTAGAATCATGAGCTTCCTCAAGAATCAATTGCTTAAGCTCCTTATTTAGTACACAAATCCTTCCCTTAAACCTCATGGTACCTTGCTCATCCACAACAAAATCCTCCGCTAAACCTTCATCTTTCCTAGACTTGATTCTGCTGATTTTCTCGTCAACCTTCTGACCTTCTCTGATTTGATCTTCAAGTGTCGTCTTTAATTCCAATGCAGCTACAAAACCTTACAGAACAACCTCCAATTTCAGTTTCTGAAACTCACTACACAACTCTGATTGTTCACTTGATATCAGCATATTTGCATATGGCTTTTGCGACTCAAAGCATCGGCTACCACATTAGCCTTACCTGGATGGTAATGGATTCTAACGTTATAATCCTTAATCAATTCTAGCCATCTTCTTTGCCTCATATTGAGATCTGACCGAGTGAATATATACTTTAGACTCTTATGGTTTGTATATATCTCACACATATTTCCAATGAGGTAATGCAGCCATATTTTTAAGGCATGCATTACGACAGCTAATTCCAGATCATGCGTAGGATAATTACCTTCATGCGGCCTCAATTGTCTTGACGCATAGGCCACCACCTTGCCGTTTTGCATTAACACACAACCAAGACCTTGCTTTGAAGCATCACAATATATATCAAAACTATTCTGCACATCTGGCACTAATAACACAGGTGTGGTAGTCAATCGCTTCTTCAACTCTTGAAAACTCTTTTCGCATTCTGGCGTCCATGCAAACTTCTTTTCTTTCTTCAACAACTGCGTAAGAGGTCTAGCAATTGTTGAAAATCATTCGATAAACCGACGGTAATATCCCGCCATTCCCAGAAAACTACGAATCTACGTAACAGACTTTGGTTGCTCCCAATGCAACACCGCTTCCACCTTACTTGGATCAACTGCAACTCCTTCTGCAGTCCTCACATTCCCAAGAAATTCCACCTTATCCTTCCAAAAGTCACACTTACTGAACTTAACATACAACCGTTGCTCTTGCAACCATTCTAAAACCAACCTCAAATGGTCTGCGTGCTCTTCTCTCTCTTGGAATACACAAGAATATCATCTATAAAGACAATGACAAATTTGTCCAAATAGTCCATAAATACTTTGTTCATCATATTCATGAAATATGCCGGAGCATTGGTCAATCCAAAAGACATAACTATGAACTCATAATGTCCATACTGCGTGGAAAACGTAGTCTTAGAAACATCTTCCGTTCTAATCTTCAGCTGATGATATCCTGAATGAAGATCTATCTTGGAGAAAACTCCAGCCCCTCTCAACTGATCAAACAAATCATCGATCCCAGGCAAAGGATACTTATTCTTAATTGTCACTTCATTAAGTGCACGATAATCGATACACATTCTTAAACTCCCATCCTTCTTTCTGACAAACAAAACCGGCGCTCCCCACAGCGAAGAACTCGGTCTTATGAAACCTTTTTCAAGCAATTCCTCGATCTGTTCTTCATCTCAACTAACTCATCTGTTGGCATGCGATACGGTCTCTTCGCTATTGGTGTCGTGCCAGGCACTAACTCAATAACAAACTCAATCTCCCTATCTGGCAGCATGCCCGACAAGTCATCAGGAAAGACTTCCGGATAATCCCTTACAATCGGCACATCCTCCATAGTAGCAACTTTCACGCTGTTCACCATTAATTGGCCATCACGAACGGTTGTCGCACGAATCTTTACTTTCTTGCCACTAGGGCTTTCCAATGACACCACTCTCTGGCCACAATCCAACACGGCTTTATGCTTGGATAGCCAATCCATTCCAAGGATAACATCTAAGGTTTGAGTATCTAACAAGATGAGATTCGCTAGAAATTCTATCCCATTCATGAGCAACTTAACTCCCAAACACCCAAGGCTAGATCTAAGATCAGATCCTAGGGCTTGGACTAAAAGCACACACTTAAGATTCTTAACATCAAATCCATTCTCAGTTGCGAAACTCCGAGAAACAAACGAATGCGGAGCTCTAGAATCAAATAAAACTGTAGGAGGTACTGAGTTAACTAGAAACTTACCCAGTACAACATCCGTAGCCTCCTGAGCTTCATCCGTTGTGATGTGGTTGACTCTACCACGTACTGTTGATTGGGGTGCTGCTCCAGCTTGTCCTATCGCACAGTTCCCTCCTAATGCAGGTGCCTTAGCAGGTGTTGTTCCCAAGTTGAAGCGGACTGGCGTGATTCCTCCTTTCTACGGACACTTGTTAGCAAAATGTCCTGGCTCATTGCAAGCATAGCAATGTCTGATAGTAGACTGTTCATTTCCTCCTGGTGCATTGTTCCCTTGAGCTGGAGTCTGAAAATTCTGATTAGCAGGGCGAGGTGCAGGGGTTGATGTCTTATTTGCTGCTTGCAGCTGAAACCTAGCAAACTGTTGTGGTGACATCCTTAATCTGAACTGGTTTGGTCGCCCTCCGTGGTTAACCATCCTACGCTTGCGATCCTCACCAATCTCTTTGCGTTTATCCTCCAAAATCAAAGCCTTGTTAACCAATTCCTGGAATTCAGGAAAGTTATGGGTGATCAATCCCACTTGCAGTCCAGAGTTTAATCCCTTCATAAAGTGTGACTGTCTAGCCTTGTCTGTAGCCACATCCTCTGGAGCATAGCGTGCTAGCAGAGTAAATCTATTCAAGTAATCGGCCATTGACTGGCCTCCTTGCTTTAAAGCTCTAAATTCCTCCTTCTTGAGGTCCATCATGCCTTTAGGTACATGGTACTGACGAAAAGCAGTAGTAAACTCATCCCATGTGGTTTCCTGTGGGGCTTCATGTGTGCCACAATAGTTCTCCCACCATTCTGCAGCAGTTCCTTCTAACTGATGAGAGGCATAAAGCACCTTCTCATTTCCTTCACACTGAGTAATGTGCAGCTTTCTCTCAATCGTCCTAAGCCAATCATCGGTTTCTGAGGGGTTGACATTGCCTGAGAATGTCGGTGGACGAGTCCTCATGAAGTCAGACAGTTTGGAGTAAGGACGCGGTCCATTATTGCCATGTTGAACACTGTTGTTGTTGATAGCTGCTTGGCTGGTCATACCCTGCATCTGTTGCATCATGTCTGCATAAGCTGGGTCTGCGCTACAAGAAAAGCTCCCAAATTCTGCATGTCTACAGGCGGCAATGGTTGCAGCGGTACTCCATCATTGGGGTTGTCATTATGGCGAAGGCCACATCCTGAAGCACCATTGTTGCCACGAGTGTTCACCATCTGCTGTTTACTTCTTGGGTTAGGGAAGGTAGATGTAGCATAGATAAGACACAAGAATTTCTAAGGTGGGGAAATAGGTTAAACCCGAATTTATCAACTTTATTAATACTTCGTATGGTTGCTTACAAAAGCTTAAAGGCTATGCAACACATACTGCACACCCAGCAATCAAAGATACAAACTAAGCACACAACCTTAACAATTGCTAAAAAGGTAAAGATTATCTCAAAGACGCGACTCAACACTTGAGTCTCAACCCAACTCTAAGACTCTCACTCATCCAGCCATCCTGGTTGAGGCTGACCCAACGCATACACCGGTGGGTGGGCTGGCATGGGTGCAAACCTATCCTGATGACCCACAGCTAGAACCTCCGCGACCACGTGCACGTCGTGCTCCTCTGGCTCGAACTCAACCTCCTCGGGATCCTCCTCTTCTTCTTCGGCTACCTCGACTAGCTCCTGAGCGTCCTGAGCTCCCTGAGATGCTTGGCCTTCAGCCTCTCGCAAAGCCTCCTCTAGCTCAATGAACACCTCAGCGGCTACGGCACGAGTCTTGTGAAGCTCCTGCTCTGTCACCCTCAGCGCCTCGTACACCATATCCAGCTCCTGTGTGGTCTCTCATATGCTCCTCTTGGGCAAGAGCAAACTCCGCAAGGTGTACCGCAGTAGCACGCTCATCCTCCTCGATCCGTCGACGTCGGCTCGCTCGTACAGTAGGGTGAAGCCTGAACACCGTGTCGTGAAGCTCGTCAGTGTAGTCGTGGCAGGCGCGACGAAGTGCAAGTCGAGCAACCTCCTGAATCCCAACCTCGTACGAGAACCTCCTCACGGTGATGTGAATCGGCCTGCTGGCGCTCTCGTTCTCCCGGGCGTAGATAATCAACTTGTAGATGAACCCTCGGTGCACACCATTAACTGACCAGCTGCCTCCTCGGTAAAGTGAACGATAGAAACCTCCAAGCATCTGAAGAACTCTCCACAGCTCCTTGGCATAGCCACCCTCTCTCTCCTCAAAGGTTGGGGCGATCGGCATCTGCTCCACAAAGAACTTTTAAATAAGTCCTCCACCCGAAACAGCAACAGAAAACGGTAAATTCAGCAAAAGCGAGAAGTAGAGAATAAGAAGAGTCAAGAGTGTCTTTTTAGTCAAATTTAGATTTTTCTTTAGAAAATAGTTTTGGACACACCTAGGACACCACCATCCTATCTAGGGCCAAGACCTACAGTCAGTATGCTCTGATACCACCTCTTTAAGGACCCGAATCCACTGATTCGAACCCACTGTGTTTACCTCACTAGTCCCAGGATCAATGCTAGTGCACACAGCTTAACATTGGTACATATCACATCATACTCAACGATAATAATAATAATAATAACACTCCATTTATTGATATAGCTAAGTGTATGATCTTATGACCAACTTACATTATTAAGCCACGCAGGGCTAGACTTGAAATATAACTCAGAAATAAGCAGCGAAAAGTAGAAGACATAGATGACTCATCAGTTCACCACAGGCAACTGACAAGGCTCGGACCCTAACGACTCGCATCCTCTTGGAACTCCTCCAACAAAGGTGTAGACTTTTCAACTGTTGATTGTTGTTGTTGGCAATGGTGAGTAGTTAAAGCACTCAACAAGTTGAGCACAGAATGCAATTCTATGTAACTATATGCAAGGCTTATTCCAAAGGAAAAGGCTATTATAGCTATTTTGTAATAAGCAGCATTTATGAACAAACACAATAAATAGATTGTAAAGACTATAAAACAAATAACAGTAATAGAAAGATTCAACATTTGTCAATTAAACCAAGTTTCCAATCCAAAGACAAGTTCAACCTTCCATATGGCAATTCCGCCATCCCAACCAAGTTTTCCATTTAATTAAGCTAACCCTTAACTGTAATTCCTGAGCATTGCTCAATACTGCAAGCACGGCTATTCGAATAGGTTTACACTCTGCAGAGGTTAAGCACTTTACCCACACGATACAACCGTACACCACAAAGGCGAGTGATTATAACAAAGCCTTTACAATGCACTACCTTAACCTGATACTACCCGCTAAGGTTTCAACACTGATGGGTCTGAAAACCACAACTAGGGCCCCCCTCTTGCGCCTTGTGAATTACTCCATACCTCGGGAACTCACACTGCCAATGATAGTACCAAACTAAGACATTGCAAATTAATCAGCTAGGCTGTCCCATACCAGACATGTGGTTGCATGATTGACTCAGGTAAAAGACTTGTATGGTTAAGTCCTTAGGATGATCGAAGCAAGACTTCCACATATCCTCTGCCTATCGGGCCCACCTTGGCGTACTCGCCCCTTGTCACTTACCCCAATCTAAGTGATTTCCACCCAAATTGATTACCAAGCACCACGTGCCATCAACAATATAACATCGTTGCGTGACATGACTCGCCACTACAACTCAATCTCATTATGTGCTCTCACATGACACACAAGTTCATATCATTGTCCCATATTCCATTAGTCAACGTTAATATCAATGATTCGAGTACATGTGATGACGTGGCATGGCTAAGCATCTAACACGGTCTAACCATCCCATGTGGATTTTAGTATTAACCAACTACAGTGAACCAATCTATGGTGACAATAGATCATGGCATACAAATGACAAGGTAGGGAATAGATCAATTGGTGGATTAACTAGATCCCAATTTAATTTGAAACAATTGTATACGTGAAATAGCATGCATTAAAGTAAATCAATATAGCGATTTTATAAACATGGGTTCAACAAGATCAAAGCACAACTTACCTTGGAATAGGTTCTGATCTTGCTCTGAAACTTGATCTTGAGTTGACGGATCCTCCTCCGGAGCATCGCACAATTCAACATCTACGAGAACTGAGGAGAAAAGAAAATAAATACCAAAACAGAGAGGAAATAAACTCCAAAAATCGAATAAAATTCACCATTAAATATATCTCAATTTTACAAATTTTTGGAAATTTGAATCATCCAAATCCGAGTTAAAATGCAAAAGTTATAGCCTTTCAAAGATTGTATTAATTCTGAAAATACAGAAAATAGAAAATCCGACGGATCTGCCCACGTGTGTAACACGCTTCGACGAAGCATCAAGCCACGTCGGACGGCGACGCGCACGGCCCTGGGGTCATCGGCGGCGAGAGCGGCGGGCACCACTGGATAGGTCTCAATGTCGCGCACACGATGACGTGGTTGGCTTCCTACCTGGCTTTTTGGAACATTGGAGATGACAACAAACACGGCGGCGGTTCTAGGGCTCACGGCGGCGCAGCTCTTCGGCGGTTTCTTCGTGAAGCAGATGTGCGCACGAGCTTCTTCGTGATGCGGCGAAGTGAACGGCACCAATGGAAAGGTCTTCCCCTCACGGACGGCGGCGGATCAACGACTTCTTTGTTGCGGCGGCGCTCAGCGAACTTGACAAAATCACAGCGATTAATGGCGATTCTCGGGGTGTTAAGTTACGGCTTCGATTCCTCGTGCTCTGGCGATGTCGGTGCGCTCCTTAAATAGGCCCAACAGTCAAACCTGCGCACGAGATGGGCTCCAAATCCTTGGCGAAGACGGCGGCACTCGGAGCAGAGTCCCTCACGGACACGCGAGGATGATGAACGGATGGCTGACGCGTGGCGGATCCAACGGATAAACGCAGACGACGCGGAAAGGTCCTAATCGAACACGCGCTCCTTCCAACGGCAAAGATTTGATAGAGTCTCGGATCGACACGCCGTGATCGTGACCCCTTAATCCAGATTCGATGGCCGCCAACGATTCCACACGCGCGGCGCAAATCTAACCGTTCGAAGAGAATCTGACGGACAACCGCACGGCTTCAAGAGAACGGCCCACCAGAACTAGGCCACGCGCACGCACATTATGTGGGCCCAGCCCACTACTGTTCACTTTGGTTTTTCGTCGAGTTTTCAATTAAAATAAATACATAAAATTGATTGGTTGATTTTAGGCAATAAGAATATCAGGAAAAATCCAAGAAAATTCTCATAAATACTTTGAGACATTCTGAACTCAAATAAAATATTTTTGGAAAAACTTTATATTAACTTTGACATTACTTAAATATTTTTCACTAAAGGCCAATTGTAAAATATTTTCTAAATTCCAAATAAATTCACAAAAATCACAAAATGCACAAATAACAATATAATAATAATAAAAGAAAATTTTGGCATGTTCAAATGGTTAAGTGCTGTATTTTCCTTCCTTAGTTGCATAAAAGTTTTGTATGTTGATAAATGCTTAAAATGCTTCCATATAATTATAAGTAGAAGCATTTCATCTTCTCTGTCATCTTTCAAAATAAAAATTGCATATGTGGCATCAGCATCATTTAGAAATGATAAGAGTTCATGGTAGCCTTCTTTAATTTTTGCACCGCCTCTGTAGTAATATTCCTGTGATCAACATAGGTTAGATAGGGTTCATGCAAATGGTAATGCTTTCTTTAATTGTTGTAGAGACCAGTTTCTAGTGTATATGTCTATATATGTAAAGTTAGCTGGACTACAGCACATAGGAGCTAAGGACTAGGAAACGGACCCGGACCCGTCTGTCTGAGGCGTCCTTGGATGCGTGGCTCCATGGCGCGCTCAAGTGTGGAGACTCGAGGAGTTCTTGGTGCTCTAACACTAAGTTTGTTTTTTTCGTTTATCTTTCCAAAGCATAAATGATGTTCGAAGGGAAACTTCGAAGAGTTATTGATACAATGACACCAAGTTTTGTTTTCATTTAATTATTTGCATCTTAATTGAGTCGTCATGGTTCTTCTGTAGGTAGGGTGGCCCGAGTGCGTTAATCTCGGGGAGTTCCTGATACTCAGACATCAGGATTACTTTTTTTTTATCTTAATCCGCATTTTCATGGTTCTTAATCTGAGATGTTAGATAGAATTTATATTATGTTTCTGCGATGGAGTGGTGAAAGAGAGTGAGTTCTGGTTTCTTTCCTTTGCTTAAAAGCTGAACTTATAAAAATCTCCTCTACATAACAAGACTTCTCATCTTGAAAAGGGCTGCTTATAATCTTAATCGTCCAACCATCTAAGTGATTAGTTGTTGTGGGTTCTTTTGCATGATGGCAGAAAGAGAAGTGATTGAGCAAGATTTGATTCTGAGATTAGGCTCTTCTTCTAATCCTTCCAACACTCATGAACCACCATCAGCAAACATCCAAGATCTCAATCAGCCTAACCCTGTGGAGTCTAGGCAGCCAACCCCACCTGGAGGTACAGCTTGCACTGCTAGGACTCCAGAAAATCAAGACCAGTTGGAGAGAGCATTGACTTATTTTGAGAATGCCAGAAAGGAAGCTCAGGAACACCAGAATTAGTTTATGGAAGCTCTCTTAACCAATCTTGTTCCTGGAACCTCCGAGACCACCAAAAACAGAGTCACCTTAGGAGAATTTCTTCAAACTTGTCCACCCACATTCTCTAAAGCCACAGAGCCCCTAAAGGCTGATGATTGGCTACATGAAATAGAGAATAAGCTAACAACTGTAGGTTGCTCAGAAGAAGAGAAGGTCCAATTCGCTGCTTATCAGCTTAAAGGTGCTGCGGCAACTTGGTGGACCAATTACTGCCGCACTTGCACCGGGGAGCAACCAATATTATGGGCTGAGTTTCCCTCCCAATTTCGCAAGATTTATATTCTTTCGGGAGAAATGGATATCAAAAACAGGAATTTTGGGATTTGACTCAGGGAAACAGAAGGGTAGGGGATTATCTTAACAAATTCCTCGAACTATCACGTTATGCTCCTAATGCGACAGACACCGATGCCAAAAAGATCTTCCACTTTAAGAAAGGCATGAATCCCTATCTCCGTATGCAACTATCAGCCCTCAGGATTACTGACTTCCAAGACTTAACCAACATAGCTATTATTATTGAAAATGAGCATGCCCAACTGAATGAGGAAAGGAGAAAGAAAGCTAGATTTGACCCTAGGCCACCTACCTTTAATCAGCCAAGACCTTTCAGGCCTTCAATGCCCTACTGAGGTCCTATGTTCCGACCAAGGGTAGCACCCATGGTTCCACGCCCATCTAATCTGCCACCTAGAGCCCCAATGCAATGTTATGGATGTGGCGGCCAGCACTATATTGCTAATTGCCCTCAAAATATGATTAAGTGCTTTAACTGTGGACAATCGGGGCATAAGAGACCTAACTGTCCCCACTGAGTTAGACAGGCGGGACAGAGCATTCCTGGATGGCCACAGAATTGTCCACCAGTCATAGTGCATGGACATTGTAATCCCAGCTCCGCCTCTTCAAAAGATTCCAATCGAGGAGCTCGACTGCAGGATCTGCTCGCTTGAATAACATCACAATGGATCAGGCAGAAGGAGCTATAGATGTAGTCACTAGTATGCTCTCCATTCCCCTATCTAAGGGTACTGTATTATTTGATCCTGGCGCAATGCATTCATTTATCTCCAAGAATTTTACAATTCAGCATAAACTAGAATGTGTGCCTTTGTCAACACCCTTAGGGGTTAATACCCCAGCAGGGATCATTACAGTAACCTTAATTAGGAGAAATCAAATGATAAACATCCAGGACACTCCATTCTTAGCTAACCTTAATGTCATTAACTTATCTGAGTTAGACATTATTCTAGGAATGGATTGGTTATCCACCAATGGGGTTAATATAGATTGCGAGTCAAAAACCGCATCTATAAGAAAATCAGATGGGAACCGTATCGTATATCAGGGAGTTAGGACCAATCCAAATCTCTCCACATCCAAACTCAACCGTATCTCCTCTCAAGAGTTGGCTCTCATTCTAATTGTACAAGAGTTCCCTGATGAACTGCCAAATATGCCACCTGACATAGAATTAGAATCTCCCATAGAACTTGTACCTGGATCAACACCCATATCCAAAAGACCGTACCGGATGAACCCACTGGAATTGGTTGAGCTTAAGAAACAGTTGGAAGAGCTGGAACAGAAGGGATTTATCCGGGAAAGTGTATCCCTGTGGGGAGCACCAGCCCTGTTTGTAAGAAAGAAGGATGGTGGAATAAGATTATGCACCGATTACCGAGAATTGAACAGTGTCACTATTAAAAACAAATATCCCCTTCCTCGAATAGATGACCTATTCGATCAACTTAAAGGTGCCTATATCTTCTCCAAGATAGACCTACGCTTAGGGTATCACCAAATTAAGCTCAGACCAGAGGATATAGAAAAGACCACATTTGTATCCAGATACGGTCATTATGAATACACAGTTGTTCCCTTTGGATTAACCAATGCCCCAGCTGTATTCATGAACTTAATGAATAAGATCTTTATGAAATACCTAGATAGATTTGTAGTGGTGTTCATAGATGATATCCTTATATACTCCAAAGGTGAAGAGGAGCATCAGAAATATCTAAGAATAGCTCTACAGACCCTAAGAGAGAATCATCTATATGCCAAATTCAGTAAGTGTGAATTTTGGTTGAAGCAAGTATCCTTTCTTGGCCATGTCATCTCTGGAAAGGGAATAGAGGTTGATCCAGCCAAAATTGAGAAAAATTAGAACCTGGAAACGTCCATCAAATTCCTCAGAGGTTCGAAGTTTCCTTGGATTAGCTGGATGTTACCATAGATTCATTAAGGGTTTCTCTCATATTTCATCACCTATCACTAAACTTCTGAAAAAGGATCATCCAAACAACTGGACTGACAAGTGTGAAGAAAGTTTCTAGAAACTCAAACAACTCTTAACCTCTACCCCAGTGTTATCATTGCCTGCAGATGGTGTTGAATATGTAGTGTACTGTGATGCTTCTAAGTCTGGATTGGGACGTGTACTCATGCAAAAAGAGAAGGTGATTGCCTATGCTTCTAGGCAATAATGTCCCCATGAAGACAACTATCCCACCCATGACTTAGAATTAGGAGATGTGGTCATTGTTTTGAAAATCTGGAGACATTATTTGTATGGGTCAAAATGCATTCTGTATAGTGACCACAAAAGTCTCAAATACATATTCAACCAGAAGGAGTTAAATATGAGGTAGATAAGATGGCTAGAACTCATTAAGGACTATGACATCTCCATCAATTATCACCTCAGAAAACCTAACGTGGTAGCTGATGCAATAAGCTGAAAATCCCAGTGTCATCACTTGTCTATCCAAAGTTTCCAGCCTGAGCTCATTCAAAAATTAGCCAAGATAGAGATTAACTTCAATTTGTCACCGTCAAATGCCATGCTAGCCACCATGACTATCCAATCCACCCTATTGGAACAGATCAAAGAAAAGTAATCCACTGATAGTTTTGTTCTAGAAGAAATCAATAGGATCAAGTCAAACCAACCCTCAGAGTTCAATCTAGAAGGAGTTCTCAGATTCTATAATTGGATATGTGTTCCAAATGATCTAAAAATAAAGTCCTTAATCTTGAAATAAGCCCATGATACATTGTATTCCATCCATCCGGGTAGTACCAAAATATATAAGGACCTGAAGGAAATATTCTAGTAGATTGGTATGAAAAAGGAAATAGCAGATTATGTTAATAGGTGTGATAAATGTCAGAAGGTTAAGGCGGAACACCAGTGTCCAGTAGGCCTACTTCAACCTCTCCAAATTCCAGAGTGGAAGTGGGAGGATGTCTGTATCGACTTCATTACTGGCCTACCTAGGATCCTAGCCAAAAAGGATGCAATTTGGGTAATAGTGGACATACTCACAAAATTTGCTCACTTCATTGCCTCTAACCAAAAATACTCTACTCATAGGCTAGCTGAAATCTATATCGAAATGATAGTCACCATTCATGGAGTTCCCAAAACCATCACATCTGATAGAGGTTCCATTTTCACCTTTAACTTTTGGGAAGTCTCCAAACTGCCTTGGGATCTAAGCTTAAGTTCAGTACTGCCTATCACCCTTAGATCGATGGACAGACTGAGAGAGTGAACCAGATCTTGGAAGATATGTTGAGGGCATGTGTATTGAATTTAAAGAAAGTTGGGATAAATACCTCCATCTCGCTAAGTTCGCCTATAACAATAGCTATCAAGCGAGTATACATATGGCTCCCTTTGAAGCTCTGTATGGTAGGAGGTGTAGATCCCCGATCTGTTCGTATGAAGTGGGAGAGAAGTCTTTATTAGGTCCAGAGTTGATCCGTCAGAATGATGAGAAAATAAAAATTGATTCAAGAAAGATTGAAAACTGCTCAGAGTAGACAGAACAGTTACGTTGATAAGCGTAGGAGGGATATGAAATTCCAACCAGGAGATCATGTATATCTGAAAGTGTACCCAATGAAAGAAGTACACCGGTTTGGAATAAAAGGAAAACTAAGTCCTCGGTATGTGGGACCATTTCGGGTTCTAGAACAGAAAGGAAACTCCGCATAGCAGTTAGAGCTCCCTCCTCAACTGTCTAGAATCCACAATGTCTTTCATATCTCCCAACTTCAAGCCTGTCTTAAGGAACCTTCGCAGTTGATGCCCAACCTTGATATTCCTCTACAGCCAGACTTAACCTATGAGGAGTTTTCACTCAAAATCCAAGCCACAGAAGAGCGACAATTCAGAAGAGCAACCGTCAAGTTTTGCAAGGTTCATTGGAAGCACCACACAGAGAAAGAGGCTACGTGGGAGGAGGAAGATCTACGGGAGTCGTACCCGCATCTCTTTAGGTGAGGTGGATTTCGGGGACAAAATCCTTTTTAAGGGGGGTAGGTTGTGATAACCCGGGGGGTTATCAGTTTAAATTAAATAAGTAAAGCAATAAATTAAGCAATAAAAAGTAATTAGGCAAGAAAAATATAAAATATAGGATTTAGAGAAGTGTCGTCAGTCCCACAGTGATGGTATCGCTCATCGAGGTACCTGACCTGTCTAGGGGCCAGACAGGCACCTATCGCTAGTTCGGGTTCATCATTCGGCGTTTTTATATCATACCTGGTACGGTTGCGGGTACCGTTAATAATTTGAGCGACACATGACCAAAATGTACATACGGTAAATAGAGAGCAGTAAAAGCCCATGGGCAATGGAGATAAAAGTGAGTGAAGTGAGGTAAATAAAAAGGAGTTAGTGCTTACCAGCCGAGAGGCCAGCTCATTTTCTCCTGCCATTGCCACACACAAACCGAAGCAACAATAGCCAGTGCTCCCATCTCACGCAAGAACAAAAGAACACCACCAAGAACCAGCACATTTCCAGCCGAAGGCAACCAAGAAGAAGGCTTTAAGAAGTGGAGGTGAAGGCATCCAGAAGAAGGTAGAGGACATTAAGAAGAGGAGGTGGAGGAGGTTCAGAAGAGGTGGAGGAGCCCAGAAGAGAGGGTGGAGGTAGCCAGAAGCAAGAAGGCAGTACCACCTCCTTCCTCACATCATCGACCCCATCAACATCTAGCAAGATCCATCAACCAACCCCAGGTGCATACTGCCCTTCTTGCTAGTAGTAGCTACAGTGCAATGTAGAATGTCCGAAGGGTAGATCGGGGCAATATGTAGCCAATGAGGTAGGGTAGAGGATAGATCTAGTCTTACCTTCGTGGTCTCAGTAGTTGGGATAGCCACTAGAGCAGTGAAGGCCATCCTAGCCCTACCCAGCACTCCCCCGGCATGTGGGCAAGGATAATGTCGCATCCATTTCTTCATGAGTTAGATCAAACTCCTAACGTTCATCATAGACCCATCACTCTAAAGCAAAACCAGTGAAACATGCAAAGCAAAATAAAATGAGGGTAGCAGGGAACCCTAGAATAGAGCAGGGGGTAGAGAAGCAGGTCAATCACGGCAGGGTAGGCTGGTGCCAAGTGGTGTGGAGGAGGGGAGTTGGTCGGCCATGGCTGAAGGTGCCATGGGGAAGCTGAGGGCCATAAGCCAGGCAGCATGGCAGCCGATCAAATGGAGGAGGCTGGAGGGCAGGCGGTGGGGTAGCTGCGGCAGGCCGAAGTAGGCCCAGGCCGGGCAGGTGGGGCTCGACCGACGCTAAGTCGTAAGGGGGAGGAGCCGGGTCGGGCCTGTGCTGAAAGGAAGAGGCAGGATATGAGACCGACCGGGAAGGAGATCCGAGCAGAGAGGAGTAGCGACAGGGTAGAACCGGTGCCAGATCTGGGTGCCGAGCTGGCCGTGTAGGAGAGTGGAGAAGGAGGAGAAGTAGCGGCGTAGGAGAGGAGGCGCGTGGGAGAACAGCCGAAGCAAGGCTATCGACCAGAGGAGGAGAAACCGAGAGGCTTCGTCCCGGGGTAGAGAAAAAGGAAAGAACAAGCAGAGGGAAAAAGGAAAGAAAGGAAGAGAAGAGAAGAAAAAGGAAAAAAGAAGAAAATGGGAAAGAGAAAAAGTAAGAGAAGCAAAAAAAAAATGTGGCACGAACCGCGTTGATCTTGTCGATCAAATTGCGGATTACATAAAAACCGATAACGATATTAATAAATTTGTGCCTAGATAAAATTGAACGGCAGATCAGAAAATTGGTTGGATGCCAAATTAAAATAATTCACCTTAATTGTCCTAGTTAATATCTTCTGATTTTAGGGCTCGACCTGAATCTTCCAGCCAACCAAATCCAACCTTCAAGCAAGGTTGAACCTTCAAATTTTATTCTAGGCAAGATTCCTTGAGCATCCTTATTAAATGTTTTTAATGCTTTTGTATACCCAATCATATCATCACTGCATCATAACTTTATTTGCAAACTGAAATATTGAATTGGATTTGGATGGAAGAAGTGTTGTGAATGAAATGATGAAATGGTGATGTGGTGGTGGAAATGGAGTAAAGGATGTTTAGCTCGTCCACGAATGGAGTCGTGGATATGATATTAGTAATAGTTATAGTGGGTAGAGGGTACAAGAGAGATGGCGTGGTGATGCCGAGGCGTGGTGATGTGCATGCCGGTGGACCCTCTACATAGGCTATAATATAAGGTCAAGCACCTACACTCGGGCAATGAGCCATATTTTCAGTATCAACCACAGCGAGATAAATCGCTGCCAGAAAAGGTTGTCCTAAGAAGGTGTTATGATCTCCATATTGGGTAAGAGTAGTTACTAGAGCAAAAGTCTGGGTATGCCAGAAGGCCCAGATGAGACGACTGGTTGAAGTGGATATATATATAAGCCACTGGTGGAGTTACTCCAATTGGATATTGGAGTACAACTGTATTTGCGAGTGGTGGAATGGCCTGGAATAGGGATCCCCTTGAATATAGGGTTGGAGATCTAACACTAGATTAGTGATAAACGTTTTGAAGCCTTACAGGGTGGGGCCATTATGGGTAAAGTGATACAAACCTGCGCAGGGTTAAAATCTTGAATTCAAGCCTGTCTCCTGGATTGGAGGCTACAGAAGCTAAGTCTAACTCATATATGGATGTTAGTAGTTGATTTTCAATTCTAAAACTTCCAACCTTTAAAGAAAACCAAAAACCTAATTTCTATAAAATGGAATTGGAGGGAAGGAATTGGTTTGGAGAGAAAAGTTCATGTTACATGTTGTTATTTAATGCTTGTTGAGTCTTTGTACTCACTCTTGTTATTCCCCCTTTTTTAGAAGGCGAATCTGATGGATCGGCGTATGAGGCCTATTCATAGGATCAGTGTCAGGGTTATCAGGAGGATCCCTCCGAGGGCTACTACTACTCCGACTACTACCAGGAGGGCTAGGAGTTCTTATAGTCTTATTATCAGCATAGGAGGTATTTATGGTAATATAGTTAGTTGTGTTATCTTTTGTTGTATCGGGGTTAGATATAATATTATGTAATGGACATATAGCCCTGCGTGGCTTGAATTGGATATATTTTCATTCAGTCACTAATTATTGTTCTGTTGTAACACTCTGAACATGGCATAGTAGTTGATAAAGCATCGGGTCTCCCGATGTTTTGCTAGCGACTGTGCCAAGATTCGTGTAATTATCTTAGCATGGTGACAGTGTTACTATCGATACCCTAGGTTAATTATACGGGTCGCCACAAATGAGATGTTGTTTCTATGGAATTTTATCATCTATTGCTTGGTAGGCCATGGAAATGTGATAGAGCTATTCTTCATGATGGTCGTACCGATCAATATTCTTTTAAATATAATAACAAAGATGTTATACTTCAACTATTAACACTTTCTCAGATTGTTAATGATAATGCTCAAAAGATTGAAGTAATGGTTGAAAGAACTAAAGGGAAAGAACAAAATAATGTCATTCTTAAGATGGCAAATAAGAGCCATAAGCCAAAACTAATTAGTAAAAGAAAGAATGACAAAGAAAATAAGCCCATCATGATGGCTACTAAAAGTGAGTTGAGGGATATGAGAGATGATCCTCAATTACTCTATTTTGTATTTCTGTACAAGGATGCTTTTATTTCTACTAACGACTTAACCTTTTTTCCTAGTGCTATGTCTAAAGTCTTATAGGCTTTCAAGGATGTGTTTCCGGAGCTGGTAATGGCTAGTTCGCCACTAATTCGAGGGAAAAAGCATTAAATTGATTTAATTCCAGAGCATCACTTTCCAATCATTTGCCATATCACACTAATCTTGAAGAAACAAAGAAAATCCAGAAACAAGTGCAAGAGCTTCTAAATAAAGGGTATGTACGTGAAAAAGTCCTTGTGTTGTTCCTGTCATTCTAGTTCCTAAGAAAGATATTTTGTGGTGTATGCACATTGATTGTAGAGCTATTATAAATATCACTAGTAGATATCGCTATCTTATTCTTAGGTTAGATGATATGCTCGATGAACTTAGTGGTACTATTATATTCTCTGAAACTTATGTGTGTAATGGATACCATCAAATTAGGATGAAGGAGGGTGGTGAATGGAAAACAACTTTTAAAACAAAATTTGAATTATATAAATGGTTAGTTATGCCTTTTGGAATAACTAATGCCCCTAGTACATTCATGAAATTAATGAATCATGCTTTAAGAGTTTTTTTTAAAAGTTGTGGCGTTATCCTTTGATGACAGACTTATATATGACCAAAATTTGCAAGAACACGTTGAGCATGTTAAGCAAGTGCTCGAAGTGCTTAGAGTTGAAAACTTATATACAAACTTAGATAATTATAGTTTTGGAAAGATAAAGTTATGTTCATAGGCTATGTTGTTTCTGGAGGAGTAGAAATTGATGAATCTAAGGTTTAATCTATTAACAATTAGCCTACTCCTATTAATGTAAGTCAAGTATGAAGTTTTCACTATCTTGCTGGATTTTATCATAGTTTTGTGAAAGATTTTAATACTATTGCAACCCCATTAAATGAAGTAACAAAGAAAGGTGTAGAATTTGTGTGGGCCATAGCGCAAGATAATGCATTTTCTAAATTAAAGAAGTGCTTAACTGAGGCACCATTACTTGTATTATCTGATTTCACTAAAACTTTTGAGATTGAATGCGATGCTAGTGGAATAGGTTTTGGTGGTGTTCTTATGCAAGAAGGTAAGCCAGCTGCTTATTTCAGTGAGAAACTTGGTAGTGCTCAATTGAATTATCATATCTATGACAAAGAACTTTATGCTTTAGTTCGTGTTTTGGAAACTTGGCAACATTACCTTTGGCCTAAATAATTTGTTATACATTTGATCATAAAACATTAAATACTTGAAATGTCAAAGCAAATTGAACTGTAGACATGCTAAGTGGGTGGAATTCATCAAATCTTTTCCATAAATTGTGAAATATAAGAAAGGTGAAGAAAATATGGTTACTAATGCATTATCTAGAAAATCAATTATTTTGACTCAATTAGAACTTAAAGTGTCTGGACTACAGTGTTTAAAAGAACTATATGCAACTTATTCTAAATTTTCAATACCGTGTGTTAATTGTAAAGATGAAAAAGCTTGGGATAAGTTCTATATTAATGATGTGTTTCTATTTCAAGCTAACAAATGTGTTTTAGATTCCTCTGTTCGTTTTTTATTTTTGCAGGAATCTCACGCAGGAAGATTAATGGGACATTTTGAGAAAGAAAAGACATTCAATGTTAGTTGATCATTTCTATTGGCGTAGAATGAGATGTGATGTTGAAAGATATGTGCAAAGAAGTGTCACTTGTCATAAGTCAAAATCGAAACTCAATCCATACGGTCTGTATACTCCACTTCTAGTTCCTAGCGCACCTTGGAAAGTTATTAGTATGGATTTTGTCTTAGGATTGCCAGAATTAAAATGGGGAGAGGTTATGTTTTTGTTGTAGTGAATAGATTTTCAAAGATGGCATATTTTATTCCATGTCATATGAGTGATGATGCTTTGCATGTAGCTAACCTGTTTTTCAGGGAAATTGTGAGATTGTATGGAATGCCCAAAACCATTGTTTTCGATCATGATGCCAAATCCATGAGCTACTTTTGGATGACTTTGTAAGCCAAGCTTGGGACTAAGCTCTTATTTTTAACAACTTGTTACCCACAAACGAATGGACAAACTGAGGTGGTCAATAGAACACCTTCTATGTTGATACGAACAATGATTAAAAAGAACTTGAAAGAGTGGGAAGGATGTCTACCACATGTGGAATTTTCTTATAACATGACAATACATTCTACTACTAAACTGTCTATTTGAAGTAGTGTATGGCTTCGCCTTTACCATCTGATGAAAGAACTAATATGAAGCCTTCAAAGCATGCTGGTTATGTATAGAAGATTCATGCCAAGACTAAAGAAAAGATTGAAAAGAAATCACATTATTATGCCACGAAAGCAAATAAGTCAAGAAAGAAGATGCTCTTTGAACCTGGTGACTTGGTTTGGATGCATCTACACAAAGAGCACTTTCTGGAAAAAACGTAATTCAAAATTGATGCATCATGGTGACAATCTTTTCAATGTTCTCTATAAGATCAATGATAATGCCTATAAAATTGAACTTCAACGTGATGACTATGCAGTAAGCTCTACTTATAATGTCGCGGTCTTTCTTCTTTCTTTTGTTATGATGACGCCAAGGTGATGTGGACCACATGGGAGATTACCCCATGCGGTCCATGCAGCCAAGGCATGAGGCTCTTGCGGAAAAGGAGGTCCAAGTGGGAGCAAGCCCATGTAGCCAATATGGGAGGAGACGATGCCTAAGCCCAATTCGCCCAAGACAAGGAAACAAAGGAAGAGATAAGGCTGAATTGGATTTGGAGAGCAAAAGAGCCCAATTTAGAATGTTAGACTAGCCGAACTTGAAAGGCCATAATTCTCACATATGAACTCGGATTGCAACATTCTTGGACTTGTTTGAAAGCATGGAATATCCTATCTATTTCACTCCATTACAAGACGACCATAATCGAATTCTTTTAATCTTTAATCGGGCCGACAAGTATCAGCTTCTAGATTTTTTTGACTCAAAAACAGGAGAGGCTCCTACTGCATAAATTTAATGAAGCAAAAGTAGAGAACAAAGTTATAAGAACAAATCATGAAGAAAATGGGGGAAGGAGGAAGAAGTAGGGAAAAATAGGAAGAGGTGAACGACAATGCCAAGAAGCTAAGTCAGGAGACAACCTAGAGACTGAAAGGTATTAAAGAACATTAAGCCAAGAAACTGTGAGGGGTCTAGTAACTGCTTTGATCCTGACCAGGTGCAACCTGACATCATCAATGAAGTATGCTTTCTAGTCTTGAATGGACCCATCAAAAGATCTTTCTATTTGCGCTATTTCCAAATATGCCATGATCCTAAGAAAAAATTTCCATGAAAAACCAGTGAGCATAATTCTGTTTGGCATTTTCAATCATCGAAACGATATGGACTGAGAGGTCTTATTGAATGCCAAGGATGTGCCAACACTCATTGCTGAAGTCACAAGCGAAGAATAAATGTCTAGTCGTTTCCTGCTCCATTTGAAGACACAGGCTGTAGTAAGTGTCATGCCCTATGTAGCATCCCCTCCGGATCAACATTGTTTTAGTGTTTCAGCGATATTGAAGGAGAAACCAAGCGAAGACTCGCAGCTTGGGAATACATCTGGTCTTCCAAATCCATTTGAGGGGAGCTGGAGCATAGGTGGCTTGAAATAGATGTGAATAATATTTTTGGGTCACATAACACTACAAGAAACAGGGAAAAATTCGTGGGCCAGAAACCCACGAATTTAATTTAAATTCGTGAGCAAACCGTCGAAATTAGTTCACGAATTTAACTCGACGAAATTAATCAATTAAATTCATGGGTACCATGAATTTAAGTTAAATTCATGGGTTTCTGCCAAGCCCACGAATTTAACTTGGAATCTGAGTTAAATTCGTGGGTTTATTAAGCCCACGAATTTAACAGATTAAATTCGTGGGCTATATAGCCCGAAGTTAATGTTAAATTCGTGAGGTAAAACCCACGATTTAATTGATAAATTCGTGGGCTTAATAAACCCACGAATTTAATTTTTAAATTCGTGGGCTCAAGGAACCCACGAATTTATCTGGAGCAGCCAGATAAATTCGTGGGTTTTTAATGGCTCACGAATTTATGAGTCATTTATACACAAATGTATATATATATATATCCATATGCATCGCACTCAATACATATCAACTAAAGAAGAAAAGAAAAGGCAAAAAGAAAATTGAAACTAAAAATTGCTAAGCGAAGAATAAGAAGGATCATCTATTTTGTTCAAATCTGATCAGAAACACTAACACAAAAGAACAAACTCCAAAATGAAGTTCAAGCGAACGAAGAATTAACAAACGAGACACCAAACCTATTACCTCTACTAAAATACTGAAACCAACCTTTTAACTCTTCAAAACCGGCTTAAAACTAAGTCACCGAAATGTACAAAATTTTGGCATGACCTCTCTAGTAAATAGGACATCCACTCAGCAGACAAAAAAACATTTGCAGTTATAATATATATATCAATCTCTCAAACCAGAAGGAGACATTCTAGCAGATCCTTAGATAATCCAATCACACATCCAACGGCAATTTGTAAACTACGCAATGACGTACAACACATTACAACCGCAATAGATACAATCCACATTACAATAAGTCCATCACAATAAGTCGATCACAATATATCTATCACAACAAGTCATAAAGTACAACAGTAATACACCAATCGAGCTCACAATAGAATTCATGCCTCGGGGTTGTTGGAGTTGTGGGCGCTACCACCACCGTCGGCGCTGTTGAAGATGTCTTCTATGATGTCGTCGTTAGTACGTGCTGGAGGGCGTGACCTAGAAACCTGCAAGTTTAACATTAACTTAGGTTGTGTTACAAGTAACATTATGCTGATTCACATGAAACAAGGTCAGAATAGTACTATTCAACTAAGACACAATATGAGAATATCAATATGACAGGTCAAGCTAAACAAGAATAGATACTATATATAAGAACTACACCTACGAGCTAATCAAGATATGCTATAATAATCATATGAACATCAATCTCATATTCAATGAAGCATCAAAGTAATACTCTCTAGTATTAACAGAAGTTAACCATCTAGTTCAAGGCCAAGATTACAACTAAAATTATTTAATTCAACTTCCAAAGACCCTAATTGCATCACTGAGTATTCAAAAGATAACAAACAGTGAAAATAGTTCAAAGAAGCAATTAAGAGTTTTGGTAGTCATTTTAAGAGTTCAATATACAAAGTACAAATATAAAGCATTCTACAAGGATAAACAATCAGATTGTACATGGGCAAACAACACATTCTACAAGGATGCCATATAAAGCATTTAAAACATAAGTTTACAATTGAACAAGTTGTCTTTAGATAACTTTTCAATTCCAACAAGTCAAGACAATATAAGGTTCCAAATCAAAAGTTATTGTGAAAGAAAAATCAAATAGCACGTAATGGGTTAATAATTTGGTAAACCATCACATATCTACAGAGCACAAAGAATGAACTTTCATAAGCACACAAGTAAACCTTTTCAAGTATGAACATTGAGATGATTTGTGCAAGGTTTAAGAAAGAGTTGCCTAAATGTCCTAAAATCGACTAAGTTATGCATTTCAACTGAAATTATCACTATTGCAACAGATTACTCAGATTGATATATACTAAAAGAATGAACTAAATTTCCTACAGAAGCATCTGTCCATCCGCTGCATATCAACTAAATTGCAACTAATGTTCCTAAATTTGAGCAAGAGGAAGGAAGGGAGGGGGCAGGTAGCTCACCAAGGTCATCAAACTCCACAACAAAGTTCAAGCGAACGAAGAATTAACAAACGAGACACCAAACCTATTACCTCTACTAAAAGACCGAAACCAACCTTTTAACTCTTTAAAACCGGCTTAAAACTAAGTCATCGAAATGTACAAAATTTCGACATGACCTCTCTAGTAAATAGGACATCCACTCAGCAGACAAAAAACATTTGCAGTTATAATATATATATCAATCTCTCAAACCAGAAGGAGACATTCTAGCAGATTCTTAGATAATCAATCACACATCCAAAACGGCAATTTGTAAACTACGTACGCAATGACCACCACCGCCGCCGACGCTGTTGAAGATGTCTTCTATGATGTCGTCGTTAGTACGTGCTGGAGGGCATGACTCAGAAACCTGTAAGTTCAAGAATTGATAAATTTAGCTCGTGTCGCAAACTTAGAATGTTTTCGACATCCATACCTGTGGTGTCGTCTGAGGTGGCTGCAGGGCCCACGGGTTGAAGTACATAGGCATTCCTTGGCCTGGCATAGGTGGTGGGTACATGTAGAACGGGTTTGGAGGCTGGGAGCCCTGTAAGGCATATACAGGTACATTATGCCACATATAAATTATTCATTCAAATTTTGAATAACGAATTGAACCGATCCGTCTTTACCGGTGGTGCCTCTCCTGCAGAAGGTGGCTGCATCTGTGGAGTGAACATGTAGAAAGGAGGAGGAGGCTGGGAGCTCTGTGGATCATAGTTTGTGATATAAAGTATACATAATAGAGTTTTTTAAAAATAAAGAATGCATGAGAATATCATATAACCTGAGGTGCATCTCCTAGGGGTGGTGCCTGCATCCCAGTAGGGTTTATGAAGGACGCCGGGGGAGGCTGAGCACCCTGTGATGCTTCTCCTTATGGTGGTGGCTACATGTGCGGAGAAAACATGTAGAAGGGATGTGGCTGGGAGCCCTATGACATAATAGTCAAGTTTGTGAATTCTTGATTTTACGAGCTAAGTGAATTAGAGAGTAATGAACTCAAGTATCTTTACCTGCGGCATAACAGGAGGGCGAAACACTGGCACGTTAGGTCCAAGAGATTGTGACAGTTGCTGCATATAGATTGTTTGTTAGATTTTAATCACAAATGTACAATTGAGCGTTTTGTTCAATGTTGAGATTGTACCTGCAGATACATTTTCATGTATTCTGAGTCTTCTCGGCTTCTGCGAGCTTCCTCTCGTGCTTGACGAGACTCTTCTCGCGCTTGACGAGCCTCCTCTCACGCTTCACGAGCCTCCTCGTGCGCTTGTGCTTCCCGTGCGGACCTCGACGAGCGAGCACTCCCCTGTGAGGAAACCGAGCCTCATGGAAGACGATCGCAGTCCACAACTCCATCCCCCATGGCCCACCTATAAACGATATATACTGAAATGTGACCATGCAACATTTTTTTCCTTAGTAGAGCGAAAACAATTAAAATCAGTTTTATTAACGAACCTCCCATGCTTTAGGCCCCCTCCAGCGTGGTACAACGCTTCCACATCGACCGGCGCGGCCCTCCAATCAACCTCCGGCCCATGACGTTGTGTTAGTGAACATGTAAAACATAATTCAGAAAGTCACTTACTCAAAATATTTTTCAACTTCTACCATGTTAGTGAACATGTAAAGCATGGCCGAGTTCCACTCCTCATACTCAACATGGTGTGCAGATTAACGACCCAACAAAGTTGACCCTTGCATTGAAAAAGCTTAAGTTCGCTCAACGGTTCTTCTTCGCGACGCGGTGCATCGATTCCTATGGGCATTCACGTTGTGCTTGAGTGCGAAATACTTTGTTGAGAAGTTTGTGATCTCTTTACTTGCATAAGCCTCTGCGATACACCCTCTACCCTTGCCTTGTTGCGCATCGTAGCTCTAAGCTTTTTCAACTCCCTTTCGACTATACATCCATCTCGAATCTGCAGGGACCTCCAACCTTCGCTTTCAAGGTAGATGCACCACAGATGTTGCATCACATTCATAAAACCAGGTGGGAAAGTTTTTTCCAATTTGCATACAAGCAATGGAATTCCCTTCTCTAACTTCTGCATCAACGTCTTCGAGATTTCTTTAGCGCATATCTGCCTATAGAAGTAACTGAGCTCGGCTAACATCCTCCACAACTCATTATCAAAATAGCCACGAAACATTACCGAACAAGTCTTTCCATGATAATATGGTAATCATGACTCTTTAGCCCGTTTAGCTTACGGTCTTGACATTCACAAACCGCTTTATGTTAGATGCATAGCGATCGTGAAACTTTAGAGTTTTCAACCACCTCAAAATCTGTTTACGGTCTTCTGGCTTCACACAGTATGGAGCTCGTGGCCGGCTCTCATTTCCATTTAAACCAACTTTAACCTCGAGCCACGGCCTAGCACAATGATCACCCATGTCTTTCCTAGCACTCACGTTATCCTTTGTTTTGTCGGTTACATCAAACACCATGCTTATGATGCTTTCTGCCACATTGCGCTCTTGGTGCATCAAATCTATGTTATGCGGTAGAATCAAAGCTTTCGCGTAAGGCAGCTCCCAAAGAAAAGAAATATGAGTCCAGTTGTGCTCCTTTCCATAGCCAGTGAAACCCACTTCCGTAGATCGTAGAAGCCGACTATGCCATTCAGCTATCTCCTCTCCTGTGAGTCGCTTCGGCGGCCCTTTTTTAACTTTCTGTCCTTTTCGAAATGCTTTGGCGTCGTTCCTAAAAGGGTGCCTCGCCGGAAGCCATCGTCGATGGCAATCGAAGAATGTGATCTTTTACTGCGCGTGAGCTGAATGCATCGTAGTCACCATACTGATTGGACAACACAGCGACCATGAACACACCACCGCCCAAATGCCATATGCCAACAAATCATGGACCGACCATAGGTATGCGGCTCGAAGGTAAATTCTCTACAACCAACGCTGTCAGATGCCTTTTCCCTCGCCACAACTTCTTCACTCATCAATTAAGGGCCGCATGAACACATTGAGATCCTTCCTAGGATGCTTAGGACACGGAATGACAAGAGCAAGGAATATGAACCCTCTTTCAAGCAAATCTCGGGTGGAAGATTGTATGGCATGATGAAGACCGCCAACAAGAGTAGGGGCTAGCGCTTGTCCGAAGGTGTGAAATCGTCCGTGGACAAACCAAGACGGACACTCCTAGGGTCGCTTGCAAATGCAGGATCGAATCGATCCAATGCACGCCATGCCTCGCCATCGACGGATGCACCATCATATCCGGTCTTGGTCCTCACGTTTACCTTCTTTGTGCCACCGCATATGTTTCATTGTTTCTTTTGACATGTCTGACCGTTTAAGCCTATCCGTGATCGGCATGTAGAAAGCTGTTTAGTCGTGACCTTTGTAGTCACCGATACCCTTCCTCATCTACCACCTCAACGAATCTACACTTACCGCAATGCATACAATGAGTATCCTTGTCATGATCCTTCCGAGCGACATGCAATTATTCTCGCACACATCAATCTTCCGTAATTCATCCCGAGGCCGCCATCAACTTTTTCGATTGGTACAAATCCTTTGGCATCTTGTGGTTAGGCGGAAGGACATCATTCATAAGTTCAAGCAAAGCGTTGAAGCATTTGTTGGAAAGTTGAACTTCGACTTCATCGACATAAGCCGTGTAACCGCCGCGGGACGGTCACATTGGTCAAGTCATGTAGCTTCGTCCGAGGCGTCAAGTAGCCTATAGAATTCCTTAACCTCCTCCTACTGTGACCCTCTCCGAGTTAAATTCAATCCCCGCCAAGATCATCCAAAGATCCCTTCCATCCGGTCGTGATCCTCCCCATGGTCCAACATCTCTTCCATCTCAATGGCCTGCCCTGCGGCCTCTCCATGACGGTGCCACACCAAATAGTTAGGCATGAACCCGTTTTTGCAAATGTGATACCGCACTATATCCTTCTTTGTAGTAGCCGTTATTCTCGCAGAGGGTACACGGCAATACACATATTCAGCTCCTCCAATAATGCTTGTTTCAAGAAAGCATCCGTGATCCGCCCCATTCCCTTGAGTGTCCCCATCACTCCTCCATCCGTCATACATCGCCTTCGATCGTCACCCATTATCAAAGCTAAACAAATGAAACGATGTCAACGCACGACCGTGGCTTAGGTGACAAAGACAACCCTATTAGGAAAGATGTGTTCTAAACCCACCCAAGAATGGAGGCTATTGCATGCGACTGTGACGTGCGCTACTTAACCAAACGAATTTCGGCATACCCCATTTGTTCTCCAAACGCACGCTCGATGTTGGTGCATCGGAGAACAACAGGTTATGCGGCCGAAATCACGCTCGATCGCCGCACGTCACACAGCCCTATGCAACAACCAACATTCTCGGCCGTCCAAAATACGCCGACAATTCCGAACCGCACACCTCACAAGCAAATGTGAGATGCGCCGTTCTCGAACGGGTGACGCCTAGGCTCTCTACTATTCGACACAAACCTTAACTCTAATGTTATATACAACGGCAGCGAGAAAATAAAAATATATATACCATATGCGTGAATATAAAATGAGATGAAATAACTTCAAACGAATATAAACGAGATGAAATATACCTTCTCCAACGCCGGTGGGGCGTCGCGAGGGTCCGGGAAGGCGGGTGGCGCCACGACGGCGGAGGCGGCGCCGGCGATGGCGCTGGCGATGGCGCAGCGGCGGCGGCGAGGCGGGGCGGCGTGGCGGGCGGGCAAGGGCGACAAGATGGGTGACAAGCCGGCCGGGCGGAGGCACGGGCGGGCGGTGTCTCTGGCGGTCGAGCGGGCGGCGACGCGGCGGGAGGGCGGCGCGGGCGGCGGCGTGGCGCGGCGGGCGGCGGGCGACGGCTGGGCTGGCCGGGCGGGGCGCAGATGGCGGCGGCCGGCCGGCGGCGTCTCGGGTGGCCGAAGCGGGCGGCGGCGCGGCGGGAGGGAGGCCGGGCGGTGGTGGCGGGCAGAGCGGCAACGGCAGCGAGCGCGGGCGGGCGGCGAGCCGCAGCGGCGGCAGGGGAGCGGGCGACGTCATGGGCGGGCGGGCGGGCGGGCGGCAAAGTTGCATGGGCGAGGGCGAGGCGCGGTGGGCGGGCGGTGCAAAGGGCGGGGAGAGAGCAGCGAAGACAGAGAGAGGAAGCCCGATGGGCTTTTCAATTCGCTGTTAAATTCGTGAGTGTATTGTGGCCCACGAATTTAAATAAGTAAATTCATGGGTAAATTGTGGCCCACGAATTTAAATAAATAAATTTGTGGGTGTTATTGTGGCCCACGAATTTAAATAAATAAATTTGTGGGTGTTATTGTGGCCCACGAATTTAATTAAAAACGTGGGGTTTTATAGAAACCGACGAATTTAAATAAATAAATTCGTGGGTTTTTTTTGGCCCACGAATTTAAAAAAACCCACGAATTTTTCTCTGTTTCTTGTAGTGTAAGAAGAGTGTCCCCAGATGTATGTACACTAGTCATTTACCATTGCAGAACAATTGAAATCTTGCAAAAGGGTTTGAAGTTCCTGAAGTTCTGCATAAGCTTGGGTCGAGAGGGGTAGATTGAAAAGATTTACCCAATTAGTTTCATGAAAGAAAGATGACACCGAGATATCGTCATCCTTAGCATAAAAATAAAGAGTCACGAATTTGAGGCAAGGAAAATGATGGTTCCATAGGTCTTTCTAAAAGCTCACCGTTGTTCCAAAACCAATGGTAGTGGTTGCTATACCACGAAATTGAACAGCCATCTTCATAATATCTCTCCACCAGAAGGATCCAAACCTAGTGGAGGTATGAGGTATGCAGTTTTGATAGTATTTACTCCACGGAAAATTTACCTAGGGGATGTCCTTCTGGTTGTAGAAGTTATGAATGTGTTTGAATAGTAAGGCCCTATTTTGGATGTTTAAATTTAAGACTCCCATACCTCCTTTATTTTTCGGAGCACAGACCATGTTCCATGCTGCCTGCGATGGACTTCCTTTTTGAAGGTCTTCATATCTCCTCCATAAGCAGTGTATTTGAGCTCTGTCAGTATTGTTAATCATCGTTGTGGGTAGTTTGAGTGCACATATAATAGGTCAGGAGGAGAGACATCACAGAGTTAACCATTATAGCCTTTCTCCGTTGGAAAGAAAGGTTACACTACCTATGAGATGGTGTTCAATCCTATCAATGAGAGGAGCAAAGTCCTTTATCTTTGGTCTTGAGGTTCCTAGAGGCAATCCAAGATAGGTGAAAGGCATTTTTCCATTAGAACATCCGAAAGCGCTTGCTAGAATGGTAAACTAACCTTCGTCCACATTTATTGGATACATTGACAATTTATGATAGTTGACTTTAAGTCCAGTAGAGGCCGCAACGATACTTAGGAGACTTTGTATACAAATGAGCTGCCTCGCACAAGCTGGCATGATCAGAAGACTGTCATCCATGTACTCAACTATAGGGTAATATGAAACACCCTGAACTGGGATGGGGAACTGAATGAGACCTCGTTGAGCAGCTTTATTCACTATGGATTGAAGCAGGTCCATAGTCAGAACAAAAAGAAGTGGAGATAAAGGATCTCCCTGTTATACTCCTCTTTTGCGTTGGAATTGCTTGCCCAGCACTCCATTTAAAAGAATGGAACAATAGGCAGATGAAAGGATTTGTTGAATCCATTTGATCCATCTCTAGGGAAATCCTTTTTGTGTCACCATGGCAATAATAACCGAATGTTCAATTGTATCAAAGGCCTTTTCAAAATCTATTTTAATGACAACTATTTGATTTGCACTGTGGTGACACTAGTGAATATATTCGAAGGCCCAAGTTAGGCAATCTTGAATTGTTCTTGTCCTGAGAAAGCCATATTGGTTCCAATGAACCAGTTGTAGAATGACATTCTGTAACATGTTTGCCAAGGTAGTTGTGATTAGTTTTAAATTCGAATTTAGCACAGAAATTGCCCTGTAGTCATTGACCATCTGAGGTGATGGTTTCTTTGGAAACAACACTATGAAGTAGCCATTTATACTCTCGACATTGAAGTTCGATGAATAGAATTCATTGCAAAGGGAATAGAAATCATCCGTGATGATATGCCAATATTTTTTTATGAACATGCCATTGAAACCATTTGGGCCCAGAGCTTTGTCCATAGGGAGTGATCGTACCACACTGTTAATTTCCTTTTTTTGTGAACAGCAAGTCAATTGAATCTAGGTAATCTGTAGGTGTGACTAACTCAGATAAGTCAAAGTGCATGGTTGGTTGAGTTGAAATACCCATTCTGTTTCTGAGAGATGTCCATAGAATAGCTGTTTAACATGATGATCGGTAAAAAGGCTTCCGTCCTCTGTATGTAAATGAGTGATCTTATTTTTTTCTATATCTTTCTGTTGCCACCGAGTGAAAGGATTTTGTGTTTTCGTCTCCCAATTTCATCCAGCGGACGATGTTTCTTTTTCTCCAGTACAACTGTTTGTACTGAAGCAACCTAGCGAGATGATTCTTGATTATTAGCCTGAAGTTGTGCTCAATGTGGAATAGCTTCCTTCTCTCTTCCAATTCATCCAATAAGAGGATGACTGCGTTGCAGTTTTTGTGAGGTCAGAAAGATGAGAGAGGTGTTTGCTCCATCCTTTTAATTGTCTTTCTTGAGTTTTGCGTTGAGGGTACTTGCTGCATCCAGACGATGAACCTACATGTTCCAAGAGCGTTGCACCAGTTCTATGAAACTTGGGTGATTGATCAATAAGTTTTCAAATATGAATAGGTTAGACTTAAGAATGTTTGTCTCAATGCTGATAATACAAGGACAGTAATCCGAGATGGTCTTGGCCAAGGCAACCACTATGGTATTAGGATAAACTGAGGTAAAAACCAATCCAACTGTTGTAGCAACGGGCCTTTCTGCATATTACTCCAGGTGAAACTACGACCTTTAAGGGGTAACTCAATTAGGCCTAAAGCACTAATGATACTATTAAATAACATGATGTCTTGGATATTTCCACCAGGCCTATTTTTGTTCTGAACTGAACAAATGAAATTGAAATCCGACATGAAAATCCAGTTTAAATTCTAACAGAGGTTTAGCTGAGAAAACCAAGCCACAAACTCATCTCTTCCCAGCCTCACACAAGGGCCATAAATGTTGGTAAGAGCCATCGGGTGAGCATTGTGATTGGAAATGAAGTTGATTGTAACAGCAAAAAGCTTTGAAAGATGACACTTCCAGTGAATATAGAGCTAGAACAAGCCATCAGAATACCTCGAGAGCAGTGGCGAATATAGGATGAAAATAGAGGAGGGGCTCCTATATCGAAGTTCTAACTCAAGACAAGTATACTAATGATACATCTACTGATCTATTGCCAACCAAATTGAATCAGAGAGACAAAAAAATCAACCAGTCAATAGAATATAGATTATCCCTTATCACTTAGTTATCAGTTATCAGAAGAGGGCATTCAGGCATTGCATTGGGGATTGGCTACTGGCGAATCTCTGGGCTCTAGCATCCGCGTCCTGGCGATCAATCCGAGGTTGAGAGGCTCCTGGGTCGCTCCTCCTTGCCAATCATCTCGATTCCTCTCCTCTGGGCTCTGGTGATGTGCGTTCGGCCGTCAGCTGGACGACGCTCTGAGCGGCTGATTCCTCTCCGTTGCGACTCCGTCGGTGCCAGCATATCACGGCTAGTTCTCGCGAATCGACCACCCGCCGTGTGGTCACACCCGCCCACCCGCGATCGCCCGTGCATCGGTCTGTCGCCTGCGAGATGACACTATTCATCTCTCCGACTCCCGATGCTGCGCTACAGTAAATGAGGCCTTAGGCCGAGTACTATACCAAGTGAAAGCCCATGTGAGTAAGGGAGCCCATAACTAATTTTGATGGTCCACTTGCCCAGTAGTATTGTTTTCTTCTTACATCTTATTCCCAGTTCCTAAACCTGCCGATTTGCCACCATGGTGCCATGTCTTTGCTTCTTTCTGACGTTAGGGATACTGGGAGGAGGGGGGTTCAGCCGGCCGGTGGTGGGGTTGGCGCCCCAACCAGCCCCAACGGTGCATCCGCCCCTGCCCGAGAGTTCCTAATGGACAGAGAGAGAAAAACTTGTCTATGGATTGAGGCAAGAAAGATTTTATGAAAGAATGTTAAATGTTTTCCTTTTTTATTTCTTGGAGGCAAACAATTGAGCAGTTGCTTTCTTCCACCTTAGCTTTGATAGCTGTCAGCTTTTCATCTAAGTTCATCCCTCTAACATTCCAGCATAAGATATTCTAGTTTTTGTTCGGGTGTGACATGGAGGATGAGAGTAATAAGTTGTTAGTGTTATGCCCTTGAGGCAATCATTTAGATGATTGTAACATGACTATGTTTATGAATAATAATATGATTATTGGTCCAATGAATGTATATCATTGTATTGATCAACAAGTATGTGACTTGCTTATGAAGCTCTTTACTTAATGATGTAATTCGATAAATATCTCTGATCGGATATCATCATATAGGACAACGATGAATAGATCAGCACATGTAGTGATCGATGATCATGCTTCATAGATCATGGGATATGGAGATATCATCTATACATTGTGGACGCATGTTGAAGAACATGGGTTAGATAGACCCGCAATGGGACACTCGCGAGAATGTTTCATTCTTATGTGTCATCAGTGTATCTCATACCTAGTAGATGTATGATCCTTAGACCTGAGATTGTCATATTCCCTACATGTGTAATAGTTTTCCTTGGGGCTATCAAACACTACTTCCTAACCGGATAGTTATAAAGGTAGCTTTCATGTTTACTATGAAACGTGCAGAGGGAAGTGAGCAGTCAAGATGGAATTTGCTACTCCAATGAAACGGAGATATATGACAAGGCCACTCGTGTGATATGATTAAGGAAGTGCATGGCCATGCCGTGATTGAGGAGTCAATCACAACTTATTAATATATCACGGATACGAGAGATGGATTGAATCATCAAAGGTTGACATGCTTCTCGCCTTAAGATCAATCTTCATATACTTGGCAAAGGGATTATTGCATGAGTACTTTTGATAGGTTCTGTCCGATTTGATCATAGTATGTTTGGGAGTTGGCATACTTTGCAAGAAGCCTCTACCAACTATTGGATTGAAAAGGAGTTTTCCGAATCCATGTCCAAACGTACGTGAACCCGCAGGTCACACACTTAATGGTGGGGACGCATTAATTTGGATTGGATCCGTAATTAATGAACCTCGTGGGCTTAGCACGATGGGCCCTAGTTTAGGTTTCATCTTGTGGCTATATAAGGAGGAGGAGGAGGCGCAGGTGTGCTTTCCCACGGTTTAGGAGTGATTCACTCGAAACCCTAGCCTACTCCTCTCGCCGCCTCGCCGAGCGATCAGTGCTTGCACACCGACGCACGGTGTTCCATCTCTGGACGTGTGGACTACTGCGGTGACGCTGCTGCGACTGCGGCGTGGGAGGACGATCCACGGCAAGGCGAGGACGATCCACTACACCGACGCAACGACTGCGGCGAGGACGATCCACTACACCGACGCAACGACTGCGAGGACGATCCACTACATCGACGCGCGAAAGATTCCGCAACTGCGCGTCTAGTGGTAATCTTATCTATGATCCCCTTCTTGCGAGTAGCTTTCTGGTTTCGCGGTAGTTTTTTTTTGTGCTAGTGTAGCATACCGCGTTCCCCATCATAAGTAAGGAGAAGCACCTGACTGCCAGAGTCAGGATCATGGGGCTGATTTGAACCGAAGTCATCAGGAAATCATTGCAATGCATGGACCTAATCATAGAAGAAGTGTCGATGATATTAAAGGCCAGACAATAGAGGCCATGATTAAGAGAATGTAGCAGTAAACAACAATAAATGACAACAGTTTTTGAATATATAGAGAACCAAAAGATGTTCGATATTGAAAGAGAACAAAAGAAAGATGGCTCCCAGGAAGAGCCTCTCCATCTATTCCTACGCAGCAAAATGGATTCCCCCGTCATCGTTAGTGTCGTTGGAGAGCTTGTCTGCAGTTACCTTCGAAGGAGGCACTCCACATAATTCCACGGCCCATTGTTGCATCAAGTGAATCGGCAGTTTTGGAGGAACAAAAGATTTGTGCATATTTAGGCTAAGGTCCTCCTTGTTTTCTTAAGTTGTGGTGCCGCTACTTGGCCTCTGAGCAATTTCCCTTTTTATGCTTACCATGGGATGACTGGTCCAGCTTGAGTCTACCATGTAGGGCACTGAGTCTTGGGCTATGCCTTAACAATTGAGCAGAAATTGGTGTCTTGCTCTTTGAAGCCCTTATTGGTCTTGGGTGCCTATTGGGATCAGCAGAGTGGAAACAGGGGGTTGTGGCCATGAATTTGGAGTTTAGTCCATATTGGTGTTTGGATCATCTTGAGCTGTATCCATCTGGTTAGCAAAACTAGATTCCTCAATCTCCAGAATCTTGACATAGCTCTTTTTGCAAAGGCAATCTTCAAGATGAAGAGGTGGTAGGCTTGAGGTACGGGAAGGTGTTAGTATTGTCGGGTCGAATGCCATATTCCATGATCTCTTTGGTCTGAATCCCGAGAAATCAATACGCACTAGACCAAACAAATCAGATAGCCCTTTTTGGATAATGCCATGAGGAATCTGCCAGGACATCAAATAGTTCCACAATTGTTGCAGAGTCTGTTGTAGTTGAATGCCCAGGGATGGTAGGTGACATTGAGGAGCTGGCACTATGACCATGCAGACATTGTTCTGGTTATCCATGGGTTGCACGAGCGAGGTACCTAGAGTGGTGGTGCTTGCGCAGATGTTTCGTTGTGTTGACTCATGGTGAAAAGAAGAATTGGCATCAGCAGTGAAGGACATTGATGCTTGATCCTCGTTGCCTCCTGGATCCACCAAGGAAGCATGAATCCATTGATCCCACTAAGGATCATTGTCAGGTTATGGGAGGACATGCTGATTGTCCTGAGGTTGGATTTCTTGGTTTCTACAGGCTACTTGAGGTCAAGTTGGTTTTTGTTGTTCGCATGAAAATACATTGGTGGCTCCTCATCAGGCGAGAAAAGTCTGGGAGGTCAGTGTTTAGGATGAACACCAGGAACGTCTAGGATTCACCTTGTCCACCCAAGTATTACCCTTCTTGATTACCAGGCAACGAGAAGTGGAGATTGTATGTAACATCCCAAAATTTGCAATTAATATTATTTAATTGTTATTTATGTGATCTGTGATTTTTTTGGAATTATTGGATTTTTCTAGAATTTATTCGAATTAATTTCAAATCATGTATATTAACCTTTGGTGACAATTAATTAAATTTAGACAAGTTTAATATAAAGTTTTGCTAAAACTATTTTATTTGAGGTCAAAATGTCTCAAAGTATTTTTGAGAATTTTCTTGGATTTTCTTGGTAATTTATTTGCTTAAAAGTAAATAAATGAATTTTGGTAATTATTTTAACTTATAAAACCCAAAAAATTCGATTAAACAGTAATGGGCCGAGCCCATGTATCGCGCGCGCTGGCGCCAGCGTTCAATCGTGTGTTCGCCAAACCGTTAATCTCGCATGGCGTCGATCAGAGCGAAGCGGCGTGAGATCAAAACCCTAACTCCGGCGAACCGTGGGATAGGGATCAGACGGTTGGGATTGAGCCGTATCGGTTTAGGAAAGGCGAGATCGTGTTCGTTGGTAAGTTACGGGCGGATCTGATCCAGCCATGTCATCGTGAATCATAGCCGTCCGTCTGCCATCGGATGGTTGTCGGCCGTCGTGTTCGTGCGGGACTCGAGCGCCGCCGCCGTATCCGAGAAGGACACCGCCGCCGCGTCGGTTGGGATTCCTAGCACCGTACGCGGTCGTCGAGGACTATTTAAGTGGGCCCACAGCTTCTCCGAGAATTGTTGTCATGTGCTGCAGTTTTAGCCAGAGCCGTTTCGCGAGAACCGTCGTAGAGCGCGCCCAGGAGCTCGTCGGAGCAAAGGACGCAGTAACCGTGGTTTTCTTCAAAAAGCGTCGTCTTTCTGTCTTCCTTCGCCGCGTGTGAGAACCCTCTGGGATCGCCGCAGCAAGCCGCGTCAGATCTAGTCAAACTCGAGCCGAGAAGCCCACCGCAGCGCCGAACCGCCGTCTTCTTCCTCGCGTCCGGTGAGTGCCGCGTCGCTGTGACATTGCTTCGGTTAGGGTAGTTGTCAGCTGTTGGATCTAGGGTTTCGGTAAGATTGCGCCGCGTGGAGAGTCTTGAGGCCGCGTGTAGCTCGAGTCGGGCTAGCCATAGCCGTTGGATCTCTTCGCATGGCCCGGATCGCGGCGCACGGACCAATCGTGGGGTGACGCGTGGTGCTCGGAGGTCAAGCGCCATGAACCGAAGTCTATCGTGGACCAAGATCCGACCGTGAACGTGTCCATGGACCAGACACGTGTCGATGTCCGATTGGCTGCACCGTCGCAGACGCCAAGATGACGCAGTTAATCGGTTTTTCAATCTAAAAACAATTTGGTTAATTCTGATTTTCCAATTTATGTATTTTCAGTATTTATTCAAACTTCAGAAGGCTATAACTTTTGCATTTTAACTCGGATTTGAGTGATTCAAATTTCTAAAAATTTGTAAAATTGAGATCTATTTAATGGAGAATTTTATTTGATTTTTGGAGTTAATTTATCTCTGTTTTAGTATTTATTTGCTTTTCTTCTTCGGTACGCGTAGACGTTGAATTGTGCGACGCTTCGGAGGAAGATTCAACAACTCAAGATCAAGTTTCAGAGCAAGACCAGAACCTATTCCAAGGCAAGTTGTGCTTTGATCATGTTGAACCCATGTTTATACAAATGCTATATTGTTTTACTCTGTTGCAGGGTATTTCAAGTATACAATTGTTTCAACTTAAACTGGGATTTAGCTATTATACCAGATTGATCTATACCCTACCTTGTCATTGTATGCCATGATTTATTGTCACCCTAGATTGGTTCACTATAGTTGGTTAGTAATGATAATCAACATGGGATGATTAGACCGTATTAGTTGCTTAGCCATGCCACGTCATCACATGTACTTGAATCATTGATATTTAATCTTGACTAATGGAATATGGAACAATGATGTGAACTTGTGCGTCATGTGAAGTCGTACAGTGAGATAGAGTTGTAGTGATGAGTCATGTCACACAACGATGTTGAATTGATGATGGCACGTGGTGCGTGGTAATCAACTTGGGTGATAATCACTTAGATTGGCGCAAGCGACAAGGGGCGAGTATGCCAAGGTGGGCCCAATGGGCAGAGAGTATGTTGATGTCTTGCCCTGATCACTTTAAGGACTTAACCTTGCAAGCCTTTGACCTGAGTCAATCATGCAACCACATGTCTGGTATGGGCCAGCCTAGCTGATTAATTTGCAATGTCTTAACTTTGGTACTATCTTGGTCGGTGTGAGTTCCCGAGTTATGGAGTAATTCACATGGCGCAAGAGGGGGGCCCTGGACGTGGTAACCAGTCCCACCAGTGTTGAAACCTTAGCGGGTGGTATTTGGTTAAGCTAGAGCATTGTAAAGGCTTTGTCATGATCTCTCCGCTAACACACCAAAGGAAGTGTGTTAACCCGGAAGGCACCAAGAGACGATCATGTCATGTGGGTAAAGTGCATAACCTCTGCAGAGTGTAAAATTGTTCGAATAGCCGTGCTCACGGAATTGAGCAATGCTTGGGAATTACAGTTAAGGGTTAGTTTAATTAAATGGAAAACTTGGTTGGGATGGCGAGATTGCCATATGAAAGGTTGGAATTTGATTTAGGATTGGAAACCTGGTTTACTTGAGAAATGCTGAACCTATCTATTATTGTTATTTGTTTTACGGTCTTTGCAATCTATTTATTGTATTTGTTCATAAATGCTGCTTTGTTGCAAAATAGCCATGATAGCCTATCCTTTGGAATAAGCCTTGCATATAGCTATGTTAGAACTGCATCTGTGCACAACTTGTTGAGTGCTTTATGTACTCACCCTTGCCAACAACAATATCACCAGTTGAAGAGTCTACACCAATGTTGGTGGAAAGATTCCAGGAGGAGACGAATGTTTAGGGCGCAAGCCTTGTCTGTTGCCTGTGATATACTGAGGGGTTGTCTACGTTTTCATTCCGCTGCAGTTTAATGTGTTATTCAGCCTTGCGAGGCATAGTCATGTAAGCTGACCATGAGGTCATATAACTAGTAATATTTAATATATGATGTCTTTCATAATATTTCCGCTACGTATGATTGTGATATTTACTAATGTTGAGCCTGTGTGCACTAGCGTGATCCTGGACTAGTGCGGTATACACAGAGGGTCCGGATTTGCATATTTGGGTCCCGACAGAAGTGGTATCAGAGCCATACTGACTGTAGGCCTTGACCCTAGATAGTCTGGTCGTCTCTATAGGAACTTCAAAATTATTTTCTAAAGAAAAGAATTAACTTAGAAGAATAATATGTTCTTGACTTATCTTATTCTTCTATTCCTTTTCTCGTCAGAATTTCTCTCTTTTCCCTGCTGAATTTCTTTATATCTCCCTTGCTGGATCGAGTTAAAAACCTTATCTGAGTTGTCTTGGTCGTTGACGTGCCACACCTTAGAGAAAGCATCAAGAGCTTGCTGTCAACCCTGGAAATCATGAAGGAGGGAATTATCGAGCTCAAGGAAGGAATAGATCTATGAAGTGTTCCAAAAGCTAGAAGATCTATGCTTCGAGTAGTCAGTTGGGACTCATGTGTGGGAGTCGCGTCTGCTAAAGATAGAAGTGTTACCCCTGTAGGCGGTAGTTTTGTGTGTATAGGATGAATTGGTTCTTCCTTGATTGCTGAGTGTGTAGTATGTGTTGCAGAGCTTTTAGGCTTATATAAGCAACCATACCAAGTTATTAATATGGTTTGCTTAAGTTATTGGGTTAAACCTATCTCCCCTGCTTTAGGATCCCTGCTTCTTACCTATGCTATTTCCCTCTTCCCTAACCAGTAAAGCAATCAAGCAGATGGTTCAGATTCGTGGAAACAACAGAATCAGTGGAAGTAAAAATCAAACCAAGGAGAACCTCAATGATGGATCAGTTCTTCAACCGTCAGTATAGATGCATATGCAGAGTTTCAGAGAGTTCTTGACTGCTCAGACTCAGTTGATGCATGCAATGATGAAGCAGATGCAGAATATGACTGACCAAGCCAATGTCAACCAAGTGTCCCAAGCTGCTACCAATGATTTCTGTTCCTACTTAAGGTTATCAGAATTCATAAGGACTCGTCCGCCGACGTTTCCAGGAAATGTGTTACCTTCGGAAGCGGCTGATTGGCTCAAGACCATTGAGAGGAAGCTGCTCATTGCTCAGTGTAAAAGTGATGAGAAAGTCCTGTATGCTTCTTATCAGTTACAAGGAATTGCTGCTAAATGGTGGAAGAAATATTGTGCTGTTCATGAAACCCCGCGGAGTATCACTTGGAATGAATTTGTTGTTGCTTTTCGTAATCTCTTTGCCTCACCTGGAGACAGTATGGTCACGGTAAATACGGAGCATAATACTATCCATACACCTTGTTCAACATCTAAGCGTTGCTCTCTGAAGTGCTGTCAACCAAACAAGTCAGAAGATCATGCATGCATTCGTTGTGGAGAAATAGGACATACTGCGGATGAGCATGCGATTAATTGTTCCAGTTGTGAAGGAAGTCATTCTCTTGGAGAATGTCCTATGAGTGACATCACATGTTACCTTTGTGAAGGCCGAGATCATGGTACAGCTCAATGTCCCTTGGATCCAATAGTTACTGCTGTAATTCAGCATCAGCAAAAGAAGCTTCGAGCCGTAGTTGCTCAAGAGTCGTCAAGAAGAGGCGGAACGTCAGCTGCAAAAGTGGTGCCGCTCAAAGAGCTAAGGACACAATACCTTAATCTTGTTGGCCCTCATCAAGAAAGTAGTAATTGGCAATCACCAACAGCATGTTTCCTGTGCGATGAAGAAGGTCATTGGGCTAGGGAATGCCCTATGAAGCAACCAGTTCTGACGCAACAAGAAGACAACAATGTACCTGTAGCCGCACAACAGCGAACACGGGTGTGTTACAATTGCCACAAGGAAGGCCATTATGCTAATCGATGCTCACAGAGAAGACAATCATTGTCTACGGCTATGGATGTTCCAGAAGTTACCTCAGTCAAGTTCATAACGCCAAGAGTGAGCAGTAAATTCGCAAAAGAAGCTTGTACGGAGAGTCAGTTGAAGAAGAGGCATCTGAATGAAGACACTACCTTAGTCGACGAATGCTCAAGAAAGAGAGGTGGACCTAAGCTTTGTTACACCTGCAACAAGCCCGAGCATTTCACCAACAATTGCCCTCATAAGGAAGAGATCACACCAGTTCAAGTCAATCTCAATTCTGTTCCAGTCAAAACTTCAGCGCCAATGCCAATAGAGGAAGTTTAGATCGATGATTTTATCCTATGCAAGTGTCATACCCTCGTTTGTAAAAGAAAAGTGACTAGTGATGAATTCCATGTAAAGATTTTCTTGCCTAAATAAATAAAGTAAAGATGGTTGAGAGGTTGATATGTGAAGTGTTGGAATAAAAGCATTAATGATAAAGGATGTTTCTGAGTATTCACCTATGTTGACGGTTCACCTGAAGATGTTGCGTGTGCAATGATGATCAGTTCAGTGGTGTTTGTAAAGCTTGTCAGCCCGAGGAATTATCGTTGTCAGAAAGTACAGTATTGCTTGATTTAACCTAGAATGTGATGGAGTTAAGTTGGAGAAAAGTTTCTAGCGAACGATATTGGATATCAGACCCGAGATGATACTCCTTAAATGAATTGTTCGTCCGGGCATAAGGCTGTCCTGGAGTTTGGTCGAAGAATTGTGTCAGCTAAAAGCCCTGAAAGCGAGAAAATGGAATTTCAAACGACTACGGTTCGTGTTGGTCAGCTGAAGGTCAATAGCGTGAAAGTTGTCAGCTTGGAAGAGGTGCCAGTTGTTACAGAGTATCAAGATGTGCTTTCTAAGAATCCCACCAATCGAAAGATCAAGTTTGTTATTGAGTTAGTACCTAATACAACACCAAAAGTAAAGAGACCTTATCGAATGCCTACTGATGAGCTAGTTGAGATGAAGAAGCAGATCGAAGAGTTGTTAGAAAAATACTTCGCCAGAATCAGTTTGTCACCATAAGAAGAGCCTATTTTGTTTGAAGATGGGAGCTTAAGGATGTGTATCGACCATCGGGCATTTAATGAAGTGGCGATTAAAGAATAGGTACCCGTCGCCCAAGATTGATGATTATTTGATCAGTTAAGAGGAGCTGGAGTTTTCTCAAAAATAGATTTCCGATCGAGTTATCATCAGTTAAGAATTCGTGCAGAGAATGTTCTTAAATCAGAGTTCTCTACGCGATATGGACAACATGAATTTACAATTGTGTCTGCTAGAATGATCAATGTCATGGCATAATTTATGAATCGGATGAATAAAGATTCATGGGATAATTGGACAAGCTGTTGTTGTGCACATAGATGACATTCTAGTCTACTTCAAGACAAGGGAAGAGCATGCCCAGTAATTGAGATGGGTTCTGGAAAAGCTGGAAGAGTGAAAGTTGTGCGCTAAGTGTGACTGTTGGAAGAAGGAAATTGAGTTTCTTGGTCATGTAATGGTTTCAAAAAGGGGTTGTTGTTGATCTGAGCAAGTGAAAGTCCTGTTGTATTGTGAGCAACCGAAGTCTGTTACTTGGATTCGTGATTTTAGGGTGCTACCATCGGTTTATTGAAGGACTCTTGACGATTGCGAGACTGCTTAAGCAGTTGTTGGAAAAGGAGAAGAAGTTTCCATGGACGCCGTAGTACATGCTTTGAAGTTATTGCATCATTATATTGTTGGAGATATGCACAGACCATAAGAGTTCAAAGTGCAGACCTTAATATGGAACGAAGAGGAAGATTGGTGTATAAGGCTGGGATCCGTTATCATCCTGGTAAGGCTAATGTGGTTTCCGATATCTTAAGTTGTAAAGGCCATAGTGCTAGTACACCGATATCAAGTGATCAATCGAAATTGTGCAAGGAGTTTCAAAAGTTGAAATTAGAAGTGTTTTCCCAAGGATTTATGGCTGCTTCAGAAGTTAAGCCAATGCTTGAAGATTAGATCGAAGTGGGTCAGAAGGATGAAGGCTTAGCTGAGAATTTTACCGTGGATGACCAAGGAACCACACAATTTAAAGGTCGAATCTATGTATTGAACAAGAAAGAGCTTAAGCAGTTGATTTTGGAAGAAGTTAATGATTCTAAAGTATTCAATTCATCCAGAAAGGTGCTAAGATATATCAAGGTCTCAAGGAAAGGTTTTGGTAGCCTAAGATGAAGCGTGAAATCGCTGAAAGTATCGCTTGTGTGATATGTGTAGGGAATAAAAGCAATGCATCAGGAATCAGCAAGTTTGTTACAGCCGATGCAGATTTCTGAGTGGAAGTAAGAAGCAAATCAGTAATAAGATACCTAGCGTTGAGAATGGTCGGGAATCCAGAAGGGATATGGTTCCGTTTGGGCCATCGTTGACCGTTTGGCCGAAGTTGCTCATTTCACACCTTTAAGACTACCTATTCAGGAGATCAGTTGGTAAGACTATTTATAATTGTCTGTTTGCATGGTATGTCTAAGAAGATTGTGTCAGATATAGGTACCCAATTTACCTTGAGATTTTGGAATAAGCTGCATGAAGCATTGGGGAACTCGTTTGCATTTCAGTACATCATATCATCCGCAGACAGATAGTCAGAATGAGGGGGTTAATCAGATTCTTGAGGATATGCTGAGAGCTTATGCTTTAGCCTGTGCTATTTCGTGGGATAAGTGTTTGTTGTATGCAGGATTTAGCTATAACAACAGTTACCAGGCTAGCTTGTAAATGTCACCAATTGAGGTCTTATATGGACGTGCCTGTCGTACTCCGTTGAATTGGAATGAGACAAGAGATCGTATGGTATTTGTACCTGATAATCTCAAGGAAGCCGAAGAGCGAGTTGCTATGATTAGAGAGAGGTTGAAGGTAGCTCAGTTAAGGAAAAATAGATACGCTGATGACCGTCATCAAGATTTGAGATTCGAGTCAGATGATTTTGTGTATCTCAGAGTTCGCCCTCTTAAAGGTGTCAAAAGGTTTCACGCTAAGGGGAAGCTTGAATCAAGATATGTTGGTCCGCTCAAGATTCTGAGCCATCAAGGAGAGGTAGCTTATCAGTTGGAATTGCCTCAGTCCTAGGCAGGAGTGCATGATGTGTCTCATGTGTCACAACTTAAGAAATGCCTCAGAGTGCCAGCAGAACAAACCCCGTTGGACGCAATAGAGCTGTAGGAAGATTTGACTTACAAGGAGCAACCAGTCAGAATTTTGGATGTTATGGAGCGCAAGACCAGGATTATGTCTATTTGCTTTTGCAGAGTTCAGTGGAGCAATCATTCTGAGAGTGAAGCAACTTGGGAGCGTGAAGAAAATTAGAAGTCAGAGTTTCCAAACCTATTCTCTAATTAGCTCTGAATCTCGGGGCCGAGATTCTGTTAAGGGGGGAGGTTTGTAACATCCCAAAATTTGCATTTAATATTATTTAATTGTTATTTATGTGATCTGTGATTTTTCTGGAATTATTGGATTTTTCTAGAATTTATTCGAATTAATTTCAAATCATGTATATTAACCTTTGGTGACAATTAATTAAATTTAGACAAGTTTAATATAAAGTTTTGCTAAAACTATTTTATTTGAGCTCAAAATGTCTCAATGTATTTTTTGAGAATTTTCTTGGATTTTCTTGGTAATTTATTTGCTTAAAACTAATTAAATGAATTTTGGTAATTATTTTAACTGATAAAACCCAGAAAATTCGATTAAACAGTAATAGGCCGAGCCCATGTACTGTGCGTGTGCGGTGGCCCGCGTTCGAACCGCATGTTCGCCAGCCGTTAATCTCGCATCGGGCGATCAGGAGCGAGCGTGCGTGAGATCAAAACCCTAACTCCGGTGAACCGTGGGATCGGGATCGAACGGTTGGGAATTAGCCGTATTGGTTTAGGAAAGCCGAGATTGTGTTTGTTGGTTAGTTACGGGCGGATCTGATCCAGCCACGTCATCGTGAATCATAGCCGTCCGTCTGCCATCGGATGGTTGTCGGCCGTCGTGTTCGTGCGGGACTCGAGCGCCGCCGCCGTATCCGAGAAGGACACCGCCGCCGCGTCGGTTGGGATTCCAAGCGCCGTACGCGGTCGTCGAGGACTATTTAAGGGGGGCCGCAGCTTCTCCGAGAATCCTTGTCATGTGCTGCAATTTTAGCCGGAGCCGTTTCACGAGAATCGTCGTAGAGCACGCCCAGGAGCTTGTCGGAGCAAAGGACACAGTAACCGCGGTTTTCTTCAAAAAGCGTCGTCTTTCCGTCTTCCTTCGCCGCGTGTGAGAACCCTCTGGGATCGCCGCAGCAAGCCGCGTCAGATCTAGTCAAACTCGAGTCGAGAAGCCCACCGCAGCGCCGAACCGCCGTCTTCTTCCTCGTGTCCGGTGAGTGTCGCGCCGCCGTGACATTGCTTCGGTTAGGGTAGTCGTCAGTCGTTGGATCTAGGGTTATGGGTAAGATTGCGCCGCGTGGGAGTCTCCGGAGGCTGCCGCGTGTTGCCTGAGTCAGGGCTAGCCATAGCCGTTGGATCTCTTCGCATGGCCCAGATCACGACGGGCGCGGGACCAATCGTGGGGTGATGCGTGGTGCTCGGAGGCCGAAGCGTCATGAACCGAGTCTATCATGAACCAGTACCGCACCGTGAACCAGGTCCATGGATCAGGACACGTGTAGGTGTCTGATTGGCCAGACCCGTGCAGACGTCAACATGACGCAGTTAATCGGTTTTTCAATCTAAAAATAATTCGGTTAATTCTGATTTTCGAATTTATGTATTTTTAGTATTTATTCAAACTTCAGAAGGCTATAACTTTTGCATTCTAATTCGGATTTGAGTGATTCAAATTTCTAAAAATTTGTAAAATTGAGATCTATTTAATGGAAAATTTTATTTGATTTTCGAAGTTCATTTTCTCTCTGTTTTGGTATTTATTTGCTTTTCTTCTTCGGTACGCGTAGACGTTGAATTGTGCGACGCTTCGGAGGAAGATTCAACAACTCAAGATCAAGTTTCAGAGCAAGATCAGAACCTATTCCAAGGCAAGTTGTGCTTTGATCATGTTGAACCCATGTTTATACAAATGCTATATTGTTTTACTCTATTGCAGGGTATTTCAAGTATACAATTGTTTCAACTTAAACTGGGATTTAGCTATTATACCAGATTGATCTATACCCTACCTTGTCATGTATGCCATGATCTATTGTCACCCTAGATTGGTTCACTATAGTTGGTTAGTAATGATAATCAACATGGGATGGTTAGACCGTATTAGTTGCTTAGCCATGCCACGTCATCACATGTACTTGAATCATTGATATTTAATCTTGACTAATGGAATATGGAACAATGATGTGAACTTGTGCGTCATGTGAAGTCGTACAACGAGATAGAGTTGTAGTGATGAGTCATGTCACGCAACGATGTTGAATTGTTGATGGCACGTGGTGCTTGGTAATCAACTTGGGTGATAATCACTTAGATTGGCGCAAGTGACAAGGGGCGAGTATGCCAAGGTGGGCCCAATGGGCAGAGGGTATGTTGATGTCTTGCCCTGATCACTTTAAGGACTTAACCTTGCAAGCCTTTGACCTGAGTCAATCATGCAACCACATGTCTGGTATGGGCCAACCTAGCTAATTAATTTGCAATATCTTAACTTTGGTACTATCTTGGTCGGTGTGAGTTCCCGAGTTATGGAGTAATTCGCATGGCGCAAGAGGGGGCCCTGGACGTGGTAACCAGTCCCACCAGTGTTGAAACCTTAGCGGGTGGTATCGGGTTAAGCCAGAGCATTGTAAAGGCTTTGTCATGATCTCTCCGCTGACACACCAAAGGAAGTGTGTCAACCCGGAAGGCACCAAGAGACGATCATGTCATGTGGGTAAAGTGCATAACCTCTGCAGAGTGTAAAACTGTTCGAATAGCCGTGCTCACGGAATTGAGCAATGCTCGGGAATTACAGTTAAGGGTTAGTTTGATTAAATGGAAAACTTGGTTGGGATGGCGGAATTGCCATATGGAAGGTTGGAATTTGATTTAGGATTGGAAACCTGGTTTACTTGAGAAATGCTGAACCTATCTATTATTGTTATTTGTTTTACAGTCTTTGCAATCTATTTATTGTATTTATTCATAAATGCTGCTTTGTTGCAAAATAGCAATGACAGCCTATCCTTTGGAATAAGCCTTGCATATAGCTATGTTAGAACTGCATTCTGTGCACAACTTGTTGAGTGCTTTATGTACTCACCCTTGCCAACAACAACATCACCAGTTGAAGAGTCTAGACCAATGTTGGAGGAAAGATTCCAGGAGAAGACGAATGTTTAGGGCGCAAGCCTTGTCAGTTGCCTGTGGTATATTGAGGGGTTGTCTACGTTTTCATTCCGCTGCAGTGTAATGTGTTATTCAGCCTTGCGAGGCATAGTCATGTAAGTTGACCATGAGGTCATATAACTAGTAATATTTAATATATGATGTCTTTCATAATATTTCCGCTACGTATGGTTGCGATATTTACTAATGTTGAGCCTGTGTGCACTAGCGTGATTCTGGACTAGTGCGGTATACACAGAGGGTCCGGATTTGCATATTCGGGTCCCGACATTGTATCTCATGCTAGGATGTTACAAATCACTCTTCCTTGACCTAATCATTCTCATTCCAATGCAAAATCTTCCCAAAGGTAGAGTAAGCCTGACTGATAAAGTGAGAATATCTATAGTCCAGAGGAAATCCCAAAAACATCACCCACCCAATTCGGGTAAAAGTTGTATTTCTCTAATTAGGACCCTCATCATGCTTAACAAAACGCAGGGAATTTGGCCCAAATTGGTATATGGACTCCCTATCACCATAATTTCCTGACGCATGCTCGAAGCAAATTGAAACAAGCCAACACCGAAGGGATGATGGCAGCAAGAGATGACTTGTACACTGAGGATTTGCTCAATGTAGTCTCGGACCTCGACCAACATTTGCTGAACCTCTTCACCTTGTGGCTGAGATTTGACGATTGTGAAAGCAAAGTCTTCGTGGGTTTTGGGTGCCCTGGCAAAGACAACATGTGCATGGTCTCAGTGGAAGATTTCGCCATTGTCGACTTGTAATCCCTCTGGAACGAACCGATCATGCTTTGCGATTTAGAAATTTTCCATTGATGAAGTTTGAGGGAGATGCTGCTAGAGAAATTCACAAGAGAGCGAGATACTGGAGAGAGAAGTGAGAGATGGAAGTTGAAGGCAAATAGTTTCTTGGAACCGTTTAAGGGTCTTGCAAAACTGCCACTGGATGGTGGGCCAAGAAAGGATTGGATTTAGTAACCAGTCTCTAGATTTTGGAAGTAACTATCCTCAAGATTATACAATGCTTGAGAATATGGCCATAGCAAAAACATCCTTTGCATCTGACAGAATTAATGCATTCAGTGAAAAGGTGGCCTTCCCCGAGGCAATGGGAACAACGATGCATGGAATGATCACTAGGGAGACTTGAGCTGCTTAGGAGGTTTGAACTCATCAGATGATCAACGCCGACACAACAGTTCGAAATATATAGAGAGCGATCTTGATGAAGAATCGAGGAGCTTCGATCTGAAGCAATCACCAACGAGAAGGAAAATCTTGAGTGGCTGGGAGCAATAAGCAAACTCATGGAACCAACTTTAATGTGATGAAACTTGTTAGGGCGATCTTGTTGACACTACACCAGAGATGAAGAAAAGGAGATTGATTTCTTCTTTGTTTGGGGAGAGATCTTATTGCCCCGACGGTGATCTTTGGTGGAGGTCACCATCCACTCATTTTCGTGCTCATGGATGTAGAGCCTATACTCTCCACGCCAGTTAGCTCCCCCATCCCACCAAAGATGGAAATGAACACAGAAGTGCTTGGAAGAGCATTTTTTTCAAAGAGTAGATAAACAAGCCCACATTTTTGGAAGGCACCAAGAAATAAAAACCATAATCATAAGCCTTCTTAACATGAAAGCCAGAAGGATCTCCCCCAATAACACAATTGAGAACCAAACTAACTGAATTCTCAAACAAACGGAAAGAAAATCTAGAGAAGGTTACTAGAAGGAGAAAACCAGCTGAAGACAAAGACCCATAATCCATAGAGGATCCATACCATTGGAAGATTTCTTTGGCGATTGCAGAACCTCTCGAGAAATCCCAATTAGCTAATAAGGAATCCATCATAGCTTAACTTGGATGTCAGCACTCATCTTCCACCTCGCGCTTGCCCCCTTCGTTCTGTGCTATTGGAGTAAAGTGTATTTTCAATGGAACTATCAGCTTCTAGATTGGCTGAATTAGATTAGGAATGAGTTAGATATAGTGTCCAGGAGGGTGGGACCCACCTTGGCTACCCTACGCCATTTTGCATGCCCCCTATAGTCTTTTTTGTATATTTGTGTTATTCTCTATTGTAAACTAAGACCATAATTGATAATATACAATATATATGTTTGTTCTTCCTCATTGATGTTGCACACACAATAGAGTGGAAAACTGGGTGTTGCTTCTTCAAAAAATAGCTGTCTTTTCACTAGGAATTGAGAGATTAATACTACTTCACTCAGTGGTCTCATGAAGTCTAGCACATGTGTGATCTTGGCGAATCAAATAGTTGCAAGCCCATTGCATCTGACAGTGGGGGATCAGCTAGTATTCATCAAGAGATTGTACAAGTTGTCTTTGATCCAAATTCGTGAAATTCAGGCACCCCAAATAGAATCATAGCTAGACTGATTTCTGGGCAAACTAGTGATAAAGTAAATACCAATTTCTTCCCACTTCCATTTTGGAATTTTGAGCGGTTGTAGCAGACCGGCTGGTCTTTGACTTTTTAACATACATCACACAAGGCAACGTAATCGGCGACCTCAAATTTCATACTTGGCCTCCAAATACATCTTAGCACTTCCAGGGTGTATCAAGTACTTTGAATTATGAGCTTACTCAAGTATCAACTACTTAAATCCTTCTGGTTTGGCACACAAATTTGACTCTTAATCCACACAAATACCTTGATCATCCAAGGAGAAATCTTGAGCTTTATCTACATCCATTTTGGACTTAATGCTTTTGATCTTGGCATCATCATTCTGAGCCTCATGAATCTTATCCTCTAAAGTCGGCTTTACCTCTAAGGTAGCTAGGAATCTTTTTGAAACCACTTCCAACTTTAGCTTCTTAAACTCTTTATGCAACTCAGACAGATTCTCCTTAATAAGCTTGTTGTTAGTGTAGTTCTTGTGACTCAAAGCATCTATCATAATATTGGCTTTTTTGGGGTTATAGTAAATTCCCACAAAATAATCCTTTATCAGTTTCAACCATCTTCGCTATCTCATATTGAGATCTGACTGAGTGAAAATATAGTTCAGACTCTTGTGGTCCATATAGATTTTTAACTCCAGAAAACTCTTATCACCGGTAATATCTGAATGCATTAATCATATTAAATCATACTAAGCTTAGAAAGTCCCATATTAATCTTCAATTACCATATTAAGTCATTTTTTGAGTTTAGAAAGTCCATATTAAACTTTAATTACCAAATAGAAATGGTAAAACTTTTCAGAGGGATAAACTACATAGAAAGATTTTTAAAGAGATAAAAATTGGGATGTTATAGTGTTTGCATGCAAATGTCAACTGTTGCTTCTAATGTTGTGTTCAGTGCTAGTGGCCATGTCATTGATCCATTTCGTAGTTGCCTAGAACTTGAGATTTTAGAGGCCTTCATTTGTACAAAAGATTGGGTAGACACACCTAGAAAATGTAATAATTTATATTGTTTCTCAGGCTGTAATAAAATTGTATAAGGAAGTCTCTATTATTTACTAATGTATGTTTCTTCAAAATTTTCAGATTCTAATAATAAGGTTTCATCTAGAGGTTGTGGAGACTCTTGTTGCTAATATGGTGACTGAGGTATGTCACTCTTTAAATCTATAGTTAGCATTTTCTTCTTACTTATATGTTAATTTACTATTTGACATTAGAAAATGGTAGGATAAAGAAGAAATAGCTAATGATTAGGATTGAAGAGTTGTGCCATGAAGATGTCTGCTCTCTTAATATATGTATGTTTGTGACAACATCTTTGCTTTCTTAATATATGTATGGTCAGTAAAACTTTTGGTTGATATTATATTGTTATGTATGGTCACTGGTCAATACCTGTGTAATATATTGGTCAATACTCAATATTTGTGTGTCAACTGTCTAACTGGTATGATCACTTTATTAGTACTTAATTACTTATGTACCGATATATAGACACTCATGTCATGTCATGGTCAATACTTATTATATTATCGTCGATTGTGGTTTGATTGATATATAACTTGTTATTATGGTCGTGTACTCATGTGGTTGGATTCAACATTTATTACTCTATGTGTGCATGCACTATCCATATATCTTTATCCCATGGTTGTCACGGTGAGCCTGGCGACCACGGCGCAGGTGCTAGGACACCATGGCGCCCTCAAGGCGAGGTAAGACGAGCAACACTTGATAGAGAAGATTAGAGAGGCACAAGAGAGGCAGAGCAGAAACATTCACAAATTAGATTAGAGCAGAGCACATCAAGAGCAGCGGAAGAGGAACAAAACAAGAAGAAGTAGAGGCATAGGAAGAAGAAGAATAGTTGGCTCATGGAGTGGAGGAGGGAGGGGAGCTTGCTGGAGGGAATGGAGGAGGGAAGGGAGCCCGTCAATGGCCGGCGCAATGAAGGGCTGTGGCTAGGGTTCCATACACTACAACACCAACTTATCCCGCCCACCCCCTGCCAACTGGCCAAGGAGCTCTCATAGCCACTCGCCGTTGATGTCGACGTGACGCCATGGACATCGTAATTTCCTAGGTGCCTGCATAGGCATCAAGGCGAGGCGAGCATCCACATCGTCCTATCCAGAGTGCCATGATGCCTAGGTGACGCCTTGGCGATGCTGTGACAACCATGCTTTATCTGTTTTCGACCCAAATCCGTCATGTATCCATCTCGTGTTCGGATCCCGAATAACCTGGATTTATTCCGTATCTAGCTCTGAATCTGGGAAAAAATGTATGTCAGCATATGAGAAGAGTAATATCCATCAGTATCTGGCCCGTTTTCACCCCTACCACCAACCATAGCAATCTTGACATTTCCGTCTCCACTAGACATAAAATAATGACGAAAAGGTAAAAACCATTAACAGAGGTGGAAGGATTGGCAAATAAAGAAATGGAGGGAGGTATTAAAATGAACCTTAATATAAAGAATTCAAAATTGATCTATTGCTAAATCAAAGATCATATTCTCATTGTACCCCAGTCTTATGTTATTTGCATTGCTCCTATCATTAGACAATGAGCATGAGGTAACAATTCCATATTAATCCAAATCAATCTGTAAATTGTAATTGCAATAATTTTAAGGAATATTTGGGTGGCTTAGCATGGGCGGACTCACCATGGGTTAAGTACACCTAGTTTTTTTTCTTCAAAATACCTAGTATTTAGTAGGTATACCAGACATACACATTTATAGTTACACCAAATACTTCATATTTGTTTCGCTAATAGATTTCAGCCTACTCCCACGCTCGTACCTCCTTTGTAATTCATTTCACTTATTGTGACCTAGGTGAGGGTGACAGGTGGCTCCTCGGCTTTGGCTTGGTCTTGACCCGGTGTTGTGACGGGTGATGGGGGTAGATCACACACAGGGGCGAATGCACCGTTGGGGCTGGTTGGGGTGCCAGCCCCACCTCCGGTCGGCCGAACCCTCCTCCTCCCAGTATCCTTAACGTCAGAAAGAAGCAGAGACATGACGCCATGGTGGCAAATCAGCAGGTTTAGGAACTGGGAATAAGATGTAAGAAGAAAACAATACTACTGGGCAAGTGGGCCATCAAAATTAGTTATGGACTCCCTTACTCACATGGGCTTTCACCTAGTACAGTACTCGGCCTAAGGCCTCATTTACTGTAGCGTAGCACCGGGAGTCAGAGAGATGAATAGTGTCGTCTCGTAGGCGATAGACCGACACAGGGCGACCGCGGGCGGGCGTGACCACGCGGCGGGTGGCTGATTCGAGAGAACTCGCCGCAACATGCCGACACCGACAGAGTAGCAGTGGAGAGGAATCGCCAGAGGAGAGGAATTGGCCGCTCAGAGTGTCATCCAGCCGGCGGCCGAACGCACATCGCCAGAGCCCAGAGGAGAGGAATCGAGGCGATCGGCAAGGAGGAGCGACCCAGGAGCCTCTCAGCCTCGGATTGATCGCCAGGACGCGGACGCCAGAGCCCAGAGACTCGCCAGTAGCCAAGCTCCAAGCCCCAATGCAATGCCTGAATGCCCTCTTCTAATAACTGATAACTAAGTGATAAGGGATAATCTATATTCTATTGAGTAGTTGATTTTTTTGTCTCTCTGATTGAATTTGGTTGGCAATAGGTTGGTAGATGTATCACTAGTATGCTTGCCTTGAGTTAGAATTTTGACATAGGAGTCCCTCCTCTATTTTCATCCTAGATTCGCCACTGATCACACATGTTGACAACATCCCCCGTTCCCAAGGATCAAATGCTAAATTCTAGTGTTATTCTAAAGTGTAATCGGTGAAGGAATCATGTCGTTTTTAAACGTAGATTGTAGAGCCTTGTGTTATTTCGAAATGTAATTTTTCTTAATTGTTTTGTAGTTTCTCTAAATTTTTTGAGATGCTATATCTAGCATGAAAAATTTGTTGCTATCTGGACATTTACTTTTGACCATTAAAGAAGAGTTTAAAAGCTGTGATAATTTTGGATCTGCTACGGAGAGAAGAGAAAGGGAAGGCAGATCCGGTCCGGGCCGGGCCGTAAAATAAAAAGGAAGGGGGAGTCCGCCACACCACACCACACCGCACCACACCAATCCGTCCACCCTTCTCGCCCGCGACCATTGTGCTCGAGGAGGAGCAATCGGAGTGGTGGTGATCTCTTCTCGTCGCTGCGGCGGCGGCGGCGGCGGCGGCAGCGGCGGAGCGCTTCCTTGTTTCATCTGTTAGATCTTGCCCGCGGCGGCAGCAGATCTAGGGTTTCTTCCTACTCCGCTCCACTCCCCATGGCTTCGGCGGCGGCGACTCAAGTAAGTTCCCGCAGCTTAGCTCTCTCCCTCCCCCTGGGTTGCAGAACCCTAACCCATATACCAATCTAGATATCTCATTCGGATTGCGATTGGGTTGGATTCGATTTTGTTCCTGACCGATAATTGGATTTGTTGCAGGTGGGGACTTACTTCCTTCGCAACTACTACAACCTGCTGCAGCAGAATCCCGATGTCGTCCACCAGTTTTACAGCGACGCTAGCACCATGGTCCGCGTCGACGACCTCACCGGAACCAACACCACCGCCAACACCATGATGGTCCGTGTCCAATATTCCACACTCCGTGCTTATCCAATATATTTCTATTTTCCTTGCTACATGTCGACCATCACTTCAATCTACTTCCCTTACTGGCTTACCGGATCGAATGTATGCTCGCCCATGCAGTGCTTCTTCTGTGCTACTATTGTTTATATACACACACACACACACACTTAAATACGATGCTTGCTCGGTAATTACGTACACTGTTGTTGTAATGTACTCCCACTTTCAATATACAGCTTAAATGGTGTTGTTATACCTTTTTATCCTTTTGAGTATACTCTAATAATGATTATAAGATACTCCAAGCTGAGTTACATGAAAATTTTCATTTAAATCCACTTTTTATAACATAATTTGTCTGTGTACTCCTTTTATACCTGGAAAAGGGTATATAGCAAAAATAAAGGGCTTCAATGAATTTTTTTCAATCAAATCACATGGTAGTATCTTAAAATTGTTATTTAAGTATACTGAAATTGATAAAAGCGTATAACACGTTTGTTTATATATATATATATATATGTTCACAGTCTTACTTGCAGCTTTGAGCTGCCCGTCTGTGCTTAGATGTTATGTCGGTTGTATATTATTTTCTTATCATAATGTAGCATTGTGCATGCCACTTTGTTTGTCTGCTCTGCTGAGTTGCTTTTACTTCTTGCCACTTTGTTTGTTCGCTCTGCTGAGTTGAATTTGCTTATTGCTTCTATACTCAGCTATATGAATGATGAGATCTAATTTTGTCTTCGTTCCTTTGTGGTTGGTTACTTCATTTGTCTTGTGCGTTTCCTGTTTGACTTACTTTAAACACGTTACTATTGCAGGATATACACACTCTCATCGTGTCCTTGAATTTCACCCAAATCGAGATAAAAACTGCCAACTTTGTCAACTCATGGGGCGATGGGGTGCTAGTTATGGTCTCTGGTCTCGTACAGACCAAGGAGTACAGCTACCAAAGGAAATTTATCCAGATGTTTTTTCTTGCTCCGCAGGAGAAGGGTTACTTTGTTCTCAATGATTATTTTCACTTTGTTGACCAAGAACAAGTGCAGCCTGCACCAGTAATTGCTCAGGAAAACTTTGAGAGCAACTTGGCATCCAACATGGTTGTCGAAACTGGTATGGAACTATGGATATGTGATCTATGATTGATGAGCATCCTAAATAAGTATCTAATAATTCTGCCTTTACAATTTTCAATCTTATTATTTCTATTGTGATTTACGTGTGGACTAGTTAACCGTATTCCTTACTTTCCTGTCCATGTTTTGTTTAAACTGTCCTGTTTTGTGCTATGCGAATGTTCCAAGATATGCCATATCTGCTCACCTGCGTGCACTCTAGTTATGCTGTCCATCTGTTTTATTTACTGCTATAAAAATAGTGCTTTCAGCATTATGTTTCTTCATTGATACTAAGATAACAGTAGGCTTTTTCTGCAATGCTTATTAGAGTAGTAGACACGTTACCATGGGGTTTTAATTTTTAACCAGATTTTGACTACCTGTTTCCAGTGGCACCATAAAAGAGGGCTCATTGCTTTGAGAACATACAGGCATGCTTTTGTGTTTAATATCTGTGGACACCAACAGAAATGATGGTTTGGATAGCAAACCAGTTGAATACTGATGGTTTCAAATTAGAATGCTGCCATGGCAAAAAATCAGTTGTCTTGCATTAATTAAAATGCTCTTGTTAATGTTCTAATTTTGCCACTACTTGATAGTTCTGCCTTCTGACAATGTTTGTCTACAAAATGTTTCGCCTGCAGTTCCAGAGTACATTCATGAAGAAGAAAGTCAAACACCACAATGTGCTGTTCCAATGACATCTGAAGAAAACGATGCTGTTGACAATTATTCTTATTCTGAGCCACCACAGCAAGTAGTTTCTCAGTCAGACAACTGGGCAGAGGAACCTCTGCCAGAAGAACCACTTTCTTCCTTTTCGAATGGAATGGCGATGGCACCAGAGGAGCCAGTGCAACCTCCACCTGTGCCGCCACCTCACGTAGAGGAGCCTATTGGGGAACCAGTAAAGAAGACCTATGCTTCCATTGTATGTTACATCTTCCTTTGCTTGAGTATGCAATGTGTTGTGATATCATCTGATGCGTCTTTAAAACCGTGTCTGTATGACTCATGCAGCTAAGAACCGCAAAAGCTCCACATGTGCTCCCTGTGGCCCAGCCAGTCCCTGTGAATAAGCCTTCTTACCCTACAACTGAGCCAAACCAGGCAACACATCTGACTACCCAACACTCGGTTATGATTTCATCGATGGAAGCTGAGAAGCCAAAATCTGATGTCTATGGTGAAGTTGCTGCCCATGATGATGAAGGTTGTCTTTTACTTCATGCTAGCATCATAATACCTTTGCTGATTTGACTTGCCCATTTTTTACCGACTCCTAACCTTTCTGTTCATAAAAGTAGAGAGCAAGTCTGTTTATGTTGGGAATGTGCCATCATCTGTAACTGAGGCTGATCTTGAGAACGAGTTCAAGAAGTTTGGCCGGCTCATCCCAGATGGTGTTGCTATCAGAAGCCGGAAGGTTTGCAATTAGATTTGACTTTGATTCTTCACTTTGTATGACATGAACATATCTTTATTTGATCGGTGTTGGTATGAAATTGGCAGGAGACTGGTGGCTACTATGCGTTTGTGGAATTCGAGGAACTCAGTGGTGTTCACATTGCATTAAAGGTGATTGTCCGTTGAAGTTCAAATTATTTTGTGCATTTAATTTATTCAATTTCTTGTTTGTTTAATCCTTTGTTGTAAGAGATGTTTCTGTTCTTGTTTTTCACCAAGCTTGTTGCACCATTTACCATTATTATGCCGCTTAAGCTTGCTAATTGGCGGGTGGGTTGCTTCTCTGTGTTCTATGGAAGTGTTTCCTAGCTTTGAATAATAGTGTCCAGTGTCGTTAGTTATCATGGTTTAGCTGGCCATATACTAAACTTGTGTTGGCACATTTCAGGCTTCGCCAATTCAAATAAATGGGCGGCAGATATATGTTGAGGAGCGGAAGCCTAACAGCGGAATAAGAGGTGGAAGTAAGTTGACGTCACTTTTTCAATAGCCGTGTATTTTTGCACTTTGTTGGCATTCACCCAATGTTAATGCTTGCATCAGTAATGGTAACTTAATGGTTACACTAAATCCTTGCATCAGCAGCATGATATTGATGACCTGTGCACTTTATGTATCCATAGCATGGAGCATATTGTGTCAATTGTTTTTGACGTTGTGCATATTGACATTGGCAGGAAGGGGAGGCAGAGGTCGTTTTGGTGGAGGTGGCCGTGGACACGCGAGAGGCGGAGGCGAGAACGAGTACAGTGGCAACCGTGGGAGGTCCAATGGTTACCCGCGTGTTCCACACCACGAGAGGGGCATACTGGGGAGGGGAGCCACGATGCAAGGAACTGATTGATGTCCCATGGCCCATGGGGGATACAGGAGGGGATGCAGCGAGCAGAACAAGAAGAGGTTTTGATCCGTCGTCCGTCAGAGTTAGGGAGAGAGAGATCCATAACTAAACTTAGTACTGGAGTACTCCGTTCCGTTAGGTTGCGTTTTTTGGGTTGTTTGGCTTGAGCGTCGACGAATGTGTCTTTTGTCTCGTCGTTGCAACTTTTGCTAGATGCTTCTTTTATGATGCTAATGCTGTCTGTTTACACTGTAAGAGCAGCTGTTGGTGTTCCTCGTTCATCGTGCTAGTATCGCTTGTTCTTCATTGCATTGCATTGCATTGCATTGCATTGCATTACATTACATTACATGCTCTCCTGTTGCGAGCTGCATTATGCCTAGAGAAAGATGCGCCGTGGACGGTGCTGCTGTAGGAAGAATGGTTAGCTTCAGCTTGATTGTACTGTTGCATGTGAATAAGGGCCTGTTTGTTTTATCTTTTGATTATGGATTTTGGCTTTAAAAACAGAATAAAAAATAAACAGCTCGATTCTAGAATTTGATTCTCACAATCTAGCCTATTCATATATACTAGAATTTACAATCTATTTCATATGTGTTTTTGAATTTCATTTTTTAGAGAATCAGTTTCTTTACAACCACAATCCAGAATCAACTTTTAGAGAATTTAAAGCTAAAACAACCTGGGAGGCAAAGGTTCCAATGAAGATTAAGACCTTCCTGTTACCAGCAGCAGCCAAACTGAAAGAAGTTGGCCAGTCGAGGAAGGATGTGTGTTGTGATCAGTGCAGGAAACAGTGGATCACATATTGTTTGGATGCATCGTAGCTCGTTTTGTGTGGTCATGTCCGACAGAAATTTTGCAGTGGGAGAGAGTGCCGGTTTGTATGGAGGATTTCACGGTCCAACGGATTCAACAAGGATGGTCTCAGGGTAACAAAATTAAAACTGTTTGGTTTTGGTGTTGTAGGATGGACACTTTGGAGGGCAAGAAACAAGATGACAATTGAATTGAGTGACCCCTAAGAACCAACTGACTCTTTGTACATCATGATTGGTCTGATGCAGCAATTGAAGATTCTACCGAAGGAGAAAGCGCAGGTGGAGGGGGTCCCCGAATCTGTTAGAAGAGGAACTGGACTTGCTTTGATGTTTCTGATTTGGTTGGTGGTGTAAGATGATGTCTGGATGTAATAGCTGCAGGTGTCGTTTTCTAGCTGGTTTACTTTGTCTTCAGAACAGTTATAGTTTTGGTGGCTTAACCTTTTTCTACCCCTCCTTTCTGTGTGCCATTGGCTTTCAATATAAGCTGAGAGGTCCCAGTTTGTCTAAAACAAACTTGTGTAAACCAGGTTACCAGAATCGATTCCAAATCCAAGTTGTGGTGATGTATCACTCCGGAAGATACGAGCTGGATGGAACACATACAACCAGGAGTATGGAACTATTTTCATATATATAAAAGACGCAACACGCAAGTCGCAGAAAGTCTCACTTTTGACATCCCACGGTGCCAAAATACAACTTTGACTGTTAATTTCTATTGTAATATATGTATAAAACCTAATAAAATTAGAATACTTCCAAAGTATTCTCCAAGACAAATCTACACATATAATTTCCATGTATCTGATCAAAAGATTTAAAATGATACCTAGATGCAAAGTCTAGAAAGTTTAACTGTACGTGTCAAAAGGGCATTGTTCTGTGATCGGAGGGGGTACCATCTATCACACAATTCACGGATGCTTGCCGAGATAAATAGTCGAATGAATCAACATTGGCAGGTCCTAGACTACCAGTATGGAACATTCCAGGAGCAGCAAGGATCATTCATTCCTAGTCTGATCCTGGTGGTGAACAGAGCAATAAGTAAGAGAGTAGCAAGCATCGGACCAAACATCAAACATGAGGATCATTAGACTGCACATCCCACAGCCAACCTCCCAAGAAATGAAATGGAATTTATTTATTTGTGACATGGCATGGCATCCGTAGCAACTACTCCTGGATAAGAAATTACTGGGAGTTGATGATTCATGTGCAAGACAAGGATGGCAATTAGCATAGGAGGATAGATTAAACTGCTCGGAGAAAATAAAATCCAGTTCTTAATAGTAGATTCAAAACGAGTATGACATAACTTATGCTAAGATAAAAAAGCAGCACGAAATTGATTAATTCTTGAACGGGGCAGGCAAAGGCAAGTGGCCGCCGGTAGATAATACTAGGAAAGACGAGAGATTTATTTGGTGGGCGGCGGCGGCGGCGGCGGTGAGCCGAGGAGCGCGTGCTGCTGGAGCTCGAGGTCATTGAGCTGCTGCTCGCGGTCCATCTCGATGATGAGCGGCACAACCAGCACGAGGAACGTCGTCCCCGCGATCCACGCCGCCTTCCCCGTGCTCCGCAGAAGCTTCTTCGCCTTGGCCGCCGCCTCGCGCCCCTGCGCCGCCACGGACGACCGGGAGATGGAAGCCAGGATGCCCTCGCCGCCGCCGCCGCCGCCGCCGCCGCGCTTGCCGATGGCGGAGGAAGACGACATCTTCCGGCGTCCGATGTGACTGGTTTCGGAGTGGGAGCTGCTCTGCTAGGGTTTAGACGGAGCTAGCGGCTTGGGTTGGGTTGGATTTTCCGGCCTCCTACCGTTTTATTCTTCTTATTCCTGAGCAACCGCGCTGCTTGAGATGGGCCTTGTCAGGCCCAATTCACATCTCTCTCTTATTCGGGATGTGAGTGGGATGCACCGTGGGTTAGCTTCACATTGTCCACATCGATCTAAACATTTATGCAAGATATTGCGGTAGCTTGTAAAAGGCTTATGCGGGTAATGCGGCGTTCACAAAACCCATAAAATCTTATAATTTTCTTTTAGTTGAGCTAAAATACAATAGTTTGGGCGTGAAAATTTGTATTTGCTGCTCAATGTTAATGCTCTAAAATACAATAGTTTGGGCATTAACGATGCAAATGTTAATGCTCTACCTCTACTGCTTCTTCTACCGTGCTTTTGCTCTGCTAGTACTAGTATATAAGTCTTATGCTAATAGCCTGATACTACTCCATTGCTTCTTCTCTATTACTTACAAAGAGCGAAAACAATAGCAAGTCATGTAAGAAACGTCATTTCTGGTTCTTAAAAAAGGAAACATCATATCTCTTGTTTTGATTGGAGATCCAATGTTGTTTCCATAGAATATGATGTTCAAAACTTCACTTAATACAGATCACTCCTCTAACAACGGTACCCAGATTTGAGAAGCTTGCACACTGCACTTTCTGCAGAAGACATGAAAAGAACAATCTTATTATCATTGCTTCTGTCGGGGATCGGTACCCTCGCCACATGTAAGCATCCCCCGTGGCCTCGTGGAGGCTTTCCGCGGACCCGGGGGCTCATCTCCGACACAGGAGGTGCTCCCCCGATGGTCGGGCTCGGGACCAGCGAGCTCGAGCTCGGGCACCGCCGCAGGAGCAGGCACCCTCGACCTCGACGCCTCGCCCTTGACCTTGACGCCTCGCCCTCGATCTCGACGCTCCCACGGCCACCAAAGGAAAGGACATCTGTAACATTTTTATTTTTTATCTTGTGTAAAACTCTCCCCTGCGTGAGAATCAGCGCCCTACCTACCCCTGCGTGGGAACTAGGATTCAACAGCTCCCGTCAAGATCTCAACAGCTCCCGTCAGACTCTCAAACGGCTAACGACGACTTCCGAGCCTCCGTCAAATCACCACAAGCTCCTAACGTCGGCCTCGGGACCAAGCAGTGTGGTTCCCCGAGGACTACAAAAGCAACAGGTCGTCCCGACATTGAACAGAGCACAGGGGACAGAACGCAAGACACACAACACCTACCGAGAAGAACGGCACAACACCCCTTTTGCTCGGGCCCTGTCGTTGTACTCTCCCACAGAGTTGCTAATACACCCTTCGCCTCAGGGCAAGACTGGAGTAGAGCTGTGACCCGACCTTGAGGGCTCAAACCAGTATAAACCCCGTGTTCGGCGTCTCTTCTTCGACTACTTCCTTGCGACGCTAGGCGCCTCCGAGCGAGTGCACCTCGGGTCCCGCTCCCGAGCTAACTCCTCGCATCCGCCTTTTTCTTCTGCGATCGACTGTCCCGATCGTCGACAGCTGGCACCCACCGTGGGGCCCGAATTTCGCTCATTCGGAGTTCACTGCTCCAGCGTCGCCAGCTCCTTCGGCTCCGATGACAGCATGTCACCATCAGCAAGGCTGAACCCGGACGCCGTTCCTGAGCGCGAAGGCTCCACCTCCATGTTCTCGCCTTCACTGTTGCCGTGCGAGCGCCTGGCCTTCATGGCCGGCAGCCGCGAGGCAAGCTCGGGAGCAAGTGACGGTGACCCAGAAGCCTCGGAGGAGGCGCGTCGGTCGGTCCGGGTTGCCATCAACCAGGCCATCACCGCCCTCCGACGGGAGGAGCGCGAGGGACTCCACACCTCGTTTGGGCATCACAGCCCTGATCATCAGGACGATCCCAATCGGGAACGTTTGCGGGCCATCGCCCGGGTCATGGCTGATCCTACCCGGGCAAGGACGGTCCTCTTTCGTCGATCCCTTATTGAGGAGCTCGGCAGGGCGGTCGATGAGGTCACCCCCTCACAGCAAGAACGTCGACGACTGCCCAAACCCCTCTCCCTAAGAAGCGACGGCAGTTCGTCCCACGGCCACCGCCGTCCTCGACGTCCGACTCCGTACCCACGGGACAGGGGCTCGCCGCAATCGTCCCCACCTCACCGGGGCGCAGGTCTGATGCGCGGTCATTCCCGCGATCAGCAAAGTGGCGGCAGCGCTCGCTTAAGTAGCAATGCTTCCGGAGGTCTGTCTCCAGACATTTCGCCCAGGCGTCAGAAGGTTCGCAATCATCGCCGCCCTGACGATGCCCTTCCTAACCACCGAGCCCGACGCGGGGTGTGCCGTCGGCTCGAGTTTGATCACCTCGCTGACGGCGATTCCGACGAGAGCGTGGCGACCATGTCGCCCGACCTACGGTTGCCAACAGACTCGCCGACCTTCGCGCGCGCCTGGTCGACGAGCAATTTCACCGCGAGCGGTTCGACGGGACCAAGAACCCCAACGAGTTCCTCTCGATCTACTCCACCATGATCCTGGCAGCCGACGGGGATGAGGCTGTGATGGCCAACTACCTCCCTACCGTCCTGGACGGCGTTGCTCGCACCTGGCTTTTCAACCAGGCTCCTGGCGTCTTCCGTTCGTGGCACCAGGTGCGAAGCGCTCTCCGATCAAACTTCCAGAGCTGCTACGAGCGCCCTGGGCGGGAAAGGGACCTGGACCGCATCATCCAGGGCAAGGGTGAACCTCTCCACGACTTCGTTCGCCTATTCACCCGCGCGAGAAATTCAATCCCAAACGTCTCCAGCGAAGCCGTCATCAAGGCCTTCAAATTCGGCTTCCGGGACTTGTGTCTCACAGAGGACTTGGAGATCACTTTCGACCTCAGTGTCAACAGGCTGTTCCGAATGGCAGAACGCTACGCGGAAGCGGATGACGCCGTCCGTTGGAAGCGCGACTACGACCAGGGTAAGCTTGGCCGCATCCCCGGTGAGCTCGGGACGTCTGCCGCCAAGGCTGCTGGCTCGAACCCGCGTGTCAAGAAGCAAGGGCAAGGTCGCCGCGATGCTGGCGGCCCGCCGCGCGTGGTCACCGCGTCCGACGCCGAGCGCGAGGTAATGGATGTGTGGCAACCTGACCACGATGAACCTCGGCCCCAGCATGGTCAGCCGCGATGTCCAGCGCAGTGTCAACCCCAACCAGGGCAGCGTCGCGCCTCGCCACAACAGGGGCAGCGTCGGGCCGACCTCCAGCGAGGTGATACCCGGCCTCCCACCAACGAGGTGGGCACAGGCACGACCGGACAAATTTTGTGCATTCCACCAGCCGCCGCGCCCACGACTGAGGGGTTGTAGGGCGTGGCAGTTCAAACTGAACGCCTTCTACGATGGGCGTGGGGAGATGCCCACAATCCCGAAGGGGGGCGAGTTGCCCGATGAGGGCGGCGCCCGTGAGGGGCCAGAGGGCCATGACCTGGAGTTCCAGCAGGGCGACCGTCGCGTTGATATGATCTTCGGAGGTTCGTCCGTATACCAATCTCGGTGTGAGCTTAAAAGCGCCGCGTGCACTATGTACCAAGCTTAGGTCGGCAAGCCTGCCGACCAGCCTTGCAAATGGGCCGGCGTTCCGATCACCTTCTCCCAGGGCGACGCTCCCCCAGGGATGTTCAAGGACCTTAAGACTGCCTTGGTCGTCGCCCCGACCATAAGCAACACCGTGGTCGGGAGGGTTACGGTTGACGGAGGGAGTTCCCTCAACCTGCTCTTGGCTAGCATGCTGGACTGGATGCAGATCCTCTGGTCCAAGATCAGGAGCATAGCGGTCCCCTTCTTCGGCATCGTGCCGGGGAGCTCGACCACCTTTGGTGACTCGGCGAACTTCCGCACCGAGCTAGTCACCTTCGAGGTCGTAGATGGCGATCTCCCCTACAACGCTATCCTCGGGCGGCCGGCTTTGATCAAGTTCATGGAAGCGAGCCATTACGACCACCGTTGCATGAAGCTCCGTGGGCCCCAGGGTGTCATAAACGTCCGAGGCAACCTCAAAACAGCGCACTGCTGTGAAGAGAAGGCCCTCGGGATCGCGGGCATGCTCCCTTAGCGGGACCCCGAGGTGGCACAGAAGGACGCCCGCCGAAAGGCGGCGATCCAGCCCGGCCGCCCGACCAAGACCGTGCGGCTCAAGGAGGAGAACCCGGACAAATGTGTCCACCTCGCCGCCCAGCTCATCACCTTCCTCTGCAGCAACAAAAGCACATTCGTATGGGAACCGGCAGACATGCCTGGGTTCCCGAGGGAGGTGATCGAGCACAAATTACAAACGAGGCCTGGATGCAGGCCCGTGCGCCAGAAGTTATGACGTTTATCCCCCGAGAAGGTAGCAATAATCAGGGAGTATCTCGACAAACTCCTGAAGGGCGGCTTCATTTGTGAGGTCGACTACTCCGAACGGCTGGCCAACCCTGTAATTGTACAGAAGAAAGGCAGAAAGTGGAGAATGTGTGTCGATCACACGAGTTTGAATTCGGCATGCCCGAAGGATAACTTTCCTCTCCCACGCATAGATCAGATCGTGGACTCCACCGCCAACGCCAAGATGCTAAGTTTCCTCGACGCCTACTCCGGCTACCACCAGGTCAAGCTCGCGGCAGGCGACGAGGACAAGACGGCCTTCATCACGCCGTTCGGAACCTTCTGCTTCACCACTATGTCGTTCGGCCTCCGCAACACCGGGGCGACGTTCCAGCGGCTGATGTCCCGGACCTTTGACCCTCAAATCGGGCGGAATCTCGAGGTCTATGTTGATGACATCATCGTTAAGAGCTCTTCCGAAACTGACCATGTCAACGACCTCGCGGAGACCTTCGCCAACCTAAACAAGCATGGAGTCAAGCTTAACCCCAAGAAGTGCGTCTTCGACGCAACCTCGGGAAAGGTGCTCGGCTACATGATCGGGGGCTCGGGCGTGGGCCCGAACCCAGAGAGATCGAAGCGATCGAGAGGATGGCCGCCCCAGCGTCTTCAAAGCAGGTCCAATGCCTCGCCGGCCGCATGGCCGTCCTCAGCCGATTCACTCAAGGCTCGAAGAGCGTGGGCTGCCATTCTTCAAGGACTTGCGCCAGCATTGGGGTTTCGAATGGACCCCGGAAGCCCAGCAGTCCTTCGACGAGTTAAAAGCGTATCCCTCGAGCCGCCCGCTGCTCACGACCCCGTAGCCGGGCGAGGCGCTGCTGCTCTACCTGGCGGCCATGGCGTAGACCATCAGCTTCGTCCCGTCGGCAGCAGCTTTCGAGGGCTGGCGTCCTCATTATCACCCCTCAGGGAGATCATCTGAAGTACGTGATTTGCTTCGGCTTTCTCGCAACCAACAATGTCGCAGAATACGAGGCCCTCTTGGCCGGCCTTCGGGCGTGCAAATCGCTGGGTGTGTGCCGGCTGGTCGTGAGGGTAGATTCTCAACTCGTCGTCAACTAATACAACAAAGACTACCAATGCTCAGAGCCGTTAATGGCAAAGTACCTCGCCAAGGTACGCAAGATGGAGAAATGGTTCAAGAACCTTGAGATCGGGTACGTTCCCAGGAAGGACAACTCTGGTGCGGATCTCCTGTCCAAGCTTGGGTCGTTCGACGACGAGATTCCGTCGGATGTCATCCTCAAGACCCTGCCAGCCCCGACCGTCGACGGCCCAGAAGACTCAGTGGCCCTCCTCGAGAGCGTTCCATCGTGGATGGACCCAATTGTCAAGTTCCTCAACCTCGATGAACTCCCGCCCGATCCAGCTGAGGGCAGCCGGCTCAAGCGCCGTGCGAGCTTGTACGGGCTCGTCGATGGACAACTGTACCGACGGGGCGCCCTGGGCGTCCTCGCCAAGTGCATCACTCCGGAGGAAGGTAAACACTTGCTTAACAACATCCATTCGGGCCTCTGCAGTGCTCATTCTTCTTTCAGGACTATGGTCGGAAAGGCGTTCCGGATGGGATTCTACTGGCCGACGGCGCTCCAAGATACACGGGACATCGTCCGCGCCTGTCGAGCTTGCCAGTTCCATGCCCGGAAGGCTCACCAGCTGGCTTACGCCCTCCAGACTATCCCCCTTGCCTGGCCATTCTCGACCTGGGGCCTCGACATCCTCAGCCCCTTCCCGCGGGTGGTCGGGGGGAAGAAGTTCCTATCTGTCGCCATCGACACCTTCACGAAATGGGTCGAAGCCGAGCCAGTCTCGGCCACCACGACCCAGGCCGCGGTGAGGTTTCTCTGCTCATTTGTAGTCTCAAGGTATGGGATCCCTTTTTGGATCATTACCGACAATGGGACGCAGTTCACCAGCAAGCTATTCCGAGAATACTGTGAAGACAGGGGAACCAAAGTCTGCTACACCTCGGTAGGTCACCCGTAGAGCAATGGAGCGGTCGAGCGTGCCAACGGGCAAATCGTCCAAGGCGTCAAGAAGCGAGTTTTTGACGAACACGAGCGCCGAGGCCAAGGCTGGGTGGACGAGCTTCCCACCGTCCTCTGGTCCATCCGGACCACACTGAGCCGGGCAACAGGGTCGACCCCCTTCTGGCTCATCTTTGGTTCTGAGGCCGTCCTACCCCCGAGGTCACGCTGGGCTCCGCCAGGGTCCACTCAGTCAACCAAGTCGACCTCGAGCAAGAGCGGTCCCTCGACCTCGCCCTGACAGAGGAGGTAAGATGCCATGCTCTGCTGTGGTCGGTGCATTACCTGCAAACACTTCACAGGCATGCCTCCTGATCGGTATGATCCAGAGGGCTCCTTGTTGGAGACTTGGTCCTAAAGCGAATTCAGGACCGGTACGGCGCCAACAAGTTATCCCGCTATGGGAGGGCCCCTATCGCGTCGTCTCAGCAAGCCAGATGGGTGCTTACCGGCTGCCCATGCCCGACGGTCGAGAGCTCGCGAACTCGTGGAACATTGACCAGCTTCGAAAGTTCTATGTTTGAACTCTGCCTCTCGCTTTCATGATGAAATGCTTTTACTTTATCATCCATGATTGCGCCATTTTTTATATCTCTTTGTATCCCGAGCAAGTGAGTATCCGGGTTGTGATCCGAGGGTTCACCCCCGGGGGAAGTCGAGCCAGCTGTAAGCCGATTCTCATCGCGTCACGGCTCCCCTCCATAGCAGGGTCTGGCCTGGCGATCACGCCCGTGAATCCCTCGACCTCGGGATACGATCTGGCCCCCTCTCCTTTTTGCTCGAACAAAATCGTGGTCTCGAGGCACGCCTCAGGGGGCTGAGTCCGCGGTAAGCTGACTCCCGTCGCAGTAAGCCGATCGTCCCCCCGTAGCAAGGCCTGTGCCCGAGACCGCCGTCGGTAAGCGTTTCGAGCTAGGGGACCGGTCTGATCTTTTGTTTACTGCAAGCATGTTTTATCTTTGTGCGCATAACACCCTGACTGCTCTCCCGCGTCTGGATGATCGCCATCTCAAGCATAATCTGCGCCCGCGCGTCACTTGATCAGGCCCGGTGTAAGATTCCTGTTTACCTATGCTAACACCTCTCTTACGTCTCAGGGGGCGCGACGCCAGGTCGCGTTCTCGAGGCTCGTCTTCGGGATCGAGCCTACGGTAAAGCAGCCTACGTCGGGGTAAGCCAACCACTCCCTTGCGTCGAGCCTCGGGCCAAAGGGCTCCGCCTGGTAAGCAACCCGCGCCCGGGACCCAGCTTGATGTCTTTTCCGCAAAGTTCTCCTTCGTTAATTACCAGAATTTATGTGCCCCCGCACCGCGAGTGACGCGAGCATGAGATATTATCACAGGGATCGCCTCCAGGGGGTCATAGCCAGCTGTAAGCTGATTCTTATCGCATCTCAGCTCCCCCTGTAGCAGAGCTTGGACCTAAGATCGCGTCGAGAGCTCCCGAACCTCGGGGTGCCCTGGGGTTTTTTTCTTAGCATCTATATCTGTGAATGTTTTCCTTTTTGCACCCCGCGTGCCTTGGCCTCGGGTCGCGGTCTCTCGGTTCGCCTTGGGGATGTCCCGGTCGCGGTAAATCAATCTTTATCGGGGTAAGCCGACCATCCCCCCGACAAGCCAACTTGGAGGCCATCCTTAGGGGGCACCCCGAGCCTGATGACGATTCCCGGGATTGGCGGACATGGACTCTAGATTCACCTCTAGGGATGCTTCGGCCGCAGTAAGACGATCTGTATCACAGAAAGCCGGCTATTCCCCCGCAGTAGGTTCGGATCAGAGACATCCCTCGGGGAAGCTCCGGACTCGATGCATTCCCGAGTTTGGCTGCCTCGACCCGACGCCCCAAACCTAGGCTAGCCCGAATGCTCCCGAACTCAGCCATTTCGACCTAACACCAAGCCTGAAGCACTCCCAGGCTCGGAGGTCACGGATTTCTAAGAATATCCTCCGGGGTTGCTCTATTCCCCCGTTGAGTGACTTTAATGGGAGGCCGCCCTGCCGAGGGAGCCCCTGAGCTCGAGTGTCGCACACTCGGCCGTTTCGACCTAACACCGAGCCTGAAGCACTCCCAGGCTCGGAGGTCGCAGATTTCTAAAAATATCCTCCAGGGTTGCTCTATTCCCCCATCGAGTGATTTTAATGGGAGGCCGCCTCGCCGAGGGAGCCCCTGAGCTCGAGTGTCACACACTCGGCCGTTTCGACCTAACATCGAGCCTGAAGCACTCCCAGGCTCGGAGGTCGCAGATTTCTAAGAATATCCTCCGGGGTTGCCCTATTCCCCCGTCGAGTGATCTTAGCGACTATTCTCCCGTCGCGTGATTTTAATGGCAGTTCCTCTGGGGATGTTCTGACCACAGTCTCGGCCATCCCGACTTGGCCCCGTGGATTCAGGTTTGTCCTCGATCAAAGGCATTTCTAGCAACCTAACTCTATCGTGGGCTCCTTTTCCAGGTCGAGAATATCGGATGGACTCCGAGTCCCGACGGCCAACCCGAACGCCCCAAGCCGCTGGCTAAGGCAGGATGGCAAGGCAAGGGCCAAAGTCTCGAACTGGGTCACGAATTTTTGGCTAAGTCCCGGATTTCTGGCTAAGTCTTAGATTGCTAGCTAAGCCTCGAAAAGGCATTCGACCTCGAGCAAGGATTTCCGGCTAAATCTCGAAGAAGACATTCAAGCAAGATGTATTCAAATTCAGACAAAAAGGGAGTTTTATTCCTTCTAATCAAAACTTACACAAACTACTTTTACATAGGGCTCGAGTCTCCTAGCCCCTTTTTCCTATCTGCTAACCTATCTACAGGTCAGCCATCTCCCGCGCGAGTTTCTCCTGCTCGAGCGCGGCGACCTTGGCCCTCAAGGCCAACGTCTCGGCTTTGGCGTTGGCAACGTGGCTCCACTCCTCCTGGAGCTGGGCCAAGGCGCTCTTCCCCACCCGAGATGCTCGCCCGAGCTTCTCCTCAAGCTCGGCCACCTTCACTTCGAGCTCGGTGGAAACCTTCGGGGGAGCAGCAGAGAGCTCCGCGACTTGTTTGTGGAGCATCTCTGCCTCCGCGCGAGCATTTTCAATGACCTCCGAGGCCATCGCGCGATCACCAGCGAGAGCTTTCTCGGCCTTCTTGCGGATACTTGCGAGGGTCTCGGCTGACCATTTTTGCTCGGCCTCGACGGCCCTCGAGATCTCGATGGCGTGCTCGGCCTTCAGCTGCTCGACCTCCTCCTCCGTCCGCGCTATGTTCTCCTTGAGGCCGAGGATGTACTCCTCGCGCTCCTCGACCAAGGAGCACAGTGCCCGGAAGCGATCAGCATGGGTATGCAGGGTCCCGAGCCCTTAGGCGACCTGGTCCAAGCCCTGAAAAGACGCGAGAAATGTCACAATGGCCTCGCGAACATGAAGCGAACCGAAAAGAAGGAGGATGGGCTCGAAATCAACTAACCTCCTGGAGGTGCCCTTCGAGCCTCGCACGGGCGGAGCACAGAGATGACCCATGTCCCCTGTAGACCCCTCCGGCGCTGGGTCGGCGGCGCCGACATGGGCAATAGCCTGAGCCGCCTCGTGCGAGGCACGGAACAGCACGGGTGGGGCCGAGCCTGCCAAAGAAGACAGAGTTACTCGGAAGGCCAAGGCCCAAAAGCAAAGTAATAACCAAAGAGGGGGTGGTGGTGCCGTACCTGATGCCCCGAGCTCGTCGACGCTCGTGAGAACCGTCTTGCCCTCGGCCGCCTCGGGCCCGACGGCGTCGACTCCCGCTGTTGCCTCGGTGGTATCAGCCTCGCCCGTGGCCTCGCCCGGGGCGGCGACCGGCTCGGGGGCTCCCTGGTCAGACGCCCCGCCCGAACCGCCCTCCACGAACGTCGCGTCATGCCGGGGGTGCTGCGGCCTCGCTCGGGGGACTAGGAGGTAGTCCCCCGCGTCCTCTTCCTCGTCCTCAGACTCGCCTTGAACAACAGTCAGAATCTATGACGAGAAAGACCCCTAAGGCTCACCAAAGAAAAAAGGGGGAAAAGGCCTGCACTCCCGGGTTAAAAAAGAAGAAAAAAAAGAGGGGCATAAAAGTACCTGAGTGACGAGCCTCCGCCTCCTAGGTGGCGGGGGCGTGGCACGACGCCCCGCCCCCACGGCGGCTGAGGGAGTGTCTTCCCCCCGAGCATCCTGCGCTTGCAGCACCGGACGCGGGCTCGACTGCAGCCACTACCTGCTCTTGCTGCAGTGAGAAGGAAGAAGGGTCAAAGGAGAAAGACGATTGGAAAATGACGAAAAGTCAAGGTCGCCCCCGAACACCCCCGGGCTCGGTAAAAGTGACCTACCATTATGCGGTCACCCCACTCGATGTGGGGCTTCTTGGCGGCCTGGCCTGGGGCGTCCGGGGTAGGCCTTTTGGCAGTCCTCTTGCCCTTACCCAGCCCGAGCAATAGCAACAGGCGCCTCGCCGTCTCCAGCAGCTCCTGGCTCTCCTGCAAGGCTCAACGAGATCAAGGTAGGCCCAGGTCCAAATCAAGTCCAACAGAGGAATAAGAAGAAGATTACCTCGCTGCGCCGCCTCAAGATGTTCTTGGGGACGGGGTCGTCGAGGGTATAGGCATGGGCCACCTTCCCAAACGCCTCCTGAATGCGCCACGACCCACGACTCCGCCGGGGCTGCAGGAGAAATGAAGCAAGATGGAAGGTGGTCAAAAAAAGAGCTCGCCCGAGCTCGGGAGAGAATAAGGTGACCATATACCTTTGGCACTTTCCTGAGTAGGGTCGTCCCTCCCTCGGATCTCGAAGAACGGGTGCACCCTCTTCTGCAGAGGGGACACCCGAGCCCGAAGATAGTCTACGACCACGGCCTAACTGGTCAGGCCGCGCGTCGTGCAGACGTGGATGGTTGTGACGGCCTCTTGGTCGGTCGCCGAGTCCTCAGGTTCTGGTGTCTCGCGCTTGCTGTCCACGACGATGCCATTGTACGCAAGCTCGCACCCCTCGCCTTTCTTCAGGTAAAACCACCTCTCCATCCACGGCCCGAGGGAGTCTCGGGTCGGGACTTGAAGAAAGGTGCAGGGAAGCCCAGTCTGCAGCCAGAAATAAAGGCACCCGACGACAGGGTCCTTTGAGGTACGGAACAAAGAATAAAAACGAAAAAAGAGAGAGGGGGTGGGAAGGATTCCAAGGAACCCCTCACAGAGATGCGAAAAGATAGAGAGGTGGAGAATGGAGTTCGGCACCAGATTGACAAGCTCGATCTCGCATTGCGCGAGAACAGCAGCCAAGAAGTCGCTCTCCGGGGTCCGCAGCCCGAAGAGCGTGTACTGCTCCGTGCTCATGATATCATCCTCCCGAGGGTGCGGCTCGACCTCTCCAGCCGCCGGGAGCTGCCAAGTCGCAGGGTCCAGGAGTCCCAGCGCCTCAATCTCCCTCATCCTCTCGGTGGTCAAGGTGCTTTTCCCCGAACTTGGCCATGGCACTCGGAAGAATCAAGACGAGTCGGGGGGAGAAAAGGGCGACAAGCAGAGAGGCTAGGACACAGCGTAAGGGTGAAGGACTTTAGAGGTATGCGGCTTCAAGCTTTTAAAGGAGCCCGATCTCTAACAGCTAGCGTCAGTTGCTCCTCAAAAGGCGCGCCGAGACTTTCGGGCAGAGAACATGAAGCGCCACGGTCGTGTCTCCTCGAATCCCCCCTGGGGACCAGAGGTGTCGCACCTCGTGTCCGCCGCCCTTTACGTCTGGACACGAGGCGCTGAAGACCGTCTCCTCGAATACCACGCGGGGAACCGAGGCGACGGGAATCAGATGTCCGACAGGACACGATCTCCTATTTAATGCCGGAAATACGAAGGGGCATGTTCGAAGCGACCACGACATAGGTCCTTGGAGGGTTCTGGCGTGCAAGGTCGGCCTCGGGGGCTGCCGAGCTCGGCCAGAAGGTCAATCCCTTCTCAAGAGACAATCAGACTCAAGGCTGCCCCAAGCTTCAGGGCCGTCCCTTGAGCCTCGGGGGCTAGCTGTCGGGGATCGGTACCTTCGCCACGTGTAAGCGTCCCCCCGTGGCTCGTGGCGGCTTTCCGCGGACCCGGGGGCTCATCTCCGACCCAGGAGGTGCTCCCCGACGGTCGGGCTCGGGACCAGCGAGCTTGAGCTCGGGCACCGCCTGTAAGGACCCGAATCCACCGATTCGAACCCACTGTGTTTACCGCACTAGTCCCAGGATCAACGCTAGTGCACACAGCTCAACATCGGTACATATCATATCATACTCAACGATAATAGAATAATACCCATTTATTGATATAGCTAAGTGTATGATCTTATGACCGACTTACATTATTAAGCCATGCAGGGCAAGACTGGAAATATAAGCTAAGAATTAAGCAGCGGAAAGTAGAAAACGTAGATAGCTCATCAGCTCACCACAGGCAACCTACAAGGCTCGGACCCTAATGACTCGTGTCCTCTTGGAACTCCTCCTCAAACACAGGTTTAGATTCTTCTACTGTTGATTATTGTTGTTGGCAAGGGTGAGTACTTAAAGCACTCAACAAGTTGTGCACAGAATGCAATTCTATGTAACTATATGTAAGGCTTATTCCAATAGATAGGTTATCATGGCTATTTTGCAATAAGCAGCATTTATGAACAAATACAATAAATAGATTGTAAAGACTGTAAAACAAATAACAATAAATAGATTCAGCATTTCTGAAGTAAACCAAGTTTCCAATTCTAAGTCAAATTCCATCTTCCACATGGCATTCCGCCATCCCAACCAAGTTGTCCATTTAATTAAGCTAACCCTTAACTGTAATTCCCGAGCATTGCTCAATACTGCGAGCACGGCTATCCGAATAGTTTCACACTTTGCAGAGGTTATGCACTTTACCCACGCGATACAACCAAACACCACCAAGGCGAGTGATTATAACAAAGCCTTTCAATGCGCTGGCTTAACCCGGTACCACCCGCTATGGTTTCAACACAGGTGGGACTGGTTACCACATCCAGGGCCCCCCTCTTGCGCCATGTGAATTTCTCCATAACTCGGGAACTCACACCGACCAAGATAGTACCAAAATTAAGACATTGCAAATTAATCAGCTAGGCTGGCCCACACCAGACATGTGGATGCATGATTGACTCAGGTCAAAGGCTTGCAAGGTTAAGTCCTTAGAGTGATCAAGGCAAGACATCTACATACCCTCTGCCCATCGGGCCCACCTTGGCATACTCGCCCCTTGTCACTTGCCCCAATCTAAGTGAATATCCTTCAAGTTGATTACCAAGCACCACGTGCCATCAACAATTCAACATCGTTGCGTGACATTACTCGCCACAACAACTCAATCTCATCGTGTCATCCCACATGACACACAAGTTCATAACATCGTTCCATATTCCATTAGTCAAGATTAATTATCCATGATTCAATCACATGTGATGACGTGGCATGGCTAAGCAACTAATACAGTCTAACCATCCCATGTTGATTATTATTACTAACCAACTATAATGAACCAATCTAGGGTGACAATAGATCATGGCATACAATGACAAGGTAGGGTATATAAGTCAAGTGGGTAGATTAACTAGATTCCAATTTAAGTTGAAACAATTTGTATACTTGAAATACTATGCAATAGAGTAAAACAATATAGCAATTTTATAAACTTGGGTTCAACATGATCAAAGCACAACTTGCACTGGAATAGGTCCTCATCTTGATGGAGCTTGCTCTTGAGTCATTGGATCTTCCTCGGCGTCGCACAATTCAGCGTCTCAGCGTCTAGAAGGAGAAAAACAAATAAATACCAAAAAGAGAAAGCTGAACTCCAAAATCAAATAAAATTTACCATTAAATAGATCTCAATTTTAAAATTTTTAGAAATTTGAATCACTCAAATCAGAGTTAAAATGCTCGCTCAAAACTCAAATCTGGCGTCGGTTATCGGCGTAGCTCTTTTGCCTTAGTGCGCTATTTTCAACCTCTCTCGATCATTGCAACTTGATTTTACGCTTCCTCGAGAATATCGGGCCGAACACGACGCTTTCTGTTTCATTCGACTTAACAGTCACGACAAGCATGTCCGTACAATGCCTCAAGCGGTGACATCTGCAAGCTAGCTTGATAGCTATTATTGTAACTAAATTACGCATCGGCAAACATTTGTCCCAAGATGTAGCATAAGCTAAAGCACAAGCTCTCAACATATCTTCCAAAATCGGTTACCCTTTACAGCCGACCATACATGCGGGTGATATGCTTTACTGAAATTCAGGCGAGTTCCCATTGCTTCATGCAACTTGTTCCAAAATCTTGAGGTAAATTGGGTACCTCTATTTGACACAATTTTCCTGGGCACTCCATGCAAACATACGACCCTTGACATATACAGCTCTGCTAAATGATCTCCTGAGTAGGTGGTCTTCACCGGGATAAAATGAGCAACCTTGGTCAGGCGATCCACAATGACCCAAATAGAATCATAACCTCTACGAGTCTTAGGTAAGCCGGTGATAAAGTCCATACCAATTTCCTCCACTTCCATTCGAGAATTTTCAATGTTTGTAACAAACCGGTGGTCTTTGGTGCATGACTTTTACTCTCGACATACATCGCATAGAGCAACATGCTCGACCACCTCACGCTTCATATTAGGCCACCAAAATCTCTCTTTCAAATCTTGATACATTTTGGCACTTCCGGATGAATTGAGTACTTAGAATCGTGAGCTTCCTCAGAATCGGTTCTTGACTCCTTTTTATCGGTACACAAATTCGGCCTTTGAAGAACATGGTTCCCTCTTTGTTGGCGTTTGAGCAAGCAAGTAAATTTGTAAAGTCGGAAAGGCCACGCGTTCCCGATCCTGAATGGTTAGACTCGAGAGCCCAAGGTGTATCTTGGTTCGGGCGAAAGTCCCTACCCCATTCATTCGGTGGTGTTGTATTGCCTTAGAGTGCAGATAGTACTACGCGTTTACAAGTGAGGTTGAGGCTTGAACACAAAAGTGTTCGTAAAGACCTAGCGAGAAGAGGAGATCTCAAAAGCGGCGGGCACATACTCTCACACTCTTCTTACGTACTCGCACCTCCCTCTCCAGAGGCCCACGCCTCCTTTATACGATTGGAGGGGCAGGTTACATGGGAAGTTGGGAGAGGGGCGGATGAGAAAACCTATCAGGAGCATTAGTCCCCGCTTGGTGATTGGTCATCGCCCGGTTGCCCACGCCGGGTCGGTAGTCTGGTGGGCCAGGCGATTGAGTTCTTGCGTCGGAAATGGCGCGCATGCCTTACGTGAGCCTAACGATAGTTGGCATTGCGATGTATGGCGTTAGTCTTTGCCTCGGGAGAGCGTGCCTTCGTATTGTCGTGGTGGTTGATGGGGCCGGAAGCTTGACTTGGCCATTATACCATCTCGGAAAAGAGCCACTGCTCTCGTCTGATCGCTTGATCGATCCCTTCCATGGGGCACATGGCCAATGGCTGGTGGAGGCTCGTCGTGCGTATTTTTGGCTTAGGTTGCCTTAGCTTGGTCGGGATTGGGGGATCCCGACTGCCGTGTGGTCGAGAGCCCTACTTGGTCGAGGCACGCTTGTCCCAATCGGTCGGGGGCAGGCGTCCTTAGTAACCCGCAGTACTTTGGTCGGTGGGGGCACAGTGAAGCTCGTTAGGTCGGGCTGGGCTTGGGGCGACCGCTTGTCACCACTGGGCGTTAGGGTACCTGGTATGAGTATTCGTCGATAGCCCGAACCCCGAGCGAGTTCGTCGGATAAGGTTGGGGGTTGAACTTGATGCTGACGGTGATCGGGCCGGGCATTGCTCGGTCCGGCAAGTAGGTCGGCGGAGTTTCGCCAGTGTGCTAACGCATCGAAGCGGCTGCCGGAGCGTGGCGAAGGCATTGAGCCATGGAAGCTTTTAATCGCCGTTTGCGCCGGCGTATGGCTTATCGCGCTTTGGCCGTCACGTCTTCTTGGCGACCTCGGGTTACGGTGAAGGGCGCCGTTTTCTGTGCTCGCATTTATTTTAGAGCGTTCGATCTCCCTTTGTTTGGGTATATATATATAAGAGGTGCCAGCTTACTAGAACAATTGTCCCTCAAACCAAAGTCCTCTTCGTAATCCTCGAAATGGCTTGAGGCATCCGCGATCTTGACTTTGTAATGATGTCGAGGTGGAGGAAGAAGATCCATGGCGAGCTGCTGAGGTGAATGACGACCGGCGATGACCAAGCTCGGGGAGGAGGAAGAAACCGTAGTAGCCAGTTATCGCCCCCGTCGGCCATTGCTCGAGGCCGTTCAAACTCAAGGTGGTAAGGAGGCCCTCTTAGAGGTGATGGCGCGGCCTTGCGCCCTTGTCTGTGGCGGCGGACTCGGGGTTAGTAGCCGTCGGTGCGGCCGCATGTATAGCGAGGATGCTCAAGATATGATACTTAGTCTTGAAATAAGCTCCACCATATCATGTAACTGCGTAGTGTTGAACTGCCGGGTACCTTATGTAATATTGTAAAGTTCGAGCTGTTGGCCAATAATGAAATCTCCTTTTCCTTTATGAATGTCTTTGCGATGAGTTTGTCTCGGGCGCTCTTTTAAATAACGGCCCTCGAGCAGGCAATCGATCGATGATCGCTCTTTCTGGATGGCGACGAGCGTCGTAGCAGGACCGTGCCTTAGTCGTGAGGGCGCCCGAGATGCCTCTCCGTGAGGTTGGGTGTCAGTGCTCGTTAACGTCGTAGCTAGGCCGTGCCTTGGTGGAGGGGACGACGGATGCATCTGTGAGGTGGGTATCAGAGTGCTCGTTTAAGGTCGTAGCTAGACCGTGCCTTGGTGGCGAGGGACGACGGATGCCTCTCGTGAGGTTGGTGTCAGGAGTGCTCGTTTAACGTCGTAGCTAGGCCGTGCCTTGGTGGCGGGGCGACGGATGCCTCTCGTGAGGTTGGTGTCAGAGTGCTTTCGTTTAACGTCGTAGCTAGGCCGTGCCTTGAGTCGGCGGGGGCGACGAGATGCCTCTCCGTGAGGTTCGGGTGTCGAGTGCTCATTTGCGTCGTAGCTAGGCAAGTGCCTTGGTGGCGGGGGCGACGGATGCCTCTCCGTGAGGTTCGGTGTTCGAGTGCTCGTTTAGCGTCGTAGCTTGGCCGTGCCTTGGTTGGCGGGGGCGACCAAATGCCTCTGTGAGGTTCGGTGTCGAGTGCTCGTTTAACATCGTGGTTAGGCCAGTGCCTTGGTGGTGGGGCGACAGATGCCTCTCCGTGAGGTTCGGGTGTCAGAGTGCTTGTTTAACGTCGTAGCTAGGCCGTGCCTTGAGTCGGTGGGACGGCGGATGCCTCTCCGTGAGGTTGGGTGTCAGGAGTGCTCGTTTAACGTCGTTAGCTAGACGGGTGCCTTGAGTGGTTAGAGATGGCGGATGCCTCTCGTGAGGTTCGGGTGTCAGAGTGCTCGTTGCGTCGTAGCTAAACCGTGCCTTGGTGGCGGGGGCGACCGGATGCCTCTCCGTGAGGTTCGGGTGTCAGTGCTTTCGTTTAATGTCATAGCTAGACCGTGCCTTGGTGGCGGGGGCGACGGATACCTCTCGTGAGGTCGGGTGTTCGAGTGCTCATTTAGCGTCGTGGTGGATGGCGCTCTTTTTACGTCGTGGTGGGCGTGGGGCATCCATCGAGTCCTCGTCGGCGAGGTAGCTGCGGAAGGTGGCGCCGTCTATCCCCGCGTATCGCCCGTCGCGGTGTGGGACTGGAGGGGTTGGCGGCAGCGTTTACGCGTTGGTTTGAGCAGGTGCTCGTGGAGCTAAATAACGGGTGGTCAGTGGGTCTGGAGGTCCGCCAAGGGACCCGCCGAACGGACGGTCCCAGTAGGTGTCCGGCCCGTTGTTGGGCGACCCATAAAACCTTTCTTTACTCGATCCGTGTCGTACCACAGGTCGTCCGCCGACCCGAGGCACGGCCTGGTATCACCTATCGATGGGCTCCGGGAGAGTGTGAAGTATGGTCTCGGGGCGAGTTTTGGCGATTGGGCGTCGTCGGCCCAACTAGAGGCCAGCTGGGGCACGCCTCGCACTCGCCCCTCACTCGATTTTTCGTGAGGCGGCCTTATACCTGCAGGTGGGATCGACGCTAGAACCCATGACTTTAATTTGGGCCTGGCGTGAGCCATCGAGCTCTAGCCGTTTGGGGCCTCGGCAACCCAAGGGCCCTCGCCGCGCCCGGGGCAACCGTCCTAGCCAAAGCGGAGACCAAGAGGTCTCGGGATCGCAGCCAGCGGTGTCTTCTGATTCTTGCGGTCTTATCGGGTTAAATCGAGAGGAATTGGAAGCAGGCGTTACCTAGCACAGCGGGGCGAGGCGTGCGCGCGACACCTGCGAGGTGTACGCGATTAGCGCCCGCTCGGTGGCAGGCACGGCAAGCGAGGCGTGCGCGGCGCTTCGCGCGAGGAGGTGTCTTATTATTGGTGTCGCAGCAGCGGCGTCTGTTTGGCTAAGCGTCACTTGGCTCCTATAGATAAGTGCGGGGCATTTGAGTAAACCCTTGCCCTTGCCTTCCCCGTCTTCCCCATTTGCTGCATCGAGAAGAAAAACGCAAGAGCAAAGAGAGAAAAAAAGGAGGAACCTCCAACTTTCTCCTCATCTTCTCACCACTTCTCTCGGAGATGTCGTGGCGTGTGCTCCATCCCGAGCCAGCCCGGCGCTGTTTGGTAAAGAAGGGTTCTGCCTCGTGAGATATCTCGAGGTGGAAGTGCCGGCCAGGGCGCCGCCCCGCTCGAGGGCGGCGAGTCGTGGTGCCGCCTCTCTTCTTGGCGTGGATTGGGCTCAGCGCACCCATTCGATGCGGGCTTACGCACCATTACGGCGGAGTGCATCATCTCAAGCCAGCGGGGTCCTTCATATCGCCATCTTCATCACACTCTGTGAAGCCTTCTTGAGGATTGAGCCCCAGCGGCGTGAGCATTTCTTCGAGCCCAGCGAGGAAGACAAATCCTCGGATGTATCGGTGCTGTCGGTGGTGTGGCTTTCAGTGCGCATACGGGGCCAGCCTTGATTATATTGGCGTGAAGCGCCATCGTCAGCAGGGTGGCACTCAGTGGCTTCGCCAGAACTTCGGGGGCGGCGCTCGGCTACCACGGTCGGCTCCACGGAGATGAAGCCCTCATGGAAATGGGGGCGAGCGGAAGGAAAAGGAAAGTGGAGGTGATATGACGGACGGATCAAGGCCCAAAAGAAGCGGGGTCTTCTTGGTGGCGTCGTTGTCGCGGCGCATTCATGAAGATCTGCGTCACGACCTCTCATGGATCATTTGTTCCCAATGTTCAAATTTGAGGACGATCGACAGAAACAAGGATAATGGCGGAGAATCCCCTCGTCGGAGGTCGGTATGGTATCGCCCGTTATGGGCGGAGCGTGACGAGGTGGTCGCGGCCACCCGAGCCGTTCGGCTCGAATCTGCCGAACTGGTAATTTGAGTGTAGCTTTCTTTCTCCTTTTTCTTCTCCCCTCGGTGTTGGCGTTTTGCACGATCGAGTTTTACGCTCCCTAGGGCTCGGCGGGATGGTCTCCGAACGCTTCTTTGCCCGGGAGATGGAGCGAGGCGAGCTGCGCAAAGTTTCTTGTGATTAGTGAGCGCAAGAAAGCATAAAGAGGAGAAGAGGAGCGTGGGAGAAGGAGCATGCGGCAAGCGCGCAGGGAGGCGTATCGGAGACCAACTGCTGCGAGGTTGACCTCCGCCGGCGGTGATGGAAGCGGCGGAGATCCGTACCACGAATATCTGTCGTCTGGCAGGCCGTGAGGATCCGTCGAAGTCGGCGTGGAGTGGCGCACAAGTCACAACGCCGTACCCAAGCGGAGATGTCGGTCGGATTGTCCTCGGGAATGAAGCCGGCTTCGCCCCGTAAGGAGGACCAACGAAGAAGCGCGGCGCGCGTCCGGTCGGCGCGATAAGTGCCTTTCTTGACTTTGGTGTGATGGGGTTATGCGGGCAATGTTCTGCGTCGCCCATGGCGCGCGATGATTACTCGAAGCGATCGCAGCTGCGACCCAAGCTTAACATCGGCCGACCGGCGAGGAAGCGAACGCAGTCGAGAGAGCGCCGCTCGACGGTCGGTCATGGCAGCGGCGTCGGGCTGTCGGTGGAAGCGGGCGGCAGTTCGGTCGGTGGTCAGGGCGGAAGGCGAAATAGCCCGATCATCCTCGCGGCCGGTCTCCTCCTTTAGTCGAGGAGGTCGGAAGTACGCGCCGCCCGCTAGAAACCCGCCGGCGGATGCGGTCCGGCTCCGGCGGTGGTGACCCCACCGCCCGAGGCGGCCAGGTGGAGGCGATCGAGTCGGTCGATCCTTCGAGTCGCGAGGAGTGCGAGTGACCTCCTGGCGCATAGCGGCCGGGGCTGGCGGCTCGACCTGCGCCCGCCTATGCTAACTTGGCGGTGGGCGGCCAACTGTGAGCCCGACCATCTCGATGGAGCGACTGGCGGAGGAGCAGCAGTGGGGCGTCGCCGAGATGGTATCAAGTGCGCCCTTGGCGAGACGAGGCGGATCGGGAGGACTGGCTCTCGCCCTCGAGTTCAGCGAGCCTTTGGACACGATTCTGAAGCAAGATTCTTCCAGTGCTGGTAAATCGTTGAGATTTGTCTCTTGTGACTTTTGGTAGTTAAATCGTGAGCTAATGGAGTATTGCGCCTTCGGTGCTGCGTGCCGCTCGAGGACAAGTCGCGGTTCATCAAGCGTGCTGTTGGAGCTAGCCCGTAGAGAGGCGTCTTGACCAGGCTCGCCCAGCTGCGCGGCCTTCCGGAGAGCTCTGGGCCGTGAGCAAAAGCGGAGGAGGCTCGCGAGGCTAGCTCGATCATGAGTCTGCGAGGAGCATCGAGCAAGCGATCTTTGGGCTGCGGTGTGACTTCGAATCCCTCTTGGCGAAGCGGCGATGCCAAGAGATCTGGCCGTGGCAGGAAGCGGCTTCTTGTGATCGGGCGGCCGACCTTGGCGAGTGACCCAGGTCGGGAGGCTGCCAAGCTAGTGCGGCCTTGCCTTGAACGCCAGTGAGGCCAGCCGTCGGTGGCCGATCTTGCGATTGGAGAGCCGGCGGCGGTAAGGCTATGATCTTTATGTTGACTCTGCATCGATGGTTTGTGGGCGCGTTCTCGACCGACCCGACCTGAGTTGCGAAAAGAGCCTTGGTAGCGAAGTGGGCGCGGAAGGGCATCTGTAGGCTCGTGGCCCGGCCGGTCACGGCGTGGGGCAGCTTGATGCGGCTGAAGGGCCGGGTGGCGGACCGAGTTGGCCGTAGGGTGGAGGCCCGCCGGAAGGTCGGCGAATGTCTGACAGGTGCTCGGGCAAGTGCGAACTGGCGCACTTGCCACCGTCTTTGGCTCGAGTCGCGGGAACACGTCGAGAGTCGCTTGATATTTGTGGGTGCGCTTGGAGCCTCCTCGGCGTTAGTCAACACCATCTCCCATTACGATGGCATCGACCTCGCGGTCTTTGGCGCGGTGTTGCGGGAATCGGACCGGCGATGAGATCGTGAGGCTCGAGCTCAAGTCGAACCACTGCTCGAGAGATCGCCGACCACATCTCGTGTAGTGCCTCCAAAAGAATAGGGAGAAGTTAGATAAGTCCCCTTTATTGTAAAGACTATTGTATGTAAATAATCTTAAAACTTAGCAAGTTCGGTATGCCTCTTGCCCTCTTTTATGTTGTGGTGGCGTGATGACCATAGCTTTAAGGACATTGGGGTGCAAGCTTATCGTGGGTCGAGTCACTCGAGAAGAAGCGAAGAGGATAGGAACTTGGCTCTGTGACATTCACGCACTTGTGAGGATAAGTGTTCCGTGACCAAAGGTTGCTCGCTCGTGCACTTCCTTCTTAGCTAAATGCTGCTTAACCATAGCCGCTGGGGCGTAGCAGTAAGTAACTTTTCGGTCGAGAAGGTTCTGCGCTCGGGAAGGACCTAGTATTTGGTCGGTCACTGAGCCGGCATAAGCGCGTGAGTTAGGCTTGTGTTTGCGGGGAGGAATGTTCCCGACCGACCAAAGGTCGCTCGCTCGGGTATTTCCTT